>CM022780.1:7719237-8064237 GCA_012411365.1 Ameiurus melas | reverse complement strand
TAATTTGATTGGTCGTGCAGGGTTCCAAACATGCTTATATGAAGTATAACCACATTTCACTGTGTGTATCACTCCGGTCGTCTTTATTCGCCACATAAAATTCCACTTCCTAGTTCAAATTGGTTACTACAGAAGTACAGTAGTGGTAAAATTTTCAGGGATATAACTTCTGACTTAAAATATGAAAGCTGGTCAGTTGAACAGGAAGAAGGCACACCGATGTTACCTGTAACTGGAATGTAGAAATCAGTCTGAACTTGCTAGCCATCTTGAGTAAATAAGTAAGTAGTTACTATACTTATTATTGTACAGTATTATTTTGAGGTATTTATACATTACTTGAGTATTATTTGAATTGAACAGCCAAAAAACAAGAGAAGAAACCATTTTCACTTACATTTTTTTTGTTTATTCTAATGCAAGGTATGATGTAAATTAGCTCATTCACAAATTCAGATTCATTGTGCACTACATTAGATTATTTTAACAGTCATATTCTTAAATACATATTCTATAGGCATGGAAACTACCAGTAAAATACAAATTCAGCAATATTTCTACTATTCAACAGTTTCAGATAACTCTATTATCACATGCATACTGGATTACTATTTAAAGTCATAGATAAGGGGTTTGAAAGGCCGCAATCTATAGTTTTTATTTAAACATAAATGAACAATATTATGAACTTGCTCTCATAGCAATCAAAGCTACAGATGATTGACAAATTAAAGTGTGTGTGTGTGTGTGGGGGGGGGGTATGAAGGCACTACTATCCTATAGGGGCATTTACTGAATATTTTGATGAGTATGTACATGATGTAAATCATTTATTATGGCCTTCACAATGACCAGATCCAGTGAACCAGCTGAACACCTTTGGATGGTTGTAGTGAATATCCTTTGGAAGAATGGTGTTCATCTCTCCAGTGCAGTTCCGGAGAATTCGCAAATCGATGCCAAGGCACACCAATGTTTTATGGTGGCTCAGCACCTTACTCAGACACTTTATGTTGGTTTTCCTTGAATTTGTCACTTATCTGATATAGTTCAGCAGCTTGCAAAGCGAAAACAGTAAAAACACACCAACAAAATAAGTATTGCTATACAATGTATTGCAATTGACAAATCTGCCAAAGCACTGTTATATAACCATATACTTAGCCATTATTCATATGAGAGGTTCCTATTTAGGATCTGCCAATCTACATCAGTCGCTCCCAGTGTATCAAAACAGTTGAAATTCAAGTGAATTTTTATTACCCTAATCCGCTTCTAACTTAGAGGGTTGGTGATTGTACCAATTGAGTTACTATCAGGTGTTGGCCTTTAAAAACCATTAACATCCACACTAGTCATTTTACTATTCTAAGTGAAATACATGCCACCCTCTCTAAGTACACCATATCACAACCAATAGGTATCTATGCACAAAAAACCTTTCCTACTTATATCAAAATATTTGGGTCCTGCAAGATATCCACTGCGTAGCTGGATTTGATTGTTTGTGTGTGCGCGCGCGTGTGTGTGTGTGTGTGTTGTGATGAAATACAATGAGTGGCAGTGGACTCAGACTTTTAGACCCAACTGTAGTCTACAGCCTACTCATGGTTTGAGTATAATTCTGAATTGATGTCTGAAAATATGCTTGAGTGTTCTTTTTTGGCTGAAAAATGATGACATAAGCCTTTGGGATGAAGTAGCTCAGTAGGATACCATATAAACTGGACAACTGTGCCCCTGCCTCAAAAAATTGGATGAACATCCCTGGAGGAAATTTAGCCACTGTAAAGTAAAAAGACCAGCTGATAAAGAACAAAAGCATGCTGAATGCTATAGATTTCGCCTCGTTGTAGTTTTTTGGTAGATCAGTGCTCATATAAGAAAAGGCGAAACAGAGGACACAAAGGGACCAAGTGAAGAACAGACTTGCAAAAAATGCCTGCTCTTTTCCTGCTGAACAGCCAAGCATGATTGCATCTGGTGTATAAGTTTTCGAAGGAATTGGTGTTTTTAGACTCATCCATAAAACACAAATGAATATTTGAACAAACGAAAGGGTAGCGATGACAATCCACTGGCCATTATGTTGCACCCACAATCTGTTGATCTTGGGGAACTTGGCAGCCATTTTAAAAATACAGAATATCTGAAAGGAGCGCACTGTCATGCAGGAAAGGCAGACAGTGTAGAAAAAGTAAAATGTCACATTCCTGAAAACACAGTGGATCTCTTTTGGCTCTCCCAAGAAAAAGAACACACTTATACTGGACAAAGCCAACGAGGCCAGCATGAGGAAGCACATATTGCCTCCAGCAGATTTCACAACCGGTGTGTTATAATTGTATAAGAAGAGTATGATAACTGAAACACACAAAACCAGCAAAGTGACAGCAAATATCGCAAGTAATATGGAAAGAGGATCTGTGTACTGAAAATACAGAATGGAGCGCTTCTGGCAAGATGTGCTTCCCTCTTCAGACCACTCGTCTACATTACACAACTTGCAAGTGTACGGGTCTTCTGAAAGAATAAAGAGAGGCAAAGAAAGAGGAGTCAGCTAGAGAATGTCTTGTTGCCTGCCCACTACAACTAAACCTTATCTTAAAATATATATATATATATATATATATATATATATATATATATATATATATACATTAACATTAATGTGCGACTCCACCTAAGATCTCATGAAACATACTTTTTGAAGAGTCATCCATTATAGGTTATGAAAATTCACACTTCTTAGTGTCCCACAATGTTCACACAACCCAGTTACCTGAACACATTCACCCCTATAAAATATTCTGCAGGTCACATGCTCAACAAGTTATCAGAATTTCCTGAAGATCATGGCCCGAAGAAAATAGGTTCCCTCATTCTGTTTTTTTATTATTTTATTTTTAATTATACTGTGATACTGCCTGACAAGGTCACTTGAAAGTACGACCCTGTTACCCAAATTGTAGACTGAAAGTAAATGACAGTAAAATGTGTTGGTTCTAAGATCATTAAAAACATAGTGTTTTGTGGATTAGCTTGGAGAATAAAAATGTGCTGACATGAAAGTCTTACTGAGACGCTTTGTGAATAAAAGCTCATACTACGAAAGCAAACTCCTAGTTTAGAATAATTTATAAGCGCAAGTCAGAATACTTACGTTCATAGTTTACATAAGTGTTTATTGAACACTTCTTACACTGAAAACAGCATGCATAATTTTGATCATTTTCCCTTCTGAATCCCTCCATACATTCAACTGAGCAGTTTGCGAAAGGAACCTTATGAAAGCAAGAAAGCCATGGTCAATATATATTTAAAATCGTGATGTAGTATGTGATGAATTAAGGTTTAACTTACAGAGGTATCATTGTCCCAGCCTATAAGGGAGTTGTTGATGGTGAAAGTAATTTCTGGATATGAGCTGTATGTGCCAATTCTCTCAAAAACGGGAGGACTGGCTTCAAGGCGCCAGAAGACCACATCATACAAGACAGGTAGATCCCCATTTTGATCATATTTTATTTTACGGCCATTAAGAAGAAAATCCAGCGTCTTCATTTCCTTCAAGAGCTGCAGAATATCAGACAAAATGGTTTGTGAATATTTCATGCAAAAATAATTAAGCATATATTATGAATATTTAAATATAAGAAATTTAAGGGTTTTTTCCCTTTGTTCAAAGCAACATACCATGAAGGGGTAAACTGAAATGTTTTTGTTACAACCATTCGCATCACATTGTAGAACCTTGTGTAATGCATTTGCCATGGTGTAGATCGCAGCATAAATTGGAAAAGAAAATGTGGGATTTTCATTTAAAATTTCCTCTGAACTCAACAGTGAGCAGTTAAGACAGTCTTGGTTACACATTTTTTCTACTGGCTGAGGAGGATGAGTTTCTTTATTGATGTTTTCATCACTTTGTCTGGTGTAGATGAAATGCTTAAATCCATCAAAGGACATTAGCTTTTCTGTAATGCCAAAAATGTTCCCGATGTTTTGTATTCCTGGTTCATTAGGAAGCTGCTTATTCATAGACCATGCCTCACCTGCAATCCAAACTTTATTTCTGATATTGTTCTTTATAGCTTCTCTGATTAAGTTTATTGCTACATCTTGCCATGAAAACACCACTATGACTTTAATGTTGCGTTTTTCAATTGTACTCAATATGGAAGTGTAGTTAGAGGTTTGGTTAAGTAAATCCTGATAGGCCAAACAGATGCTATTTTTTTTGGCATATTGGGAAAAGAAATTCAGGCCATTTTGGCTGTAGACATCCTGACTGCCAATAAAGGCAACCCAGTTCCATCCAAACCATTTAATAATGTGAATAATTATATCTATCAGGTTTTTGTTGCTAGGCACTGTTCTTAAAAATGATGGGTACACTTTTTTATTACTCAGTTGATAAATTGATGATCCATAATTCACCTATAAATGGAAGGAATGAGAAGAAAGGTTAAATAAATTATGACAATGATTAGTCAAGGCAGTCAAATTAAAGTAAGGTAAAAGAGTTGTAAGTATTTCCTTACCATTGGAACAAGGGGCAACATGAGTAAAGGTGCCACTGTAATTGTACTAGTGCTTCCATATGGCCCTGTCATGGCAATTATTTTAGGTTTATATTTGTTTAAATATCTCTGAACTGGAATGGATCCGTTCTCAGAGATAAAACTCAACACAGAGGGAAAATTCTGCATATCTGAACAATGGTCAAAGATCTCATAGCCGAGTGAGACATTAGGTAGGAGGGTGGAAGAGTTATTAATCTCTTCCACTGTAAACCTCATCATCTCAAACATCCGATAAGCTGCCTCATCAAAACGATACCTGGAGTAAAGGAACAGGAGAAATCTGAAAGAAATTCTTGATCCTTAAAGTAAAAAGTTACAATTCTGTCTGTAGGTAGCCCTACAAGTGGGCTTGTTTGTTGTGTCATTGTTGCCTATATGAAATAACCAAATATGAATTATAACTAAACGTATAAAATAATAATAATAACAACAACAACAACAACAACAACAACAACAACAATAATAATAATAATAATAATAATAATAAGAAGAAGAAGAAGAAGAAGAAGAGGAAGAAGAAGAAGAAGAAGAAGAAGAAGAAGGAGATGGATAATAATGATAATGATAATGATAATGATAATGATAATGATAATGATAATGATAATGATAATGATAATGATAATAATAATAATAATAATAATTATTATTATTATTATTATAAAGTGAGAAGAACTTGGCCTGTGTATGTACTCATTTTCAGGGTGCATCGATGTTGCACTTTGCAGAAGTTTTTGCAACTTAACATTAGAAAAAAAAATCATGTCACTTACCTGTAACACTCAAGGGCCACTGGGTAGGACTGGTGTACTGCTGGAAAAACATTATTTAATGAAAATAAACCACCCAACAAATAATCTCCCTGCAAGGTAAAATCAGATGCTGAGCAGGCGATTTTGAAAAAGAATTGATTGCTAAAATCCAAAAGGAAAACATAAACGGTAAGCCACTGCATTTTGCCAGGTGAAACATTTCATGACAAAGATGTGTTTTAAAAGTGAAAAAGAATGAGGGGTAGTAACATCTGTGTCCACTTTACATATGTGAATTTGAGTAAACCACTACATGCATCATTACACATCCAGTTTCTGTCAAACACAGTATTACATTAGTATGTATTGCAGGGTCTCTAGAATGACAAAATAACCTTAATAATTGAAAATCATAATACAAAGTAAGACACATAAAAAGTCTCTGCAAAATGAGTACATGAATGCTGATCTTCCAAAAGCTAGTAACTAGAAAAAGAGTGAATAAATGAATGGATTACCAAAATGAGTGCACATGTTTCGTGACAGGCCCTGCGATGGTCCAGGGTGTACCCCGTCTTGTGCCTGATGCTCCTGGGATAGGCTCCAGGTTCCCCTGCGACCCTGAAGAAGGAGTAAGCGGTAGAAGATGGATGGATGGATGGATGTTTCGTGACAGATGTAATGCATTATCCAATCTAGAGTCTGGTGTTCCCTTTGAGGTGTGCGGTGTCATCACGTCAAAATCGAAAGAGTTCTGAAAGGCCTCAGAAAAAGGGTTGTGTCCTATGTGTCTGGAAAGGGCTTTTAAAAAGATTACCAAATTATTTGAAATACATCAATCCACTGAATGGCAAATTGTCTACAAATGGCACAGATTTCAAATAACTGCCAATTTCTCCAGGCCTGGCTGACCCAGCAAATTCAGCCCAAGAGCAGACTGTCTGATACAAAAAGTTCATCACAGGACCTGCTATTAAGTCTAGCAATTGTTGGTGTCAAAGTGCATGCTTCTACAAACAGAACGAGTTTGCACAAATTTGACCTGCATGTGAGGTGTGACAGGAAAAAGCCTTTGCAAGTCTACAGTTTACCATTGAGCATGTAGGCACAGACCAGGCCTTTTAAAATAATGTGCTCTGGACAGATGAATCAAAGATAGAGTTGTTTGGCCACAGTAACAGCAGATATGTTTGGCGCAGACCAAAGACAGCTTTTCAGGAGCAGCACCTCATACCAATTGTGAAGCACGGTGGTGGAATTGTTATGGTTTGAGGTTGCTTCGCTGCTTCAGAGACTAGACAGCTTGCATTCATTGATTCAATTATGAATACTACATCATATCAAAGTGAAGATAATGTGAGGCCATCTGTCTGAAAGTTGAAGCTAAATCAAAAGTGGACCTTTCAACTGGATAATGATCCTAAGCACACTAGCAAATCCACCAAGGAATGGATCAAAAAGAAGAAATGGAGGGTTATGGAAATAACTAGTCAAATCCCACTGAAATGTTGTGGGTGGATTTGAATCGGGCAGTACCTGCAAGAAAACCCTCAAGCATCTTGCAACTGAGAGAATATTGCATGGAAGAGTGGCCTGAAATTCCAGCAAACCTGGTGGACAATTATGCAAAACCCCTACAAGAATTATTTCTGCTAAAGGGGAGCAATACTAGCTTCTGAGGCCAAGGGTGTACCTACTTTTTCCACAGAAGAATATAACATCTATGAATATTTCTGTTGAATAAATGATTGAAAAAGCTCATTTACCTTGTGGTTTTGGTCAAGTATAGCAACTTAATTAATAGGCACTGTTTCAAACATGAGCAAATGGTTGCTTGTCTACATATGTCAAAAAAGCCAACAATTTCCATGGGGTGTACTTATTGCTTTCACATGACTGTATATATCTGTCAAGACATCAGTAATATGGTGGTCAAAAGTGCACCATCAAAGCATGTGCGTTTGTGTGATATTTAAGGAAAAACATAAGCGCAAATGTCTTTCAGGTGACATTGAATGATCAGAGTGTTTGCAAGAGGAGCTCATGAACAACTACATAGAGAGGGATATTATAGTATGGCTGTAGTGAAATATCCCCACATTACAAAGACAAAAAAAATAAATTGAGATTTAAGTGGTGCAAAAAAAGAAAAGAAAAATAGATACAGGTGTAAAGAGATGTTGAAAAAGGTGATAGAGTCATATGGAAATAAGTCTTCACCATATTTGTGACAAGTGAGCATGTGTATGTGCAGTGTATTTTGCTGACATAGTTTGGGTCCACTTGTTGCCTGAACTGAGGTATTCAAATTATGAGGCACATGTGAAGGACTTGCAGGGGATGCGCAAGAGAGATACCAAAAAATATTTAAATGACCGTTTCAGAGCTGCCAACTTTTACACAGTTTAACATTCACATTTTAAAAAGCAGAAAGCAAAAAAATAAAAAATAAAAATCTCAAAAGAGCAGTCCTCGGTGTCCCCTTATAAAAAAACAGCAGATGAGCCAATCAACATGTGAATATGGAATGACACACTTGTGAATTTGTTTTGAGCTCTCCACTCAAAAAAAGTGCCATTTCCACTTTCTGAGATTTTAGACAAATGTCTTTTAATGTACTGTATGTCCAACTTAACTATCATTAACTATTACGAGTATAATATCAGTTAATTAATATTCAGTCAAATATATTTTTGTCAGAAAGAGGAAATAAAGGCTGAAAATTTATGATAAAAAAAAACCTTACATAAGCCTACAAAGAAGTTTAACACATCACAAATAATGCTGTTGGTAATTATAATTAGACAATGATTCAAAATGTTTGTCTGCTGTGCTCTCCTGCCCTTAGTCACACCATCAACACACATGGAAAAATGATGTCTGGTCTTTCGTGTTCATTAAACACAGCTTTATTTAACACATCCTGCCAAATGAAAATGGTCAAACCATAAGAAACCATGACATATATTTTTGCTCATATTAACAAAAACGTGGAGAGGTTACGACTGAGCCTAGATAATGCTTATTACACAGAAAAGTCCATAACATTATGGCAAATTAAAATGAATTAATAGTAAATGTTATTTAAATCACATGAACTCCACACATAAACTGCTTTTCTGAAGTGCTGACGGTGTGACCATAATTGTTCTGCGAAATTTGTGTGTTCAAAAATGTACTGTTATGTTTACCGTCATTCAGTGTTCTGCCGTATTATAAGACCGTGGTTTTGTTTTATTTAAATGTATTTTCCAGTTAATAACAGGCAATTTTCTATAATGATGGGAGTGGTATCTTGCAGGATGACAATGTCCCTATTCACAGGGTACAATGACTCACTGAATGGTTATAGTGAGTGTAAAATGAGTTTGAAAATGATGTTAAATCATAGGCTATGACCTTCACAGTCACCAGAAATCAACCCAATTGAACACTATGAAAGATGCTGGAATGACGTGTTAGACAGCACTCTCTACTACCATCATCAAAACACTAACTAAAGGAAGAACTTTTTCTCATATTTTGCTCCTTTATTATCTTATTTAAACCGTACAACCTATATGTATTACAAAATCTTTAATCTGTTACAATAACGCATTATTAAGAAAGTGCAATAAACAAGAAAGATCAAAATTGTACATCAATATTTGCAGACCATTACTAGCAGATCACAAGCAAGCATTACTTACTGATGCTGACAAACTATATTTTCCTGATTATTCTTTAAATGCAATGAACAATGATCAGGCTATCAGTGCTACAAACAAGCAAGAGCCTTGTTTAACTTTAAAGAATTTAAATTTAGAATGATTAATATTTATAATTACATACATTGATAATTAATTGATCATTACTGAAACAAGAAGACCAGAAAATGTTCCATAGAATTCAGTGGATATTTGGTTATGATTTTTAAGTCTACATTCTGCTAAGAGTCTGTGTATATGTCTGGATTGATGACTGAAAGTATGCCTGCGTGTTCTTTTTGGGTTGGAAAATAATGATGTAGGCCCTTGGCATATAGAAACTAATAACGATTCCATACGAACTGGACAGCTGTGCAACTGCATTAAGAAGCTGTATGTAAGCTCCTCTGAACACAATGTATGCTGTGAAATATGCAATCCAGCCCAGATAAAATACAAGCAAGCTAAACGTGATGTTCTTCGCTTCATTGTAGCTTTTTGGAAGATCTTTGCCCATGTAGGAGAAACAGAAACAGACTATACTAAGAAACCAGAGACAAGACCAAGCCAATGTAGATGTGACCATTGATCCCATATCACATGTCAAGATAGTCTGATCTTTAAATGAAGTACTGTCATTGTAGGGTTTGGGTCTTCCAGTTAGAAGCCATATCCCACAAGCAACAAGCTGTATGAAAGAGTAGACATTAATACAGAGCCACTGACCATTGTTCTTCATCCACCAGTGATAGACATCTGGAAACTGGGCAGCCATTTTGAAGACACAAACAATTTGAAAGGAACGTACACCCATACAGGAAAGGCAAATAGTGTAGAAAAATATGAAAAAGACATTCCTTAAAACACAATTCATTGGGTCTGGAACTCCAAAGTAAAAGAACACCCCAATGTTGGCCAGAATCAAACAAAATAACATAAGCAAGCACATATTACCACCAGCAGACTTTACCACAGGAGTGTTGTAGTTGATGCCAAAAAGGATTATGAGTCCAATGGAGACAACAATGAAGGCCACAGCACACACGAAGAATAACATGCACAGAGGGTCCTTGAGTTGAAGGTAGACAATAGTGCGCTTTTTGCAGATTATGCTCATTTCATCAGACCAGTAACCCTCTTCACATGGAGCACAAGTGTAAGCATCCGCTGAAACAAAACAGCATTATTATACACATTATAATTTATTTAAATTATTTATTATTACTGATTAAAAAAAAATAATAATTGATTCCCCTGACAGCGCCTCCTGATCAATGTTATTTCCAGTTTCTAATCCAGTTATTAATCTTGTTTCATCTTGTTGGTCTTAAGTACACTTTTGGGGAACAAATGATTTTTAACAGTTCATCAAAAGATTCCTTTAATAATTAAAGATTCTTAAAAACTTTCTAGTTTGGGAAACAATTTATATTCTAGGATTCTTCATAAAATCTTCAAGGGCTGCCTATGAGGGACAATCTAAGAACCCTTATGGGATCTAGATTCAACTTTGTTGTTCTTTCCAAAAATATGGGTGTGCCGTTTCAAGAATTTCTCATCCATTTCATTGGTTTCTTACGCCACATATACTCTATTTACCCTGTAGTCTTTGGTTCTTCCTAGGCTTCTATTTTCTGTTGATGACCTTAGTCTGAGTATGTTTTATAATTGTATAATTTGCTTGTTGTTTTTTGATGATCTGACCCAAGTGAGGGAATTGAATATCCTTCTGCCTCCTTCGTGGAGTCTGGAAAAATGGAAAATTTGTGATGCAAGTTTTTTGTGGGTTTTTTTTTTTGCAGAGAAGTACAAAATTGTTTTGCACAGTCTTTCTCAGTAATGTTTGTTGGTAAATTACCTTTTAGCTGTACTCGTGTTTGATGCATATGAATTGAGGAGGGCTTTGACTGAACTTAGGATACTAAAGAGACCTTTCTACTGACTCTGAAAAACATCAGAAGAAAGATGTCTAGGGTTCCTGCTCACCTGCGTGAACATGTCATAGACCTGCTGCAGGGAGGAATGAGGACTGAAGCTGTAACCAGAGCAATAAACTGCAATGTCTGTAATGTAAGACGCCTAAGACAGTGCTACAGGGAGACAGGAAGGACAGCTGATCGTCCTTGCAGTGGAAAATTACATGTAACCATGTGTCCTCCCAGACATAATTGAGAGCGTGCAAATGCCTTCGTGGAAGAGTGGGGTAACATCTCACAGTAAGAACGGACAAATCTGCTGCAGTCCATGAGGATGAGATACACTGTAGTACTCAACGCAGCAGCTGAAATAATTCAAGCCTTTTTTTGTTTTAATCTTGTTTGTTTTAATGTACTCTCTTCAAAACCTTTTACCTCTCTCACTGCAGATGACTTTGCCACTTTTGTTTCCAACAAGGTTACATCAATCAGGAACCAGTACTAAACCCCAGACATGCATTTACCGGCTACTCTTCCATGTAACTCTCAACTGGCCTCCTTCTCTCCCCACTCAGAGACTAATGTCTCAAAACTCCACCTCTCTAGCCGTCCCACAACCTGTCCTCTTGACCCTATCCCTTCTCACATTATTCAGTCCATCTCTCTAACAGTCTTACCACATTTGTAACACATCCCTTTCTACTGGCACAGACCCTACCTTATTTAAGCAGGCCCGGGTGACCCCACTGCTTAAAAAAACGTCACTTAACCCTGCTGTGGTTGACAGCTACAGACCTATTTCCCTCCTCCCTTTTCTTTCCAAAATCAACTCTCAAGAACTCTCATTTTCTCACAGAACAACCTTCTGGTCACCAAGCTGTCTGGCTTCAAAAGCAATCAATCCATGGAGACTGCTCTGCTTTCCGTCACTGAAGCCTTATGACTAGCAAGAGCAACCTCTAGATCATCTGTCCTCTCCCTACTCAACCTCTCTGCTGTTTTCAACACTGTGAATCATCAAATACTCTGTCAACGCTTTCCAGCCTAGGCATCATCGGAACGGTTCTGCGCTGGGTGGAACCAGGTGACTGAGTCTCATGGCTTCTCATACCATTGCTATGCTGATGACACCCAGCTCTATTTGTCCTTCCAACCTGTCTCTACACGAATCTCTGTTTGCCTGTCTGACATCTCAAACTCGAGGAGGGAACACCACCTTAAGCTCAATTTGGCAAAATCTGAGCTTCTTGTCAGCTCAGCCTGCCCCTCAATCAACCACAACCTCACTGTACAGCTCAGCTCAACCACACTCAAGCCAACCAGGACAGCCCGGAACCTTGAGGTGATTCTTGATGACAGCTTGACCTTTACAGACCACATTTAAACAACTGCACAGTCCTGTAGGTTCGTTCTGTACAACATCAAGAAAATGAGACCCTATCTCACCAAACAGGCTACACAGCTACTAGTCCAGGCTCTTGTCATATTAAAACTGGACTACAGCAATACACTACTCTCGGGCCTCCCAGCCAGCTCCATCAAACCCCTTCAGATGATTCAGATTGCAGCAGCATGCCTCAACTTCAACCAGCCCAAGAGAACCCATGTCACACCCCTCTTCATCTCCACTGGCTTCTTGTAGCTGCCCATATCAAATTCGCGGCTTTGATACTAACGTACAAGACCTTCTCTGGAACAGCACCCCCCAACCTCAACACTCTCCTGAAGGCTTACATTCCCTCATGCAATCTGCGATCGATTAATGACAGATGCTTAGTAGTGTTACTCAGCTTGGCCTAAGGTCAAGGTATTCAACCCTATTCTGTCCCTTTCCAGAACCTTCACACTAACTATCCGTTACTATCAGTGGTGAAATGAACATCCAACCTCAATCTGGACAACAGAATCTGTCACTATCTTCAAAAAACAGCTAAAGACCCCTAAAAAAAACAAAAATTTACTCTGACTCTTACACCTCTTCTCTGTGGACTCTACTTGACATATCGCTTTGCTTGTATTTCCCCATTTGTAAGTTGTAAGTTTGCTCATTTATAATACAGAAATGTCGACCTTCTGAAAAGTATGTTGATTTATGCACTCAATACTTGGTTGGGGCTTTAAACCTTTTGCATTACTGCATTTGAATTACTGCATCAATGTGGCGTGGCATGGATGCAATCAGCCTGTGTCACTTCTGAGGTGTTATGGAAGCCCAGGATGTTTTGATAGTGGTCTTCAGCTCTTTGTATTGATGGGTCTCATGTCTCTCATTTTTCTCTAGACAATACCCCACAGATTCTCTATGGGGTCAGGTCAGGCGAGTTGGCAGGCTAATCAAGCACAGTAATACCATCTCCATAAAGCTCGTTAGCAGATGGAAGCATGAAGTGCTCTAAAATCTCCTGGTAGACGCTGCATTGACTCTCGACTTGAGACAACACAGTGGACCAACATCAGCGGATCACATGGCACCCCAAGTCACCATTGACTGTAGAATCTTCACACTGGACTTGTGACACTGAACAATGTGGATTCTGTGCCTCTCCACTCTTCCTTCAGTCTCTGGGACCTTGATTTCCAAATGAAATGCAAAATTTACTTTCATCTTCCCCATGATTGTGGTTGTGTGTAATGAACCAGACTGAGAGATGAAAGGCTCAGGTAACCTTTACAGGTGTTTTGAGTTCATTAGCTGATTAGAGCTCTTCTCAGGTCAACATGTCTGTATTATAAATTCTTTATTCTAATACTCTGAAATACTGACTTTGATTTCCATGAGCTGTAAGCTGTAATAATCAAGAATAAAGCAAAAAAAAAAAAAAGGCTTGAAATATTTCCCTTTACGTGTAACGAATATTGAATATATGATAGTTGAATGAACTTTTCCACGATATTCAAATTATATATATATATATATATATATATATATATATATATATATATATATATATATATATATATATATATATATATATATATATATATATATATATATATAATTTATATATATATATATATATATATATATATATATACATATATATATATACATATATATACATATATATATATATGTTAAATATATAATGATTATAAATAAACATTTGGAACTGTCAAAAAATAATTCAATGGGGTTTTAACCCAGAAACCCCATATTGAATAAGCCACAAAACTTTACACTTACATCCTGCTGTAATGGTCTCCCATATTTTACCTTGTTATTTAACTACACAGACTATGTTTGCTCCTGATGGCACAAATTAATACATCCAAGACATCAAATATATGTCTTTCACCCACTCAAACTAAAAGTTTACAAATGTGACAAAACATTTCTGGAACAAAGTATAGGTAAAACCATGAGATATATTGTTTCAATACCTACTTAAAGACTTTACCTGTGGTGTTGATGTAAGTCTGGGCATTGCATTTCTCACACTGAAAACAGCATTTATGTATTGAAGTTTGTACTTTTTTATAACCAGTTTCACATTCGGTAGAACAATTAGAATAGGGCACCTGGAACAAATAACATTCTGGTTAGTTGATTCTGTTTTTATATAGTCATGCTCTTTATAATGTGATTTCAATTTAGGTTGGTTTTCCAAACTTGGTGTAGCAGTAAAGAGCTGAATGCTTGTTAAATAAAAAGAAATGTGAATCAGAAAAATACTAAACGTAATCAACCAATTATTCCATGTAATAATATTCTTACACTCCTTACAACTGAATCAACATATTCTTCTACACATACACATTCTTCTACTTACTGTGCCATTTTCAGACCAGGGAACTAGATTATTATTCAAGGTGAAATGAACAATAGGGCGGCTAGTGTATGTAGCCACCTCCACAAATAATGGGTTTTCGTTTGGCCTCCAGAGTACTACTGCAAGACTGGCTGGAGGATCCCCATCTTGGTCATACCCAATATACTGGTCTTGTAATATGAAACTTGTCTGTCTCAAATTTTCCAGAACCTTCATTGAAAAAAGAGGGAAGAAAGTCCATTGTCATTGCATTAACATTGTATATAGTGCCTCCACAAAGTATTCAACCCCCAAGTGCATAATTGATAAGTATTCACCCAATCCACCTTCTTTTAATAATCTAAATTAGGACTAGTATTTCATTTTTGAGAGTTCACACTAAATATGTTAAACAGAGTACACCTTTGTTCATTTTAAATCCACCTGTGACTTTGGGAGGTCCCACAGATAAAATGGCAGATCAGTTCAGATCAGTCCTGCTGTCATGAAGACCAAGGAGCTACCCATGAAGCTTCAAGGTGAAAAATATGGCCTCTATGGGAGAGTGGCCAGAAGGAAGCCACTTCTGAGAATGGCCATGTTGGAATATCTAAGAGCTTTTAAAAAAGGATTTTGTGGTCTGATGAGTCCATTTGGTCTAAAGCCAAAGCACAACGATTGGCTCAAACCAAATACAGCTCAACACCCAAGTAACAACATTTTTGTGATCAAGCATGTTGGTCATAGCATCATGCTCTAGGGGTTCTTTGTAGCAGAAGGAACTGGAAAGCTTTGTTGCCATCTGCATTTATGGACAGGGCAAAAATTTCAAAGGCTACAAAGGCTTGAAAAAAATGTTTATATTTTGGAATAGCCAAGTCAACCTGAAAAATGGCCAAATCCAATTGTCATAAAGATATGTGAGACAACTAAAAAGTGTAATTTCGGCAAAAAGACAATTCACATTGAGGGGGGTGAATACTTAGCATACTTAGCATATACATATTATGTACTCGTCCTTTACAAATATATGGCTTACCACATAAGGTGGTATGTCTCGAGCTGGGTCGCATCCTGTCATGCTACAGTTCAGCAAACGATGGAGTGCATAGGCAAAGGTGTACACAGCTGCCTGGATGGAGAATGAGTATGTGGGGCTTTCATTTATAATGTCAGCTGGGTTCTCACTCATGCAGTTATCACAAACTTGATTGCAATTCTCTCCATCCTCACAATTCACACAGTCATCATTTTCACCACTGAGTCGTGTCTGGTATACATATTCATCAAATCCAGGCAAATTTACAGTTGTTGCTGTAACACCGAAAATAGTCCCGATCTGCCCAATGCCAGGCCAAGTAGAAAGTTCTTCATCCATAGACCATGCATCGCCTGCTATCCAAACTTTGTCTCTTATGTTGATTCTGACAGCTGTTTTGACAAATGCACGGGCAGTGTCTTCCAGTGTGAAGACTATGATTACATTGATGCTGAGTGAGTCTATCTTGTTTAGTATTTCTGTTAAATTGGAATTGAGTGTAATTTCATAGATAAAGGCCAAGCAGATGCTGGTGTTTTTGATGTTATTGCGAAATAATTCGAGTCCATTTTGACTGTATGAGTCGTCACTGCTAATGAAAGCTACCCAATTCCATCCAAATTGCTGAATGAGCTTAATTATGACCATAATTATATCCTGGTTGGTTGGTACAGTCCTCAAAAAACTTGGATAGACCCACTTATTGCTTAGATCAGAGCTTGAAGCTGCATAGCTAATCTGAAAGAAAAAAAACCAACAGATATTTATGTAAATACTCAGGTAAAAGCATAAATATATTTTCTTACCAGAATATGTAGCTTCCAGCCATACCATTGGAATGAGGTCCATCATAAACAAGGGGGCGATGCCCAAAGCTTCTGTGCTGCCATAAGGACCAATAAGGCCAATAACGTTATGTTTGTTCTCTTTGGCTGATACATTTATTCGCCCATTGTCTGAGATAAAATCAAGGATAGAAGGAAAATTCTGATTGTACAAGCAAAAGTCAAAGATCTCATATCCAAGAGAGATGCTAGGCAGGATGGTAGTTGAATTATTGATCTGCGCCACAGAAAACCGCATCACCTCAAGCATCTGATAACCTGACATTGTAAATGGCTGCCTGTGGAGAGGAAGAGGAACAGTGATAATTGAATTAAAAATCAAGAAATTCAAGGAACGTCTTGAGCTATCCATCAGAAGGAGCGGTGATATTTTTATTGAAAAAATTATTATTTTTGATGCTGTTGCTTTCACTACATTATATACTGATGATAGACACAAAAAAGAAAGCACTAGTTTGAAAGAACTGCATATACTCACTTGAAGCATTGTAGTGCCATAGGAGAATTTGGAATTACTGTCTCACTGGCTGTATGCACAGGAAAAATTCCCCCAATCTTATAGTCCCCTGGTAAGTTAAACTCAGTTGCCTCACAGACATGTTTGTTGAATAAGTGAAAAGCTAAATTTAAGCTTAAGAATGCACAACACAACATTGCTCCTTGTGATGAGGACATATCAATACAGCCAGAGCATTGGTTATGAAGAGCAATGAGATATTAGCTGGAAGATGATCTGGACAAACTTTACATAATCTACTTTGCATTTTGGAGGCAGATTCCATTTGTATATGTTGATTTGCAGATGTATTATCATAACTCTTGAGGTAAACTTAACACTTACAATGAGACTTGGGTCAAATCACATAGGTAGCTGCTGCAGTTCTTCTCCCTTACTTTGTAGATGTTTGATGAGATTATGAAACTATAACCTAATTTGCATTTTGCAGGCAAATGAATTTGTTGCATTACCAAACATCAGGCCTAATACTTGTAAAACTTTTGACACACTAATAAATACATGATACTTGTTTACTGTACACTAAGCTTATTTAACAAAAATGTTAAAATGTGACTTTTATTGTTTCTGTTTGTATTTCAACTTTCTTGCCATATTAGACAACCAGGTTTTTCTGCATCCAAGATCCATTCGCAGAATATTCATAATCCTTTTGAACTATGTCAAACAACAAGGCAAATCACTGCATTTTGAAGGCCTGAAAACCAACAAGACAGCTGGCTGACTGGCTGATGAAACACCTAAAAACAAATTAGAGTAAGCACTGAGAACATATTAAGAGTCTTCAATGCAAATGACCGTTATTCCTGCTTTATTATAGATGTTGATATAAAAAATCTAAATGGGGGAAAATGTGAACACAATGTACTTTTCTGTGGCATGGTTACTGCTGCTAAACAAGTGGTTTTGAGCATTTCAGATCTGCTGATAATTTCATGCACAACCGCCTCTAGAGTTTACACAGAATTTTGTTAATAACAAAAAAAAAAAAAAAAACATCCAGCAAGCAGCAGTTCTGGGAATGACCAGACTGGTTTGAGCTGGCAGGAAGGCTATAATAACTCAAATAATCACTCTTTACAACCGTGGTGAGCAGAAAATCATGTCAAATCTTGAGGTGGATAGTTTACAACAGCAAAAGACAACATGTTTCTCTCCATGTGTCTCCAGGCTACATTGGACACAGGTTTGACGTGTTGCGCATTCTGAAGTGAGAAAGATCTTAATACAGAGCTTTCATACTGTACAACTTCAAAAGTGTGTGTTCAGATGAAGCATCAGAATGAGGAAAAGCACTTCGGAATGCGCAACACGTCAAACCTGTGTCCACTGTAAGAACAATCACCTGCCTGTTGTGTTAAATGTATGTTAATGCTGCTACAGTCAATAAGTAATGCTCAGGATAATAGCTAAGGGGCATCTTTGCGAGACAGCCAACTATTTCGAAACATGAATGTATGAATTAACACGAGTTAGCTAATGAATCTAACAAGCTAATGAAACCCCAACAGCATTTCGTAGCTAGCCAGCTAACTTTACCTTTCAGTTAGTAACTGACCTGGTGTTCACTTCAGCATAGCTCATTTGGTTAGTTAACAAAATTGGGATTCGTTTACCAATCTTTTTTTTTAGATTCTGTGCTTACAAATTACAGTGAGGTTAAACAGTTTAAATTTTCCAACAATCTGGTGACAGTTCTGTTCAAAGCATACATGAAAAATGGCACAAAAAAGTGTCTTTTTGTTGTTGTTTACCTCTCTTCTTCATTGAATGTACTTTTGTGAGTGAAAAATAGAGAGTTACTGGCAGCTTTGCACTTCTGGTGTTGGTTAAATGTTTTGCATACCCATGTAAGCTGATATAAATTAGGACTGCTTCACTACCTCTAGGTTTCTTGTTTATGTTTTTATGGGATGACCACACTGTGTGTAATAAACTAAATTTAGGAAAGAAGAAATAGGGTTGTCAGTGGTTTCAACATGTGTTGTGGGAGTATGGGATGACCTGGATGAGGCTGCATTTCTTTTGTCTTAGTTAAATAACTGGTCTTTGCATGGATTTACTTTCTTTTTATCCCACATAACTAACATATCTTTAATTAATTCTGTTAATTTGAAATGTGTGTATATGTGTGTGTGTGTGTGTGTGTGTGTGTGTGTGTGTGTGTGTGTGTGTGTGTGTGTGTGTGTGTGTGTGTGTGTGTGTGCGTGCGTGCGTGCGTGCGTGTGCGTGTGTGTGTGTGTGTGTGACTGAAATACAGGGATATAGCACGATAGTGTCTCAGCTACTGAACTATCCTTATGCTACTTCAGTAGGTCAGGCAGAAAGAATACATTATCAAGCTAGATATATATTTGGATTAGTTGTATCAGTTTGATACATTTGAAAATTTGAAAATTCATTTGAAGAAAAAATAATTACTCAAGTAATTTTATTTACTCTTACTTAGATCACTGCATTTACTCAAGTGAATTATTACTTATTTACTATTATTACTTATTTACTATAAGTCAGTATGTTTAATACCCTTCCCACTGCACGTAAGCATGTAACCTCTTTAAATGTTTTTTGTTTCCAATTTTAACATAGAAATCTCACAATACATTTTTTTAGATATTAGAACTTTATTCAAGACATTTTTGTCCAGTTACTATTTAAAATACACGATTAAATGTAGATAATATTTTAAGTTTTAATAGAACACCTTTATCCATTCATAAACATGTTGTAATTGCACATTGTCAGAGAAAATAAGTGGTCACAGTGTTGAACTGCCATTCTATGAAAAGAAAACTATATTTAATGGAAAGTGTAATCCACCTGAGAAAAATTCTTGCTGTCAGCTAAATTCAGGACGAAATCAGAACAACGGGCTGATAAACACCATGTGAAAGTACAATCTAAAAACAGAGGCGTTGCATTTGCTTCATGAAATCTTTCGTGACAGACATGTGCTGTGCGAGTCAACTAGGAAGGATGGAAGCAACGGCCATGTCCACTTTACATATGTCAATTTGATTAAGCCACTACATGCATCATTACATGTCCACTTTCCATAGTACAATGAGATTCACTCAAGTATAGTATTACAAGCACGTTTCAAAACATCTTCAAAATGACCAAATACAAAGCCAGATAGAGTCTGCATAAAAGCAATATCTCTCCAGGATGTTATTGATAATAGGATCAATAAAATATATTTTGTACTGAAAATTTATGATCGTGATTTATGTTTGTAACACATCATATCTTTGACATTATCATTATTTTATGTTGAAATACAGTGGTCAGGTTATCAACTGCCATAAAATTGTGAGTGGGAAGCTCTCACTGATCAGGGAAAGACTATTGAGACTCAAAAGGTGAGGAGGGATTACAGAAGGGTTTCCCCTGCTAGAAGCACAGTCTTACCAAACAGCAATGGAGAGGAAATATGCTGCTAAGGCTAGTTTTAAGAGCCACCTAGGTTAGACATCATTGTAAATGGTCCTGTTTCTTCCCCCAAGTCTGTCTCTCATCCTTCTCCTGTGTCTTTGTTAGTCCTATCCCTGTCTTATTCCAGTCGGTGTCTCAGCCCTGTTCCTGTTCCATGGTCTTTGTTTTGTTCTCGCTCTAATGGCAATCTTGATCCCCAGTCGAGTCTCTGACCCATCTCTTTTTCATGCCCCACACTACCTGCGCCACCTGGTGTTTCATCTAGTGCATTACCACACCCACAGTTTTGATTATATTCAGTATATCCCTTAAATATGTTTTGCTAAATGTTATGTGTTCTGTTTACTATTCCTAATTTCCTGCCCTTTGTTCAGTCGAGTCCCTGTTCTTGTCATTGATCTTAGCTATACATATATATATATATAAACTTTTTTTTCACCTGTGATTATGAATATGGATTTGGCCTCTATGGATGAGGACCTGCACTTGCACATACATCCATCTCCTTTGTGGTTACATACATCTACATTCTGCTAAGAGTCTGTGTATATGTCTGGATTGATGACTGAAAGTATGCCTGCGTGTTCTTTTTGGGTTGGAAAATAATGATGTAGGCCCTTGGCATATAGAAACTAATAACGATTCCATACGAACTGGACAGCTGTGCAACTGCATTAAGAAGCTGTATGTAAGCTCCTCTGAACACAATGTATGCTGTGAAATATGCAATCCAGCCCAGATAAAATACAAGCAAGCTAAACGTGATGTTCTTCGCTTCATTGTAGCTTTTTGGAAGATCTTTGCCCATGTAGGAGAAACAGAAACAGACTATACTAAGAAACCAGAGACAAGACCAAGCCAATGTGGATGTGACCATTGATCCCATATCACATGTCAAGATAGTCTGATCTTTAAATGAAGTACTGTCATTGTAGGGTTTGGGTCTTCCAGTTAGAAGCCATATCCCACAAGCAACAAGCTGTATGAAAGTGTAGACATTAATACAGAGCCACTGACCATTGTTCTTCATCCACCAGTGATAGACATCTGGAAACTGGGCAGCCATTTTGAAGACACAAACAATTTGAAAGGAACGTACACCCATACAGGAAAGGCAAATAGTGTAGAAAAATATGAAAAAGACATTCCTTAAAACACAATTCACTGGGTCTGGAACTCCAAAGTAAAAGAACACCCCAATGTTGGCCAGAATCAAACAAAATAACATAAGCAAGCACATATTACCACCAGCAGACTTTACCACAGGAGTGTTGTAGTTGATGCCAAAAAGGATTATGAGTCCAATGGAGACAACAATGAAGGCCACAGCACACACGAAGAATAACATGCACAGAGGGTCCTTGAGTTGAAGGTAGACAATAGTGCGCTTTTTGCAGATTATGCTCATTTCATCAGACCAGTAACCCTCTTCACATGGAGCACAAGTGTAAGCATCCGCTGAAATAAAAGTACATAAATACAGTTATCAGGCAGAATAGGTTTAGGCACTGTTATTTATAATACTATTTATTAATGATACAGATTATGAATAATAATTAATTTTAGTCTGTTCATTTAAATTTTGATAAAAACACAATGAGACATGCTGTAATTAGAAATTCATAGACAGCAGGGCGGTGTGATACTGCCCGATACGAAGCAGAGTTACCATTACTAATCTAGAAATGTAATATTTCCAACAACAGCACATCACAACGTGTTTTAACACTCTTATACCACAGCAATTTGCCAATAGTTCATTTATTAATGGAAATGTTGTATTTGTATCCAGTTATAGTTGTGGAATTCTTCCAGAAAAGTTAGTTCTTATTATATCGTACATTATAGGACATTTGTTTTTTATAAGACAAAAAAGCCCCATGTCATGTTATTAAGAAACCAGAAACGGTAAAGTCCTCTGTCCTGAAAACTTTAGTATGAATGATTATACATCTTTATACATACCAACATAGTTTTATCCCTTTATTATAACAAGTGCCTAATAATAATAATAATAATAATAATAATAATAATAATAATAATAATAATAATAATAATAATAATAATAATAATAATAAAAGCCTATAAATCTCTTATAGAAAACAGAACACCTTCTAATCAACCAGAATTGTGAATTTAATAGTGCTGTGGATTTTTTTTTGTTACTAGTATGCATATTGCTACACATATATATTATAATATACACACTGTGAAAAGTGTATTTGGCTTAAAGAACGTGATTTATCAATGTAAATATTTTGAAGTAATTAGTTTCCTCAATTTGTTTGAGTTAAATGAACTTATCCAGTTTTACAGTGCATAGTATTCAAATACTAAACTTTTGCAAAAGCTTTTGATGCACATCTACATCAAGAAGTACATCAACATCACAATTTTTAAAATGATACATGCTTCTTAAAAGTTTACCTGTGGTGTTGATGTATGTCTGGGCATTGCATTTCTCACACTGAAAACAGCACTTATGTATTGAAGTTTGGACTCTTTTAAAACCAGTTTCACATTGAATAGAACAATTAGAATAGGGCACCTGGGGAAAAAAATGTGGTAATTCTTACTCAACTTTTGATACAAATCAGGAAATTTTTTTTTACTGCCTATAACCTCATCTGCACCTTACAATAATGGTCAAAAGTTTGACACTCGACTGAAATGTTTCTCATGATCTTAAAAATCTTTTGATCTGATGGAGTATGATTAAATGTTTGAAATCAGTGTTGTAGACAAAAATATAACTGTGCCAACATTTTGATTTCTTTCATTAGAAAACTAACATTTTATTAACAAAACAATATTTCCTTAAACGGATGACTCGGCGCGAAATATTCGGAAAAGCAGCCGATAAGTGTCTAGTGTAGGTGGGAACTCCTTTAAAAAGCATCTCAGGGAAATTCCTCAAGAAATTGGTTGAGAAAATGCCAAGAATACAATTCTGAAAATTCTAGGCGAAAATGGTGTCTATTTTGTAAATGCTAAAATATCAAATTATTTTGATTTATTTTGGATTTTTTTTTATCACAACATAATTCCCATAGTTTTATTTGTTGTTATTAACTGTGTTATTCCAGAGTTTTTATGACTTTAGTATTATTCTAAAATGTGGGGAAAAAATTAAAATAAAGAATGAGTGTGTCTAAACTTTTGACTGGTAGTGTATATATAAAGAGTGTCACAAAAATCTCCATTAATTCTATTTCAAGAAAATGTCCTCCAAAATTATATCGTGCTTCAATTATATTGTATATATATATATATATATATATATATATATATATATATATATATATTTTTTTTTTTTTTTTTTTTTTTTTTTACAGATAACCTTTAGGAATGCCTTTGACATAAGAGGCAAGGTGGTGATGGAAGCATGGCAAGCACATCACACATAAAACGCTTGCCAAACTTATTAACAAATAAAAAAAAACTAGAAGTGGACAGAGAAGTGGACGTCCACGAACATCCACTGATGAAGGCACAATCGATGTGATATTAGCATACATAGTCCCCTATGAATGGAGATTTTTGGGACACACTGTAAAAAAATGACTTACTGTGCCATTATCAGACCAGGGAACAGCACGACGGTCCAAAATAAACTGAACAGTTGGGTATGATTCATATGTAGCAGCCTTTACAAAAAGTGGATTTTTGTTTGGCCTCCAAAGTACTACTGCAAGACTGGCTGGTGGATCTCCATGTTTGTCAAATTCAATTTGCTGGTTTTGTAATGTAAAGCTCAACTTTCTCAGGTAACTGAGAACCTTAAAAACAAAAACAAAGGTCAAGATAGTTGAATCTCATCAAGTAAGGACCTTTTAACTACTTACATTCAGAAAATTCACTTGGAGAACAAACACCTCATGGCCAAAAGTTCTTGGATACCTAACTATCACACCCAAATGTGGGTTTAACCCAAACTGTTGCCACATAGTTGGAAGCACACAAACAACTGGTAGCATTATAATTTCCCTTCACTGGAACTAAGGAGCCTAAACATGTTCCAGCATGACAATGCCCCTGTGCACAAAGTGAGGTCCATGAAGACATGTTTTACCAAGGGTGGTGCAGAACCAGTGTGTCCTGCACAGAGCCCTGATTTCAACCCCACTGAACACCTTTGGGATGAACTGGAATGCTGACTGTACCCTGACTGATCTCACTAATGCTCTAGTGGCTGAATCCCCACAGCCACATTCCTTCCCAGTAGAGTGGAGGTTATTATGACAGTGAAAGGGGACTTAATATGCTATGAAATGTTCAAAAAGCACATGTGGGAATGATGGTCAGGTGTCCACAAACTTTTGGCCATATAGTGTATACACTGTATATAACGTTAAAATAAACTATTATTAAAAAAAAAAAGTCCAAAAACACTCAAAAATGTTATAACCATTATAAAATATAAAACATTAGAATTAATGTTAACAATATAATTATATCATCTTTTTTTTTTTTAATGATTGTTGTATTAATCGACATGGTTTATCAATGAAATAGGTGTGAGCACTTTCGCAATGATTTACCACATAAGGTGGGATGTCTCGAGGTGGATCACACCCTGTCACGCTGCAATTGAGCACTTGATGGAGCGCGTAGGCAAAAGCGTACACAGCCGCCTGGATGGAGAATGAGTATGTAGGGTTTTGGCTTATAATGTCATATGCATTCAGGTTTGTGCAGTTTTCGCAAACCTGATTGCACGTCTCTCCATCCTCACAATTCACACAGTCATCATTTTCCCCACTGAGCCTTGTTTGGTAGACAAAGTTGTCAAATCCAGGTAAACTCAAAGTTGTTGCCGTAACACCGAAAATAGTCCCAATTTGCTCAATGCCTGGGTGACTGATAAGTTCTTCATCCATAGACCATGTATCACCCGCTATCCAAACTTTGTCTCTTATGTTCATTCTGATGGCTGTTTCGACAAATTGTCGAGCAGGGGGTGCCTGCGTGAAGACTATGATCACGTTGATACTGAGTGAGTCTATCTTGTTTAGTATATCTGAATAATTGGACTTTGAATTAAGTTCGTAGAAAAAGGCCAAGCAGATGCTGGTGTCTTTGATGTTACTGATAAATAATTCGAGTCCGTTTTGACTGTATGCATCATTGCTGCTAATGAAAGCTACCCAATTCCATCCAAATTGTTGAATTAGGTTAATTATAACCATAATTAGATCTTGGTTGGTTGGTACAGTCCTCAAAAAACTTGGATAGACCCACTTATTGCTTAGATCATAGCTGGAGGAGGCATAGCTAATCTGAAAGAAAAAGGAAAATAAAACCTGTGAGTGATTCATGCATTTATGCTGTATGTTCTTCTCAAATCAATTGTATTTTTGAACTGATACATACCATTGGAATGAGGTCCATCATGAATAAAGGTGCAACAGACACAGATTCTGAGCTTGCATATGCACCCACGAGACCAATAACGTTATGTTTGTTCACCTTGGCTGACACATTGATTCGTCCATTGTCTGAGATTAAATAGAGAATTGAAGGAACACTCCGAGTTTTTAAGCAGTAGTCAAAAATCTCATATCCAAGAGAGATGTTAGGCAAGATGGTGGTGGAGTTATTAATCTGCTCCACAGCAAACCGCATCACCTGAAGCATCTGATAAGCTGATGCTGAAAATGGCTGCCTGAGGTGGAGTTAAGGGGTTTAAAATAAACAAATGAGAATAAATGGTGGCATTTTTTCCAAGTTAAACTAAACACCACGTCCATTTTTACTGGTAAGTATTTTATTGGACGACAGCTAAACAAACCAAAGAAAGCGTTTGTACTCACGTTTTGCACTCTAGTGCCATAGGAGAATTTGGAATCACAACGTCACTGGCTGAATGCACATCAAAAATTCCCCCAAGTATATAGTCCCCTGGCAAGGTAAACTCACTTGCCTTGCATTCATGTTTGGTGAAAAAGTAAAAAGCTAAATTCAAGAGGCTGCCTAAGAACACACAACGCACCATTGCTCCTTGTGATGAATGTACATCAGTATGGTGAACAGAGCAGTGGTCATGTCAGGCAGTTAAGATGACCAACTTTACATAATCCACTTTGCATTTTAGAGGCAAATGCCATTTTGCATATGCCCCCTTCCAGATGCACTGACCGAACACTTCGAAGAAACTTGATACAACATGTAAGTCAAGTTGTTTTTATTTTTTCTCCCTGACCTTGCAGCTGTTTGATCATGTGACAACATCACCTAATTTGCAATTTGGAGGCAAGTGTTGTTTTGCATACACCTCCACTTGGGAGATACTTGACACGTTCTTCAATTCATGAGTCACAATATATTGATATACTGGACATATCAACTACTTCAACTTAAAGCTGACTCTTCACTGTGAGAGTACACTGAACATCTGGAAGTTTCTTTTAAAAGCCATAGTTGTAGTCAGTTTTACAAAACAAGTACAAGCCCAATTCTGAAAAAGTTGGGACGGTATCGAAAATGCAAAAAACAACCAAACAAACAAAATGAGTCATTTGAAAATTCAGTTCACCCTGAACTATATTGAGAACACATTATCAACACATTATTTCATGTTCTACCTAACCAACTCCTAGAGGGGGAAAAAATAAAATAAAAAACCCACACAAAACGCACGTACACCACTACTCTGTACACTTTGCTTCCCTGGTATTGAATTAATGGATCTTGTATAGTAGCACTACTTGTATTGTTCCCTGTTTGATATATCGCTTTGCTTATTTGTAAGTCGCTTTGGATAAAAGCGTCTGCCAAGTGAATAAATGTAAATGTACTTTGTGAATTTAATTTATTTCTGAAAATATACACTCATTTCAAATCTGATGACTGCAACACACGCCAAAAAAGTTGGAACAGTCGACTGTTTATCACTGTGTAACCACCTTTTCTTTTTGTTAGGATTTGTGAATAGAGAATCGTTGGGTTACGATTCCTAAGAAGCGATAAAATGAAAGTAACTATTATAGAAACTATTGATTGAGTAGGCAGAAGGACATATGTGCATAAAACAGAAAGCATATCAATGTAAGTCAAGAATAACTCAATATATGGTTTTCAGGAAGTCATAGGAATACAAGCAAATGTTATAGGGGGAAACATGGTCAAAGGCTTTATCCGTCTGTTCCTGGTTGAAACTGGTTTCATGGTGGAAGAGTTAACAAAGTGTAAAAGTGTTAATAAGGGGACAGAAAGGTAAGAGTGTTCACAGTAAACTTATCACTTTTAATAACACTTATTAAGCGTTTGGGCGCTGAAGACACCGGTTGGTTAAGTTTAACAAGTGGAATTTCCCCCATTCATCCTTTATGCATTTCTTCAGCTGCGCAACTGTGCAGCTGTGCCTTCTTGCCTTATTTTGCGCTACATAATGCGCCATACATTCTCAATCGGGGACAAATCAGGACTACAGGCAGGCCATGCTAACACCCACACACTCTACTTAGTCAACCATGTGCTTGTAATCCAGGCAGAATGTGGTTTGGCGTTGTCCTGCTCTGGATGGCAGCATATGTTGCTCCAAAATGTGTACATATATTTCTGCATTAATGCTGCCCTCACAGATGTGCACGAGACCCATGCCATGGGCACTGACACAACCCCATACCATGACAGATGCTATCTTTTAAACCTGACTCTGATAACAGCATGGATGGTCCATTTCCTCTTTGGCTTGGAGAACACAATGACTGTTTTGTCCAAAAAGCTATTTGAAATGTTGACTCGTCAGACCACAAAACACGATTCCACACTATTCCACTGTGTCCATCTCAGATGAAACCGAGCCCAGAGAAGTTTGTGGCGCTTCTGGACAATGTTGATGTGTTCTGCTTTGCATAGTAAAGCCTTAACTTACATCTGTGGATGCAGCGGTGAATGGTGTTGACTGACAAAGGTTTACCAAAGTATTCCAGAGTCCCTGTCAGGATATTCAATACAGACAGTTTTTAAGACAATGATATTGGATGGAACGGAGATCACATGCATTCAGAAGTGGTTTTCAGCCTTGTCCTTTACACACCAAGATTTGACCGGATTCCTTGCATCTGTTGGCAAATTGGCGAGCCTCGACCCATCCTTGTTCTTGAAGGACTAGGCCTTTTTTTGGAGGCTCCTTATATACTATGATTAGACAATTGCCTCACCTGTGTCACATCAACTTCTTATTTCAACCTGTCACATCGCAATTAGTCCTAAATTGTCCTGTCCCATCTTTTTTGAAACGTGTTGCATGGATCAATTTCAAAATGAATGTTTATCTTCAAAAAACAACTATGCAGTTGATTAGGTAAAACATCAATTACCTTGTCTTTATATGTTTTTTGTTTAAATACAAGTTCAACTACATTTAAAAATCACTCCTCTTTTTTTTATTAGCATTTTCCATACTGTCCCGACTTTTTTGGAATTGAGGGTTGTAGCACCAAAGCTGAATGTACCAAATAACTGCTTCTTTTTGAACTGTCAACCACATAGAAATGCTAAGCTAACACTTAGCACACCAGTAAAAGCACACTTGTTACACCATGCAGACACATTAGTGGTTTATATGTAATCATTAAGGCGTCATGGTTCCTTTGAACCATGTTCCTCATTCTTATTACAGAGTGCATTATTACCTCCTAACGGCTAGTACGTTAATTGACAATTCTTTTATTAATCAAAATTTTTAAAAAATAGTCTTTTCACTGTCGTTTTTACAGCATGTGTGAAAATAAATGACAACGCAGCAGAGCTACTGCATATAAACAAAAATTTGCCAAAACACATACAGTATTTCACAAAAATGAGTACACCCCTCACATTTTTATAAATATTTGATTATATCTGTTCATGTGACAACACTGAAGAAATGACACTTTGCTACTATGTAAAGTAGTGAGCAGCACGGTGACCATACAGCGGTTTAACAGGACAGGTTCCACTCAGAACAGGCCTCGCCATGGTCGACCAAAGAAGTTGAGTGTACGTGCTCAGCATCATATCCAGAGGTTGTCTTTGGGAAATAGATGTATGAGTGCTGCCAGCATTGCTGCAGAGGTTGAAGGGGTGGGGGGTCAGCATGTCAGTGCTCAGACCATACGCCGCACACTGCATCAAACTGGTCTTTTTCACACAGTCGCAGTTGGTATTGGATAACTTTTTTGTTTCAATAAATAACGATAATTTAAATGTGTTTACTTCGGTTGCCTTTGTTTTATCTTACATATTTTTTTTTATTGTAAAGTGAAACAGTAACCTTGTTTTGTGTTTTAATGATGTTCACAACACTGAGAGTAATTATAAGTATATGAAAGGTGTAGTTCATGAATAAATTAGTACTGAAATCATTGGTAAATTGCAGTGGTAATATAATTTCCAGAACATCCTATTAATTGAAAATTGTCAACTTATTTGAAAATGATCTGGGTGGTCATGGCTTCACACCACCTGGTCATTGATTATTTTCCTATAACAGCACGACATGTCATGTTTTGTTCCTTGCTTAATGAGCATGTAAAATTATTCCCATTTCCCTGGTTAATATTTTTCCAAGATTAAACATGGCCACAGATTCAGGTTTAATGTTGGTGGAGATTTAGGGTGATAATTTGTATACAGGTTATACAAATAATTTTTTTCATACATCCTTCATTTTCAGCCGATTAGTGGCAATGATTCATGCTTATTTTTTATATATTTGAATACACACACACACACACACTCACACACATATGCACATGTGTATATATATATATATATATATATATATATATATATATATATATATATATATATATATATATATATATATATATATGTTTGTATTTATTTCATAAAATTATTTAGCTTAAATATCAATCTCAAATAAAACTGCATGAGCAATGCAAAATAATGTAATATGATGTGGTGATGTGCCATAAGACTCACATTTGTGATTTAGTCTCTTTTCTTAGCCAATTCAAGTGTTTATGAACACAAACCAACTAAACAAAAGTATACAAATAACTTGCAAGTGAGTTTCCTAAATGCTGTGAAGTGTACTGCTGAAATTATGAGATCTAAATTATTTTTGCAATATTTCCATGTGGACTGTACATCATTTTTTGATACGGATGAACTTGGACACTGGGAAATATCCGACAGCTTGAATTGTCTACAAGAAATAACTTTTGATATAGCTTTTTTTTTTACAACCCATTTTTACTCTTGGCTTTTGCAGTGTAAGGTGATCGTGAAAAGGTGTCTTGAAAGGCACCCGTAAATAACATTTATTATGATTATTGTTAGTATTTTTACATATAGACAAAGCTCAATCTCAACTGGTGAAAAAATTTGCAAAAAACTGACATCTTACCAAGTCAAAATTAGTTTGAATATAATCAAATAATATCTCATATTTCCTATTATAATTTTACATTAAAACAAATATTAGATTATTAACCCATTGTGAGACATTTTTACATTTCATTTATAAATGATGCAAAACGTCTTCTTTCTAGAAATTAATGCTAAATTATCCGTCGATAGAATAAGACTATTTCAAGCACGAAAAGAGTAAACATGTTTAGAAATAAATTTATTAATGTTATACTTAGTTTTTTTAATCTTATAATAGGAAATACTAGATATATTTTATTATATTCAAGATATTTTGATTTGTAAAGATGTCCTTTTTTTTCAACGTATCTAGGTTTAATCCTCAGAAAACCTGCTGTTCAACTCATAATTAATTGTCAGTGCTGTTTTCATCATATTTTTATATACTGTGTCTTCCTCTATTTATATGAAAGATTAATTTCCAGTGTGATGTAAAATATTCGATTACAAAAGATTTAAATCATCCTCATTGTTGCAGATAAGTGACTAAGGGAATACTGCCACTGGTGGAAGTATACCAATTTACTTGTATTTATGACTCCTTTCTTAAAGTTAGGGGAAATATCTGACAAGCTGTGAATAATGCTGCATTAAAAATCCTTTCGCAAATGTCTAGGCTATTTATGGCTGGTTGGTTCTAATTCTGAACAAATGAAATAAAGACAAGAAACAATAAAAGGACAAAAATAACTTGTTTACGGATGTATATACACAGTTTAGTTATGTATATAATTTAGCATGTACATGTGAGTTATTCAAGAGAAGATAGGTTTAGGAACATTATTTCCTGATCACACTGTGGGAGACGGTTCAGAGGTACGGCTGATCAGTGGACAGCGGGAGCTCTTTTGGTTCGGGGCCAGGAAGGACCGGACGCTTGGTCTTTGCTGGAGCTTCGCTGTGAACACAAAATAAACCGATCATTTAACTGTAATAATATAGCACTAATTTAGACCGGAGATTGATCGGTTAGAGCTTGTAAGTTAGCACACATTGTGATATTCATTACACAGCCTTCCCATGAATTTCTTTATGCATATGTGCGACAAGATCTCTTCCTGACCGTTCAAAGTGGGGATTTAGGAAAGAACATGTATGCAAATATTACTTGGCCAAAATATTTGAATATTCGGTAAGATACACACACACACACACACACACACACACACACACACACACACACACACACAATTAGAAGACTGAAACTGCTGCACGTGTATCATCCACCACAATGACATTAAGGAATTTTTACAAATATAAACCAGGAGTGTTGATATTTTATTATGTAAGCAACAGAGATTTTATGTACATCTGTGAGAGTTCCCAATAACACAAGCGGCAACGATAACAAGTAAATTAAACTACACTGAAAAACCACATATAGTACAAGAAATACAAGTAGGTACTGACACCCTAATATGAGAGTCAATTTGCATGGTTTAAGTAGTTCTGCACATGAGTGTGTGCTCTAATATACCTGCATTAACTATGTTAATTAGCTGATTAGATATATCGGGTGTGATGGGAGCAAGTACAATACTCAAATGTACAGGACAGGGACTTTACCGAGACCAGGGTTGGGAACCTGTGCATTAGTTTATAACAAAACCAGACTGAATGACTGATTCTTTGGTTATTCATGAGCTGCAATAACAGTTGCTATATTACTCTCCAGTCACAAGATGTCAGTATAGAGCTGAGGTGGGCACGAAACTGAAATGAGGTGAGTCAGAGTGCATTTAGATTCGAAAAGGCAATGGTGTGAAATGCAAACATGCAAAACCTATATGACCTTTTTGCAATTTCTTCGTAACGCAGCTGAAGCTTTGCCTGCAGATTCCGCTGTGGAGAGAACAATCAGGAAAAAACATGATTACGAGTGCATTAAAGGTTCTCAATTCATATTATTTAGAGTAAAAGCTTTGCCTATCCAAGGCCCTCAATATCATTGCCTTCACATCACTCAGAGGTCTGTTACTCTTCTGCATGTCTGAGAAAATCTCAGCTTTAACACCTATGAAGACAAGGCAGTAATGTATTTATTACATGGCCATTTGCTTTGCACCAAGGAATAAATCAGAGATTCTGCATGTGTGACCCGGAGCCTACATGGGACACTCCCAACAGTTGAACACTGGTGCTCCACTGATCTGAAACAATAGCGCTGCATGTGCTGTCTTTCAAGAAAGTGGTTCTCAAAGGGACCTTCACAGGACTATACATTTTTTTGATACAGGAAATCAAGGCCCAGTGTGATCCAAGTTATTACATTTATTGTTGACTTTTTCTAGTTCCTTGTGTGACCGCTTACTAACTCAAACATAGGCTCAAACCTAAAGTTTTTTGTTGTCCAAGAATTAAAAAATAAAAAATCTTCATCTGTGATGAAGTAATAAATAGTCAGAATATTACTGCATACATTTGAACAATAATGAGAACACAGTGCACATTTGGAGAATTGTTAAATACTTGGATCATGTTTATAAAATAAATCTATGCTGATGGGGCTGATGAAGTTTATTTTAAAAGTGGTCCCTGGATGCAAAAAAAACCAACCAACAAACAAACAAACAAACAAAAAACTACTCACTATAGAACCATTGTTTTATTGCAGTTAAAACGTAATTATTTTGTTTCATGCTGCCATTCTATGTAGTTGTGTTTGCCAGTTGAAATGTCTCAGATAGAAAACTGATGTTGGGCCATCGTTAGGGCCAACAATTGGGTGCCAATGCTTGCCCAGTGTAGTTTTGCTAGCTGGAACCAAGATGGACTTTTAGCCAATTTCAAATCTACACTGGATATGAAAAACGCTCCTTTCTCAATGCTGAATCAGTGTTCGGACAACTCTGGCATTGTAGTTATTAAAAGGGCTCCTTTGCTGATGTTGTATGAGGAGGACCAACATAACTAACCAACATAACATAGTAAAAGTAAAAAGTAAAATTTAAGAGGCAGCCTAAGAACACACAACGCAATAATGTCAGGAAATTAGACAGACATTGCAAGATGGCAAACTTTACATAATCCACTTTTTCTTTTAGAGAAAATCCTTTTTTTTCCCCTTTTTTTCCCCCCCCGGTCAAGTCGTTTATACATATATGTATATTTTTTCTCCCTGACCTTGCAGCTGTTTGATCATGTGACAACATCACCTAATTTGCAATTTGGAGGCAAGTGTTGTTTTGCGTACACCTCCACTTGGGAGATACTTGACACGTTCCTCAATTCATGAGTCACAATATATTGATATACTGGACATATCAACTACTTCAACTTAAAGCTGACTCTTGACTGTGAGAGTACACTGAACATCTGGAAGTTTCTTTTATAAGCCCTAGTTGTAGTCAGTTTTACAAAACAAGTACAAGCCCAATTCTGAAAAAGTTGGGACGGTATCGAAAATGCTAAAAACAACCAAACAAACAAAAAGAGTCATTTGAAAATTTTTGAAACATTATTTGATGTTTTACTTTGTGAATTTTATTTTTGAAAATATACACTCATTTCAAATCTGATGACTGCAACACACGCCAAAAAAGTTGGCCATAGGTGTATTCAGTTTTACAAAACAACTAGACCCAAAGCTGAATGTACCAAATAACTGCTTCTTTTCAAACTATCAACCACAGAGAAACGCTAAGCTAACGCTTAGCACACCGGTAAAAGCACACTTGTTACACCATGCAGACACATTAGTGGTTTATATGTAATCATTAAGGCGTCATGGTTCCTTTGAACCATGTTCCTCATTGTTATCACTTTGTTGTTTGGGTGGCTGTGGTTCAGGTGGTAGAGCGGGTTGTCCACTAATTGTAGGGTTGGCAGTTCGATTCCCAGCCCACATGACTCCACATGCCGAAGTATCCTTGGGCAAGACACTGAACCCCAAGTTGCTCCTGATGGCAAGTTAGCGCCTTGTGAGTGTGAGTGTGTGTGTGAATGGGTGAAGGAGACACAATGTAAAGCGCTTTGGAAAAAAGCGATATATAAGTGCAGACCATTTACAATTATTACAGAGTGCATTATTAACTCCTAACTGCTAGTACGTTAATTGACATAATTCTTTTATTAATCACAATTTTCAAAAATGATCTTTTCACTGTGACTGTGCCCTGCGATGGACTGGCATCCTGTCCAGGGTGTACCCCGCCTCAAACCCAATGCTCCCTGGGATAGGCTCCAGGTTCCCCTGCAACCCTGAACAAGGAGTAAGCGGTAGAAGATGGATGGATGGATGTTGATTAAATTTCTCTAACAGCAGCTCTTACAGTCAGTCAGGTGGCAAGGTTTATATTAATGCTCTCTTTTTTAAATAAGTTATCATCTCTATAGAAAAAAAACTTATGCAGGAATTAGTATGGTGTACACTCTATATCCAATTAAACTAATTTAAAAAGTGTGTAATTGTAGATATGATAAAGTTTTGCTTGAAGATACATTTATTTAACTGTTTTGTAAGGAGTCTCCAGTGTCAGCGCTTTGTAACAGTCAGAGGAAAAGTTATAACTTTTCCAACACCAGAAGTCTTGTTGAAGGAGGTCAAAAAGACAGGGAAGGGAAAGGGAAAGTCAAAAGACAGGCTGGTGGAGGATCGAATGTTCATCACTGCCATATTGAATGCAAGTAAAACCTTGGTTTGCATTTGAATGATGTTCCCAACAATGAGAGTAATTATAAGTATATGAAATGTGTAGTTCATTAACAAATTAGTACCACTGGTAAATTGCTGTGGTAATATAAGTTCCAGGACATGCTATTTATTGAAAATGGTCAACTTCTGGGTGGCCATGGCTTCACACCACCTGGTCATTGATTATTTTCCTATAACAGCACGACATGTCATGTTTTGTTCCTTGCTTAATGAGCATGTAAAATAATTCCCATTTCCCTGGTTAATATTTTTCCAAGATTAAACATGGCCACAGATTTAGGTTTAATGTTGGTGGAAATTTAGGGCGAATATTTGTATACAGGTTATACAAGTTCTTTTTTTCATACATCCTTCATTTTCAGCAAATTAGTGGCCATGATTCCTGTCTATTCTTAAATATATTGGGACAGTATGGAAAATGCAAACAAACAAACAAAAAGAGTCATTTGAAAATTAAATTCACCCTGTACTATATTTAAAGCACATTTTCTTTTAATAACACTTATTAAGCACTGAAGACACCAGTTAATTAAATTTAGCAAGTGGAATTTCACCCACTGATCCATTATGCATTTCTTCAGCTGCCCAACTGTATGGAGCCTTCGTTGCATTATTTGGCGGTTCATAATGCACCACACATTCTCAATCAGAGACAGGTCAGGACTGCAGACAGGCCATGCTAACACCCGCCATCTCTGCTTAGACAACCATGTGCTTGTAATCTGGACAGAATGTGGTTCGGCGTTGTTCTGCTCTGGGTGGCATCAGATATTGCTCCAAAATGTGCACATTTACATTTATTAATTTACAAATGCTTTTATCCAAAGCGACTTACAAATGAGGAAATATAAGCAAGCGATATATCAAGTGGAACATATATTTCTGCATTATTGCTGCTCTCATAGATGTGCAAGTTACCCATACCAGGGCATTGACACACCCCCATACCATGACAGACGCTGGCTTTTGGACCTGACGCTGATAACAGCTTGGATGGTCCTTTTCCCTTTTGGTCTGGAGAACACGATGGCTGTTCTGTCCAAAAATTATATAAAATGTTGACTCATCGGACCTCAAAACACGATTCCACTGTGCTACTGTCCATCTCAGATGAGACCGAGCCCAGAGAAGTTGGTGGTGCTTCTGGACAATGTTGATGTATGGCTTCTGCTTTGCATAGTAAAGCCTTAACTTGCATCTGTGGATGCAGCGGCGAATGGTGTTGATGACAAAGGTTTACCGAAGTATTCCCGAGTCCATGTCAAGATATCCATTACAGACTCTTGATGGTTTTTAAGACAGTGACGTCTGACGGTTCAGAGATCAACGGCATTCAGAAGTGGTTTTCAGCCTTGCCCTGTACATAGAGATTTGAGCGGATTCCTTGAATCTTTTAATTATATTGTGCACTGTGGAAGGTGAAATGCCCAAAATCCTTCCAATTTGCCTTTGGGGAATGTTGATCTCAAAGTGTTGGATTATATCGCTGACGCATCTGTTGGCTGATTGGCGAGCCTTGACCCATCCTTGCTCTTGAAGGACTAGGCATTTTTCTGGAGGCTCCTTATATACTATGATTAGACAATTGCCTCACCTGTGTCACATCAACTTCTTATTTCAACTTGTCACATCACTATTAGTCCTAAATTGCCGCTGTCCCAACTTTTTTGGAACATGCTGCATCTCCAATAAAACGAGCAATGCAAAATAATTTAATATGATATGGTGATGTGCCGTAAGACTCACATTTGTGCTTTAGTCTCTCCAAATGAGCTGCATAAGTAAATCAATCATGGCAAGAGCCAAGAAGAAAAAGTAAATTTTTTAACCTCAACTTTATTGCGTTGAATTTTATTAGCCAAGTCAAATGACTTTGAACACGAACCAGCTAAACAGAAGTATACTAATAAGTTGCAAGTAAATATTCTAAATGCTACAAAGTGTACTGTTGTGTGATATTAATTTTTCCACTTGGACTGTATATTATTTTTTTTAAATATATTTTTAATATTTTATTTTTATTGATATAGATGAACTTGAAACTGGAAAATATCACACAGCTTGGACTGTCTAAAAGGAATGACTGATTTTCAACACAGTTTTACTGTTGGTGACCTTGAAAAGGTGTCTTGAAAGGCAGCCATAAATAAAATATTATTATTATTATTATTGATATTACTACATATAAACAAAGCTGAATCTTAACTGTTGAAAATCAGCAAATCTGACATCTTACCAAGTGAAAATATATTTCATAAAATATATCTAGTTTTTCCTATTATAAGATTACAATACACCAAATAAAAGATTATCAGACATATTCTGAGACATTTTTACATTTCATTTCAAGCTGTAAATAGTCTTCTTTCTAGAAATAAGTGCTACAAAAGAGCACTGTTAGTAAAAAATATCTGGAAATATGGTTTACAGTAATCTTAGAATAGGAAATACTAGATATATTTTATGAAATATATTTTCACTTGCTAAGATGTCTTATTTCCATGTATCTAGGTTTAATCCACAGGAAATCTGCTGACTGCTAGTTACTTGTCAAGTGCGGTTTTCATCATATTTTTTATATACTGAATCTTGCTCTATTTATACAAAAGGTTCATTTCCAGTGTGGTGGAAAATATTCTATGATTAAAGCTTTAACCTGCCACAATTTTTGCAGAAGAAATTACTCAAAAGAATGGAATACTGTCACTGGTGGAAATTTACCTTTATGTATGACTCCATTAATTTCCAGTGTGATGTAAAATATTCGATTACAAAAGATTTAAATCATCCTCATTGTTGCAGATAAGTGACTAAGGGAATACTGCCACTGGTGGAAGTATACCAATTTACTTGTATTTATGACTCCTTTCTTAAATTTAGGGGAAATATCTGACAAGCTGTGAATAATGCTGCATTAAAAATCCTTTCGCAAATGTCTAGGCTATTTATGGCTGGTTGGTTCTAATTCTGAACAAATGAAATAAAGACAAGAAACAATAAAAGGACAAAAATAACTTGTTTACGGATGTATATACACAGTTTAGTTATGTATATAATTTAGCATGTACATGTGAGTTATTCAAGAGAAGATAGGTTTAGGAACATTATTTCCTGATCACACTGTGGGAGACGGTTCAGAGGTACGGCTGATCAGTGGACAGCGGGAGCTCTTTTGGTTCGGGGCCAGGAAGGACCGGACGCTTGGTCTTTGCTGGAGCTTCGCTGTGAACACAAAATAAACCGATCATTTAACTGTAATAATATAGCACTAATTTAGACCGGAGATTGATCGGTTAGAGCTTGTAAGTTAGCACACATTGTGATATTCATTACACAGCCTTCCCATGAATTTCTTTATGCATATGTGCGACAAGATCTCTTCCTGACCGTTCAAAGTGGGGATTTAGGAAAGAACATGTATGCAAATATTACTTGGCCAAAATATTTGAATATTCAGTAAGATACAACACACACACACACACACACACACACACACACACAATTAGAAGACTGAAACTGCTGCACGTGTATCATCCACCACAATGACATTAAGGAATTTTTTTTAAATATAAACCAGGAGTGTTGATATTTTATTATGTAAGCAACAGAGATTTTATGTACATCTGTGAGAGTTCCCAATAACACAAGCGGCAACGATAACAAGTAAATTAAACTACACTGAAAAAAATGAACTTAATATTGATGGTGGATAAAAATCTTGTATGCAGTTACGGCAATTAAATTATTAGTGTTGGAACGTATGTTTCTACCAGGTTAGCTTACCTGCCAGCTGCCAGGGCCTTCTGAGAAGACATTATAACAGTCGATGGAACAGATTCCCGTCTTCCATCTCTGGAAAGGTAGTAGTTGTTGGCAAACTTATGGCTGGGACCAACAGGAAGTTTAGGAGGTGGTTGAGTCCTGGAGTCAATAAAGTGAAATATTAATAAAATAAAGTAACATGTAGAACATGCACTGTCCCCTCTGAAACTCCTGGAACAGCACTGAATACATTTGGGTTTGAAATCAAAAGATTAATATGAGATGACAGAGCAGAAATACAGCTTTCATGTCCTCATTTCATGTCCTTATTTACAGCTAGATGTGTTAAACAACTTAGAACATGGCACCTTTTGTTTGAACCCACACATCCTTAAACCCCCCGTCATTTCCGCTCTTCTATTTCGCAATAAATAAACACACAAAAAGGACAAAATGTGTATATTAAAAAATAATAATAATATAAAATATATTCAGTACTGTCCACTCCAGAGCAAGAAAATACACATTTAGTCATTTTTATGTGTTTATTTCTTGAGAAATACAAGAGTGAATCTTGAATCTGCGAATGTCTAATATAAAACCAACTTTACCACGGTGTAATTTTGACTTTATTCTCGAAATATTATGAGTTACATCTTGTATTGCTACGACTTTATTCTCTAAATAATATTACAATGTTATTCACGTAATCTTAATTCATTGGTTTTTTTTTGTTTTGTTTTGTTTTTTTTGTTTTTTTACACGGCACTAAAACGCTGTTGTACTCCGAGACCAGGGTTGGGAACCTGTGCATTAGTTTATAACAAAACCAGACTGAATGACTGATTCTTTGGTTATTCATGAGCTGCAATAACAGTTGCTATATCACTCTCCAGTCACAAGATGTCAGTATAGAGCTGAGGTGGGCACGAAACTAAGATGAGGTGAGTCAGGGTGCATTTAGATTCGAAAAGGCAATGGTGTGAAATGCAAACCTGCAAAACCTATATTACCTTTTTGCAATTTCTTCGTAACGCAGCTGAAGCTTTGCCTGCAGATTCCGCTGTGGAGAGAACAATCAGGAAAAAACATGATTACGGGTGCATTAAAGGTTCTCAATTCATATTATTTAGAGTAAAAGCTTTGCCTATCCAAGGCCCTCAATATCATTGCCTTCACATCACTCAGAGGTCTGTTACTCTTCTGCATGTCTGAGAAAATCTCAGCATTAACACCTATGAAGACAAGGCAGTAATGTATTTCCTTTCCCAATGCTGAATCAGTGTTCGGACAACTCTGGCATTGTAGTTATTAAAAGGGCTCCTTTGCTGATGTTGTATGAGGAGGACCAACATAACTGCTGAACATTAGTTTGCTACCTGCGGTGTGTGCTAAACGTGGGCCAGAACTGGGCAAGAAACCAGCTGTTATTTGGATGTCCCACATTGTCCTGCAAACACTGAACACCACTCATCTGGTCACCCTAAACCCTCCAAATATAACCGTCCTATACATACATGCAGTGACACCCCGAGTCTGCTCCTGTCCCACCTTCTCACAACACACTTCTAAAGACCTGGACTCTCTCTCTTTCTCTTTCTCTCTCTCTCTCTCTCTCTCTCTCTCTCTCTCTCTCACACACACACACACACACACACACACACACACACACCTCTCTCTCTCACTCACTCACTCACACACACACATAATCTCTCTCTCTCTCACACACGCTCGCACTCTCACACTTTCTCTCTCTCTCTCTCGCTCTCACGCGCTCTCTCACACACCCTCACAAGTATTATTAGTAGCATGTTAGCAGTAATAACACAATGAAACCTATGTGTGGCAATAGCACGGTGCTAACCATGTTTTGGTATCTACCAGAAATACTGCTCTGGTTTAGAAATTATACACGTTTCTGACCATCAGTACATGTCAGTACATACTCGGACAGCTGATTAGACCGCTTACCCCCGCCAAAAAGTTCCTTAATCTCTGAATAAACGTAGTCGCAGTCGCCATAGCTGATGTCAAGGTGAAAAAGATGTTCTGTACTGCTGCTGTTCCGGGATCAGTTCTGTGTTTAGGAACCAAGCCTAGCCGCTGTACGTATTTTCTTGCAACTGATCTGACATCAGTCACAAGCACTTATTTCTTACTCCGGCAGGGGCCGGAAGTAGAATTTCTTCTTCGTGCCTCAAAGCGGTGACGTTCAGAATTAAACTGTGAATTTATCGCCACCTATCGCTTCACGAGTAAACCGAGCTCGCGCCTGCTGTTTTACCGGCAAGGTGCTAATATTTACTGGAATTTACAGGTTTTCATGTGGCTGAATTTAATCAGCTTAACAGTAAACTGTTGTGCCTACAAGAATAAGGACAACGTTGACCTACTGATAAACGCATGTTTCTTGTTTTGCAGAGAATTAGCATTATTTATTATACCATCATAAGAACAAATTTTCAGTAAAAGCTGCCTGCTAGGCCATCCACGCCTACATTTCTACACTAGACTAAATCAACGATTTTCTGCCCGAGTTTCTTCATCAACCATGATCCTCAGACTTACTTGACAATGTTTTACAGTTTAGCATGTCTTGGAAATTTGATCAATTGAAACGTTAAACATCAAACCGAGAACTTAAACGAATTACTTTAGCAGAACAAAACTGTCCGTAGTTCAGTGACTCCAGTTTTCTGAACACAATACAGTTTGTCTTCTGTAGCAAATTGTCTCTTATGATTTATCCAATAAAATGCATTTATATAAACTATTTAGCACTGAACTGGAGACCAGTTACAGGGCTAACAACCTTAGGTCAGAATGAGAAGAGTTTTCACAGACTTTTCAATTTGTTTACGTACTTGGGCCTGATTAGCAAACTGATGAGATGGCTTGTTAAAAACAAACAAACAAACAAACAAACCATTAATGACCACAACCAAGTGTTTAAAGATGAATGGACAGTAAAGTATATCCATCCATCCATCCATCCATCCATTTTCCTTACCACTTATCCTACACAGGGTCCTGTGGAAGCCTAGAGCCTATCCCAGGGAACTTGGGGTGCCAACCAATCAAAAGGCACAATCGCACACCCATTCACACCCTACGGACAATTTGGAAATGCAAATCAGGGAGGTGGAATTCGAGCCCCCATCTCCACAGGTGTGAGGCAAACGTCCTGAGCACTAAGCCACGGTACTTAGTAAAGTATATCATTTATTAGAACTTTTATTCATTTATAGATGTGAAATTAGGGCGCACGGTGGCTTCGTGGTTAGCACGTTCGCCTCACACCTCCAGGGTTCCAGGAGTGTGTGCGAAGTTTGCGTGTTCTCCCCGTGTTGCAGGGGTTTCCTCCAGGTGCTCTGGTTTCCTCCCCCAGTCCAAAGACATGCATGGTAGGCTGATTGGGGTATTTAAAGTGTCCGTAGTGTATGAATGGATGTGTGAGTGTGTATGTGATTAGCACCTTGTCCAGGGTGTACCCCGCCTTGTGCCCGATGCTTCCTGGGATAGGCTCCAGGTTCCCCTTGACCCTGAAAAGGAGTAAGTGGTTGAAGATGGATGGATAAAACAAACTACCACATTCGGTGTAAACAAAAATCATATCAGTAACCTACTATTGTTTGTTTAAAAAAAAAAATCATTTTCAGATTTGAAACTCAATATCGAGGTATTGATTCAAGAAGTATCGTCGATGTATCATCTGGAATCGATATACAGTCCCAGCCCTGTGTACGCTGTGGGATGCACCTTCATCCCTGCTCCAGAGCTCCAGCTGAACTTACTCCCGATTGGATCTTCCTTCTGTCCATCACAAGCCTATAATCAACACAAACGCCGCTTGTTCGCCGTCTGGGGGGAAAAAAACCCCACGAAAAACACACGTTTTCTCTGAGTGTTTGAAGACGAGACCCGACTCACACCGTGGGTAAGACTCATTTTATTCCTCTCACTTAACGACTCGGAGGAAGTTTGACCAAAGACTGCTAGCTTGCGGCTAACTTGAGGAACCTTCACAAGCGCGAGAGCACGAACATGCCTCGCGCCTACGTGTTATTCTAACGACAATGACTTATTTATTCAGGCTGATGAATACGTTTCAGAGATGAAAACGAAAAGCTTTAAACTTAGTTTCTGCTTCTCAGATAACGGGGTGGTAAATATCCCGCCGCCTCGTCACCTACACCGAACCCCGATCAAGTTGCCCAGTCCTGAAAAACTCCTCAAATAAATCCAGCCCAGCTGAACGCGGAACCTTTCGTGGAGCCGAACACGCTCGGTGTTTTGTTTTTTTTTACGCACACAAAAAAAAAAAAAAATTAAAAAAATATTTTTTTTTTTTTTATAAAAAATAATAAAAATTTTTTTTTTTTTTTTTTTTTTTTTTTTTTTTTTTTTTTTTTTTTTTTTTTTTTGTTTTTTGTTAGTGTTGTTTGTTGGGCGTGTGAGACCCCAGACCCCCCCCCCCCCCTTTTTTATAATAAATAATAAAAAATAAAAAAAAAAAAAAAAAAAAAAAAAAAAAACAAAAAAAAAAAAAACACCCCCCCCTCCAAACAACAAAAAACCACACCCAACATAAAAAAAAAACTAATATAAATTATTTATAAATTTATTATAAAAAACACAAAAAAAAAAAAAAAAAATAAAAACCCCCATCTTTCCATTTTATTTCTCTGTCACTGCCCCCTACCTCCCACCTCTTACCTTGCAACATTTTAACTTACAACATATAACAAAAATAATATAGTATAAAACAAAATGTGTCGATTAATGAAGTTAAGATGTTGACTGGAAGTAGGGAAACGGGAATTGCTTCCAAAACAGTGAGCGTGCACATGCCTCATGTCCTGTGATTTCTATTTATGGTTCCTTCTGGGTTCACTGGCCTTCTCCTGCATTTCTCCTCAGCTGGGGAGAACCGATCCCTCATCTCAGATCCCCGGAGGTGGGAGTTAGGGGGGTAGGATTCGTTTCCAGCAGGTTAATTACATATACCGTTCGGCTTACAAAGCAATTTACAACTTCCGATTGAGACAGGATCCGGTACGAGTTGTTGAACGCTCAAGGGCCCAGCTGTGGATGTGCTGGGATTTAAATTTAAAAATCATGACCTTACGATCAGCAGTCCAGAGCTTTGCGTCACCATGTCCGGATCCGGAACGCTGTGCGTGAGGCGGGAATACACCCAGGATGGGATGGCAGTCCATTGCAGGGCACCATGTGCACACAAACACACGCTGCGCCTACGTGCAATGTGTCCACACACTGCTGTGTTTTTGGGAAGTGGGAGGAAAACCATGCATGCACAGACAGTAACCCAAGCTAGGCATTGAACCGGGGATGCTGGAGCTGTAATGTGACAACGCTACCCACTGCACCACCGTGCCATCCTACTTAACCCCCCCCAAATCACCTGCGCATCAATTTGCTCCGAGTACGATTGTTCCCGGCGCCCCCTACAGTGTTGGTCTGGTTTCGGACTCACTTGATTCAATCGAACCTCTGTGCATATGTGTTTATCTTGCATCATCACAAACGCGCATGGAGAACCCAACGCCACTCAACATATTAGTTTGGTACTATTATGGGCAGCAGATATTCTGTGCCGCATTGGACCCCTTCCATGCCCCACGACGTTCCCCTGCCACAATGATACACGTGTGCTGTGGAAAATAATGATGTCGTCATCGGCTAAAACACATGCGAAGGTTACTTTACTTCCTGAGCAAGTGCAGACCTGAGTACAAGGGGGGCTTTCACACTGGAAGCTTATTCCAAAACCAAGCACGGTTTGCACAGTTCCAGTGCAAGTACATGCAGTACATGTTCCTCTTGGGTTTAGTAACGTGGTGCTCTACCCGGTCCGCATGACAGCTTTCACATGACCAATTTTTTATGCGAGTGCTCTGTTTCGGCCAGTGTGAAATCCCCCTTAAGCGAAGTGAGTTTCTTGAGTCGTAGATGACAGTCTGGGGTACTAGTTCCTACCACTGCCCTGCACATTTTAGTGTTTTCCCCTAACTAATCTGCTTATTAACAGCACTTCCTGAGTCAAAGTGGGTGTGTTCGACTAGGGAAAATATTAATATGTGCAGGACAGGAGGTACACCAGGTCCAGGGTTGCGAACTGGTGGTCTGGGAGTTGATGATACAAGATTGGATTCCACCAGTTTACCAACAAAACAGCAAGAGCATCTGATGAACCCAGTGGAGGACGTGAGTGCTAGTACATGCAGTAGCTGTGAAGTTGTTCGTCAATTCAGTCTTGGAAGAAATGAAAAAAGCGAAAACGTACACTCGCCGGATTCGAGTGTTCAGGTCATCAACGCATTTTGTACTGTAGGTGTTAGACACCTGACATACGAGACCAGAAATAGAAGAACGTTTCCGACTCTGTTTTTTTTCCACAGGTTAGAATTTTCACATATTCTCCGGCGCACTGTTGTACGGTCACTTTCACGTTTATGCAATTAGCAGTGCTGGTTTTATAGCGTTTGTAGGTTTTTAAGTGTCTGTGTGGTGCCCTGAAACATTGTGTGCTTCTGTTTACTTGTAGCAGTTTATCCTCTCATTTCCTCCTTGCTTTAGCTCTGTTTAATGACGGACTCACTCAGCACGCTAAGTACCTCGTATCTTTTACTGGAGACACTTTTTAAGTTTGTTCCAGAAATAGTTTCCACGCTCACTGCTTTGCACACTTGGCGCTTGCTATGTTTTCATATTTTCATATCATGAAATAAAGCACAATCGTGAGATTCTGGGCATCTGTCTTTTATAGAAAGGATGTTTCTTAGAAATTCTTCAGAAATGCAAATGTCCGTTCTTCAGAAAACCTCCCGCCACGAGTATTATGTGCTGATGGAACATCTGCTTTTAGCTCTGATACTAAACTGATTTTATGACAGAATTAGTCACTTGTTTTTCTTCTTTAACAACGTCTTTGGCCACAAAGTGTTTATTAGCTGGAATGTTTGCAGCTGTGGAAACAAGAATATTTCCTCGGGAAATAGATATTACTACACTTTTTATATTCAGATGGAAGTGTAATAGTGTAAAGCTTAATACAGAATGATTAAACATGAACTTCCTGTTGCTTGGAATATGCTTGGTATAGGTCTGATAGAAATCATCAGTAGTCAGTGTATTTTGAATTCCCAAAGGAAGAGGTCGTGGAGGTGTGTTACTGAATTAAGTCCATTTCTCAGTGGTTCATTTATTTTAATAAATTATGTGGCTTTTAAATACCGTGCAAGCATTTTGAATCAAAGGCATTGATTCTATGGAAGGGGTTGTGGATGACAACGTCATTACATTGAATGAGCTAAATTTAAATGTAAGCCCTCTGTTCATAGGAGTGTAGCCTTAGCAGGTCTGAATGAATCCAGGTGAAAAGATGGCTCATGAAATTAGTTTGGAGATCGATATCTTCTACAGAAACGAAACAAGATGTACGATTTTGAGGTTCATTTTGAAAGCTTTCCTACTCTGTACTAGCTACATGTCTGCAATTTTTATTCATTATGTTGTTTATCGTACACATTTACTTCAGCTTTCTGGTGATGTATATTTAATCAAGCAGTGTTTCTGCATTTTACTCAACAGAAACGTCCACCTTTTATCGGAAAAGCCTTGCTGGGGGGGGACTGCTAGTGTAGGAAGAAGGCAGTCTAATATAAGCCCATCTGTGTCTATATTTAACGACTGTGATTACATTTTTAAGGAAATGCTGTGACCCAGTCATACTGCATTGTTTGTAGAGCCGTGTGTACTGTATATCATCTGCAGGAGTTGGGCTAGAGGGGCATTTATTATTATTATTATTTTTACTTTTATTTTATTTTATTCTTATTTTCATTCTTATTTCTGTCATTTGAATGATTAGTCATTCATAAAACACTTTGCAATTCAGTGAGTTCAAGTGTCACAGCCATAATTCTGGCCTGGCCTGTGTGCCTGGTTTGTGCCCGGAGAAGGTTAATATAAGTCTAACGTGTCATTGGCTGCATTCTGTGGTTTCTTGTAGCACAACATTACAAAGAGCAACGCTCATAAGAACGAGACAAAGAAAAGGCAAAAATACTTGGGATATTTGTGTAGGAAGAACGGTTGTTCCTAAAAGTAGAGGTCTTGTCTTTGTAATTCCAGGCTACTTTGCAGTAACGGGGTTATGCTGCTGATCAGAAGGTTTGGGGCCTTAAATCAAAGAAATTCACTTAGAAATATTCTAATACAGGAAGTCCCCAAGCCTTTACCATCCTATATTTTTCCCAGTTTATAATATGTGAACATTTATTATTTTTTTTTTATCATATGTCAGTAACATAAGTGTGTAACTTGCACACGTATTGTAATGCGCAACTCATGCTTGAACCATATTTAATAAACAATAATTTCTGTGTATTTTCACGTGTATTTGCTTGACTGCTGTTGTTCCACTGAGTCAGAGTCACTCGATGTTGTCGCGGAACTAGCAGGGGGGAAGACCAGTGGAGGAATTTGTCCCTTTTTTTGTTTTGTTTTTGTTTTGTTTTGTTTTACACCAGTGCAGCGTAGGGAAGGGAAAAGGACTAAAATAGCAAATTCATCCTTCACTGTAGCATCACACAAAATCTGTCCCTATAGTTAAATATTTCAACTCGTAAAATGAATGAAATTGATGATCACATTTGTCAATCAAGTGAGCCCTCGTTTGGAAAAACCCGTTCTAATATAATCATAGATCTACAGAAAGCATAGTAAACAAAATATTTATGCATTGTAAATTCATGCGTCTATGGTGTGCTAAAATGGACGTTTAGTGCAGAATAGTCACGTAGCGTAATAAAGTCAAGATTTAATACAAGTACTGGAAAATCTTAATTCAAGTGCACTTAATCAGTCTGAAATGGAGCTGCTCCAAGTATATTTCAGTATGCTTTAAATATACAGTATATGTATGTACTAGAACATTTTGTTGTCTCGAATATCTTGAATTAAAAAAACAGGCGGTATGTGTCGATATCGCCCCATGAAGCCCATACTGGGATGTGCCTCATGCTTAGTGTATATACTCTTGTGATACTGTGTGTGTTTTAATCCATGATTGATGTATGCACAAGTAAATATATATTTTTTACAATTGCACTACTATTCCACTTTCAGTATAATAGAAATGTAATAAGTAAGAAATAATACACGAAAGGACTTGCTGTTATAGGAAAGTAAAAATCAGTGGAGTGGTGTGAGGTACCTGTCATAGGACACTTAAAACACACGGTGATATGACTGTAGTTAATGAACCAGCTTTAGCTGAGGGGAAACGTGTTCCCACCCTCTGGTCATGTACACAGCACACGCTTCAGTTTATCCTCGTGTGCATCTAAATGAAACATGCTGTGATTTGTCCATGTGAGCCAAGATCTGAGAAATGAATTCAATAGACTTTAGTGAAGCTGGGATGGAGGTGCTTGTGTCCAAGTTGCTGAAAATAAATGTGTTTTTTTAAAGCCACAAAAATGGTATAAATGTGCACACGAATGAAAACTTTTAACTGAAACACCAACTGTCCCCACAGTTTAAAAGGAAGGTCCAAGACATTTGTTCTTTGCAATCCTTTGTTTTTATTCAAATAAATGTTATCATGTAGGTGTATATGGTATAGGTATGCACTGTATGTGTAAAGTCATGTGTAAAAATTAGTACACCCCGTGGAAATTTGACATATTTGGACAAGCAAACATTTTGATCTTTGAAACGGAGCATATTAATAAAGTTGATATACATGAACACAACCAGAAGGAAAATTATACCACAAGGAAACAGCAGAAAAACGTCTTGTAGGCATTTTGCATAATTGTCCACCAGGCTTGCTGGGATTTTTGATGTTTGAGGGTTTGTTTTTTTTTTGCATATACTGCCCGTTTAAAATCCACCCACAGCATTTCAATGGGATTCAAATCCAGGCTTTAACTAGGCCATTCCATAACCCTCAATTTTTTCTTTTTGAGCCATTCCTTGGTGTATTTGCTGGTGTGCTTAGGATCATTATGCTGTTGAAAGGTCCACTTTTGGTTCAACTTTCAGACAGATGAACTAACATTATCTTCAAATACTCTTTAATATCATGCAGAATTCATTTTTGAATCAATAAATCAAGCTGTCCAGTCCCTGAGGCAGCGAAGCATCCCCAAACCATAACAATTCCACCACCATGCTTCACAGTTGGTATGAGGTGCTTCTCCTGATAAGCTGTCTTTGGTCTGGACCAAACATGTCTGCTGTTTCTGTAGCCAAACAACTGTCTTTTGATTCTTCTGTCCAGAGCATATTATTCCAGAAGGCATGTTCTTACAATGGCTTTTTCCTGGCACGCCTCCCATGCAGGTCATATTTGTGCAGTCTCTTTCTGATTGTAGAAGCATACACATTGACACCAACAGTTTCAAGACTCAATTCAATTTTGGGGTTCCTGAAGACTTCCTTTTGCATCAGATCGTCTGCTTCTAGACAAATTGTCAATCGTTTGAAATCTGCACCATTTGTAGATGATTTTCCTTACAGTGTAATGATGTATTTCAAATAATTTGGAGATCTTTTTAAAGGCCTTTCTGAAGTACTCTTTAGATCTTGGCATGATGACGCCAAACACCTCAATAGCAAAGGGAACACCAAACACTAGAAATAAGACGGGTATTAATAAGACAGGTTCCAACTGCACTCCTGAAGGTGTACTTACTTTTTCCATGTGACTGATGTGGTTTTTTGTTGTTGTTAATTTAAATTGTGAAAATTTACTATGAAATGTCAATTTTATGTCATTTAATAGTGTACCACATTTTATTAATGCCGAGCCTTGCATACTGAGCCTCCCACAATTTCCTGAATGAGGTGCTGAAAGGAGTGTGGCATATTTAAAATAAACAAAAAGGCTAAAAGCCATGAATCAATTCAAAGGGGAACAATGAGCTAAGAAGGATTTACATCTGTGCATTCGACTTACTAAACTGACGAGTATGTGAGCAGACGTGAGTTTGATTGTACGGATTCGGCAAAGATGACCTTGCGAAGGACAATGCTTGTTTGATGAATAAGGGTCACTGACCTTTTCGCTAATGACCTGCACATTGTTTAGTTACCGGGAAAAAAAATGTATTATTCATTTTCTCTTGATAGTGGATCGATAACCCCTGCTTGCATAATAAATTACAGCTGCCTTTCGCGGAAAACTAGAATAATCCCACCCACATGGTTTGTTAGGGAGCATGTTAATGTTCTGTCTACAGGTCTTGTTCTGGATGTAATGACCTTGCATTATGGTGAAGCACAAATGTGCGTAACAGAATTATCCATAATAGTCAATAAAGTATGAATTTGCTCACATGAACCAATCAGGTAGAATGTGGGTAGATCCATTTGGTCATTTCTACATGAAGGCACCATTTAGCTGAGCTGCTTTTACCAACAGACCCTTAAATGGTATCACACTGACTCACTTTGGCTCTTTGAACACGGAATAACAAAAGTCCAAGATAATGTTTTTAAAGTCATTTTAAACATGCCACCTGACATTGAACAGCTCTGTTAGTTTTGTTAGGGCTTTCGATCAGTACTATGATCATCTGTTTTAAGAACTGTATGCTCTGGATTTATGGTTTATCGGCATGCTCGCTGCTAGATCGGCCAAAAGTAAACGTTCTGTAATACTTCCACCGAGAGTCCTGTTTTGGCTAACCTTGCAGAAGATCTTCGCATGTAATGTGCTGTTAATGTGCATTTTTACTTTGTGTACATCGGCGTGGTGTTTGTTTGATGCTTGTGCTTCTGTGACATACTGTACGCTATTTGCTTTATGTTCTAACTTTTGAACGTCGTTCCCCATTATGCCATAATTTACCACTTAGGAAGTCGACTTTCATATCACTTCTTTCAGCACTTCAAGCTTATCTTTATCTGCTAAGTATTTATTGACTGAGGAATATTATAAAGTATAAAGGCTTTACCAAAGAAATCGTAAGCCAGCCTCTATCCAATGCCTCTGTACTGCTTCCAGCTCCTTTCGTAGACGACAGAGGACAGAACTGAAAAGCAGAACAAGGAGACTTCAGAACATTTGTCAAAGAAGGAGCATAATGGTTCATTATATTGTGTTCAATGTGTCCTTGTGCTGGGTAGAAAATCAAGGGACTTTTTTTTTCTTTCTTCTTATTGTAGACGAGACTTCCACATATGAAAACTACATGCTGAAGGCATTGCTTTCTTATTGTCTGGCTTGCAAGAAATATGTGCTGGCAAAAATATAGCAGTGTTTACTGAGATTTATTAATATGAAAATATTAGACGGTGAAATATGTGATTGTATTGTGTACCGTACAATGAAAGTAAATGTCGAAATTGGGCGAATTAATATAAACCGATCATCTCATGTTCCAGCTGAAACAACTACCAGAAGCATGCTGTTATAGCGGATGATATGGGATCATCCACTCTGTGATATAAACGGAATTCAATACAGCGATTGTGGAAAAATCAGCTGATCTCGGGTTGTGACGCCATACGACTGTGGGTGATTTGTGTGCTTCATTTCCTTGTTTATATATCCCGTTGTGGTTCTGAGGAAGCAGCTTGTGGCCCATTGATCAGTTGGTTGTCCGTCAAAGCGCTGGAAGACAATGGGGGGCGCCCCAGGGGCCTTATCAAATCCACTTCCCTTCAGGAAACTGCAGATGTGTTGCTGTGCTAGGTTGAGTAGGAGTGTAAAGGACTAAAGGATCCATCCTTCTCTTTCTGGGCTTTGTGCATGTACACTGATTTAAGACTTTACGACTCTGACTCTGTTTGCGGTCAGTCGTTGTTTAAGTTCTTTAAGCTGTTAAGTTTGATTCATACCCCAACCCATTCTGTCCGATTGACCACGTCCCTCTCGGGGAAGAGGGAGGACGATGAGGTCGTGTTTCGAAAACATGACTCACATTAAAACCAATACTCCAGTCGAATATGTGTAATGGAATGACGTCTCGGGCAATTCCCAGCCTCAGAATTCATTGTGATTGCAGAGTGGGTTGACCATTAATGTGCTAATGCATTAAAGCATAGATATGCTTAGTTAGTAGAGTAATTATGTTATTGATATTTGGAACATTTCGTAAACATCATATAAATGGCTCACTTACTAGCATTAGTATTTCTGATTAATGATCACAGTTTAAACCAAATTGGTTTAGTAGATTGGAATTTAAATTAGCCAGTGGAGGTGTGGATTGCTGAGAGGAATGTGTTTTTTTTTCTTTTTTTCTTTTCACCCTCTCTTTCTCTTCCCTGTAATTAGGTACTTATCACCAGGTTTTGTAAACACTGTGAGATGTCTCCTCAAAGATAGTGAGATTGGGTGTTCAGCAAGCTGATAGGCCAGGAAACAAGCTTACACATTGTAAGGTAGTCAGGCATGACCGACTCTACAGATGTACAGCACCAAGGGAGGTTATGAACCTAGTACTGCTCAAGTAACAAAGCATAATTCTGCCTTGTAACATCAGAGGAAGTAGGGTTTAAAATTGAGATTATTCAGACTGTAACATTCCTTTTTCCCTGAAGCTTGGCACATGTTTGCCCAGTCACATTTTTTCTGTTTATTTATTTATTTATTTATTTATTTATTTATTATATATATAGCCACCTCCACTCTGTCTGTACACAAGCTACAAGTTGAAGCCTGGTCACATTAGCAGGATGTGAGCGGGAAGTTGTGGTGGAATGTGCCTAGGGCTCTCCAAAGACAGATCTGCCTGCATAACATGCCCCCCCCACCCCCCTTCCTCTACATCTGTGTTTTTTTGTTGTGGTTTGGGGGGTGTGGGGGGTGCACTCTTTCCAGTGCTGTTAATTGGAGCTCTGGTCTTCTAAAACGCACAAAATGAATCGTGTAGAAAATCACAAAAGAGCATTAAAATAAGGAGCAAAAAGCCTATACATAAAATGTAATGTTAATTAGGAAAAATGGGAAAAACTCAGCTGTACAAGATGTACTGAATTAATAATTTAAAAAAAAGTATCTGCCCACAGAATACATATTAAAAATGCACTGTGGGTTAGAGCGTGAGCATATATTGTTTGGTGATTTTAATACGGATATGGTGCAAAAAAAACCCTATAGAAACCAAAAGATTCGATAATGACCAAATAATGCACAGGCTTAAAAGTGCGGGATCAATTATACATCCAGTGAAGATGTGACTGAGTGAAAAGTGATCATACCAATGAAAAACACAAAATGCAGTCATTCCCTCCAGGATTTCACGTTTTTCTGATTGCAGGAATTAACGCAAAATCAAGCAAACTCCGCAATATTCAGAGGAGTGTCCCGCAGATTTGGGTCCTGTGTAGCCATGTGACGTCATCACAGCAATCATTCTGTCAAAGCCCTCTTTGAGTCCCGTGCATCAGACATGAGTGCAGCTAAAATATCTCATTTCCGAACAAACATCACTGAGGAAGAACATGCTAAATAATTTTGTGCAAGTGAAATTGTCAATTTAAGCCGTTTTCTGTAAAGGGGGAAAAAAAACTCCGCAAATTGCATCGCAAATTTTGGAGAGAAAAAAAGTCGCAGAAAAATCTAGCATTTTTAGCTGCAACAATCACAAAACTCTCTGAAGTCCTGTACGGACTGAGACAGTGCACCGAAAGGAATTGCTTTCATTAGTGACATGCAGAAAATGTTACACACTTTATTGCGCTGAAATGCAAACACTGTCCAATTATAGCCCTTAGCTCTACTCGGGTGTTTTTATAATCAAAGAATGGCTTGTGTGTCATTTTCTAGGAGGCGAAGAAAACGGCTCGTTATTTCTTCATTCCTACTGCATTAATTGTTCAACCTCTCTCAGAATGAACACTGACCGCTCAGAGCACGAGCTGTTCATCGCTCAGACTTCATTCCAGATAAACATTTGTCAATGAAATTCTTTCTGTGTTTTAGGACATCATCATGCTGTAATTAAAAGGATGTTGTTCGTCTTCTCCATGGTCTCATGAAGGGTTTTACAGGAAAACTTCGAAAGTGTACAAACTGTTATTGAGAATAGGTTAGGATCAGAGTCTGAAATTAACTTTTTCATCCAACTTACAAAGTGGCTGGTAAATTATTATTATTATTATTATTATTATTATTATTATTATTATTATGTTTTTTTAACCGGCCATTAAGAATTTCTACCAGCCTCCTGACAAAAACAGAAACTAACAGCATCAGTTTAAATGATTATAATGAATATAAACAAAGTTGTTTTTAAATTTTAAAGCGATCATAAAGAGTCCTCCGCACGCACGCATTCATAAATTCAAATAAGTTTACAACACTCAACTATTTAACCATACACAAAAACACCTCAATCCTTTACAAACTTGCAGTAAAACACGAACATGATGCTTAGTAATAACTGTTTTCACACTTCCGGGTTTTTGCTTTTTCTCCGCTTCTGCTTTCAAAGTGACGTTTAATGTTTGTACAGCCAGTGGGGTAATCACCGACATTGAGGGAGGAATGAATACAACTAGACTTTAAACCTCTATTTTTCTAAGCCATACTTGAGAAATGTACCTGCCCAAAGTGGCAGATGACCAGATCATTTTACATGCCAGTGACGCTGAGTATCACAGTTACAGTATTTTATGGAGTAAGTTCAGGGGCAGAATGGCTATCAGGAAGTTCGGGAGTTTCCCCAGTGGGACACATTATTTTCCTCTCTCTCTCATGCATACTTTCTAACAAGTGACACACACACTCTCACACATGCAGTGTAGCAGAGACCCTGCTTTTGATTGGTTCAGTCCGTCTAAACCAATAAGGCTGAGCATTCTCTTATCTTATCCTTTATTTAGAACTAGTTTGTCATGCAGTTGTTTTGTTTCAGAAAATTCGTTAAGGTCCATAAAGTGAAATGTTCTATTGCAGGAGATGACTAAATTAAATAGAGGAGTGATATTCGTCCTGGTGAGATTAACTGATACTACCAAGCTTAACATTAGCTCACTACAATGGATATAAAAACTCTGGTGCTTTTTAAGTCTGGTGGTTTTTGTGATGTGAAAAAAAAAAATTAAACCTAGATAAATCGTGTCAACTTTTTATACCCTCAGTGTGAAATTACAATGTATAATAATTACAAGAAAAACAATCAAACATGTTATGGATCAAATAAAAAAGTTATAAGAACCTTCTTGTATAAGTGAGCGTGATTGGGGATCTGTCTGCGTTCAGAATGAACCAAATTTTTTTTTCCCTCGTAAATGGATTGTTTTTCACTTAATAGCACACAAGGGTTTGTAGACTTTTTACACCCATTGTAGGCTCAATTTGTAACGCGTCTTGTTTGATGTCTTAATGTTGAGCATCGTGTTTATAAACAGCAGACATATTGCTTACCATCAACTACGTCAGTGCTTTATTAAAGAAATTATTCAAAATCTACAAAACCGAAATAAATAAATGTTTGACCTTTTAAGCTTATTATTAATTTGATTGATCATGGAGGTGGTGTTTGTGTTGTTTCAGATTATGCTTCTACAGATACATGACAATTTTTGCATGAAAATTATAAGACCAAAGGCACCAATTTGAACAAAAAGGGTTCCTGTCCCCAAATCAGTTACATTTGACACCGCAGACATTTGACATCGCATTTCCGTACACCTCAGCCTGACTTAAAATGCTTTTAAACGGGCCTTTAGTGATGTTGGTGTTTAAATGTAACGTAAATGTAACAAATATATTCATCTTTTCTTTTCACAGGTCCTGAATTGACTTCTGGAGGGGCACCAGAAAGTTCCAAAAGATGACACAGTCTGTGCACATAAGCCCCAAATTGAGTAAGTTTGACCCCCCCCGTTAACTTTATCAAATTATTATAAAATATAATTTAAAGAAGTCCCACTAGTTAATAAACTAAACAGGTATATGGTTTCAACATGCCATTCAAAGTGTTCTTCACAGCAGATAGAACAGCTACAGCTGGCAAATGTTATAATGCCCTCCATAACTGAGTGGAAACCATACAAAGTTATATTAGAAAGTAGGGAGTCATTAGGGGTTTCAAGACAACCTTTGTTTACAGTACAGTGAAATTCTTTTCTTCACATATCCCAGTCTGGTCCATAAACTGACACTCCTGGAGCAGAGAGGATTAAGGGCCTTGCTCAAGGACCCAATAGTGGCAAGCAGCCTGAAAATACTGGGATTGTAACCTATACATTTTTAAAAAGTTAATCACTAAACCTAAACCACAGAGGCATAATACTATGGCTATATATCAGTCACAGCTATATAATACAATCAACACAGATTAATCAGAACACACTATTTTTATAATGTTACCAATTCCAGTAGTTTATGGCGCTACTAAATAAGCATTCATGCATGTAATAACAAAAAAATACTTGTTATGGCTATTTGACAGCAAAGTTTTTTGTTTATGGAGTTGATTAAGCTAGGGAGATTATCTAGCTACCAAGCTAACATCGTAGCCTGTTACCACAAGCATGTTTAGAGAGATCAGAAATGCACACGTGCACACACCCAGGCTCAGAAGGACGCTGTCCGATATATGTTTCAGTAGCTCAGCCTTGTTCTGGCTTTTCAGCAGTCACTGAAGAGAATAAATAGTGTCACGATAATAACACATAAGTGGCAGTGCTCATTCATTACCACTCATTATCCTTGATTTCACCCTTCATTCACCAACTGGCGCTCAACCACTGCTGGCCTGCCGTGCAGCTTTTGCATGAGTGGCACAGCTGGTAAAGCCAAGCTTGGGAACGCTAGCAACTATTCCTATAAGCAAATGATAAGACTTATTAGTAATCATTTCAGATATCTATGAGTAAAATAAGGGTTTACTTGTTGTCTTCTGCTTGCTGCCGTGCTCTTGTGTTGAGCAGTTTAGAGATATGACCAATTTTCAAAGTATAAGACAACAAAAGATCAATAAATACCTATCTCAAAAGTAATAATATGATTTTCCTGCAGATGTGGGTTCCCCTTTTCATTGTGCCACTCAAGACGAAATGGATCACGGTGCATCCTATTCTGTACAGACTCCATATGGATTCCAGCTGGACCTTGATTTCCTTAAATATGTGGAAGAAATAGAGAGTGGCCAGACTTTACGCCGAGCAAACATGAGCCCTCGGAGAGGATCACGTAGTGACCGAGTCTCTCAGAGGAGTGTAGGTGGTCGCACTAGTGGCTGGACTTCAACCGAATCACTGGCATCAACAACCAGCGAAGATGGTCGGTCTCTTCCCCCACCTGTTCCTCGAAGCCACGTAACATCAGCCAGCAGGTCACAGCCACTTTCACCGTCAGTGACGATCAGTCCCACACTACCGTCTTGTTCAAAGATGCCACCTCCCCCACCACCACGTAACCCCAGGGTAGAGAGAACCTTACTAGAGACGAGCCGTCGACTACAGCAGGAGCAGAGTCTGTACCCAAATGGTTTAAGCTCTCCTCTGTCAGACCTTCCTAAGGAGAGTGTCAAAGATTGTGGATCAAATAGCAGCTTTTCAGTGCCTTCCCATATGGCAACAGATGGTCACCTACTACAGATTTCACCAGCTGTGCAGAATCCCTCTACTGGTGGCTGGACCAGATTTAGTCCTCAGAATTCTGGGAGGAGCACCCCAGCCTCCAGCTCTGGAACGTCTTCAGTTCCCCCAGGGCAGCTTCAGACAGTACGAGAACAGATGGCCTTAGCCCTTCGACAGCTCAGGGAGATGGAAGAAAAAGTAAAGGGAGTACCAGCACTCGAAAGAGAAGTGTCCATGCTGCGTGATGAAAAGAATCGTCTGCTTGTGGCCCTTCAAAAGAAAACAGAAGAACTCGGTGCTCTGGTCAGTGCAAAAAACCCTGCTCTGGTAGAACCTGCATCCACGTCATCATCTAACGATCCCAGCAGTGCAAGTCAAGAGAAGAGGTCCCTTGAAAAAGGAAAAGAACCTCCTGTTCTGGTGACAGAGAAAAGATCCGTAGCTGTAGGTAACGATGTTCCACTTAACATTGTGGTGACTCAGAATGCAAAAGATGCAGCTGTAGAAACTGCTGTTGACGTCTGTCACAGAGGCATGGAAACCGAGTCAATGACCGTCCGTGATGAAGAAGTTCAGGCCGAAGTCCTAACAAATGAAGTGGCGGTCTGGGTAATGGAATCATTACTTGGGCTGTCAAGTGAGACTGAACAAGAAATCGACAACCTGCAGGAGACCATTAAGTGTCAGCAAGAGTCAGTCCATCTCCTTGAGAGAAGATTAACCCAGGCCAATCAGGATCTTGAGGAGTTAAGGGCTCTGGAGATGGCGAGAATGTCAAAGATCATGTTAGAAAGAGAGATACTTGTCAAACCAGAGACAGCCGATGTGCTCGTGGAAACTGAGCGTTGTTCCAAAACCTCTGTAGGAGTTGGGGTTTCTGGTGCAGACTTTCCAGCAACGAAAATGGATCAAAGCATTCAAACAGACTTTGTGGAACCATCAAACAAAAAGATGGACATAATCCAGGTCAACACGGGTGTTCAATGGGAAGATCTTTTTAGCGCTGACAAAAAAGACGACCAGGAACAGTCCGTCTCTGCCGACGGTGAGTATGAACAAAGCATCTTGTTCCGAATGGTTCATCAAAGAACTGATAAACTTGTCAGGTTGTAGTAGAAGGGTGACTTGAATGAAATGTTTCCAATGAATGCTTCAGGCCCCCTGAAATCCATCATGAAGAGAAAGGATGGGAGTGGCTCGAGTGCTGCTTGCGGTGGTGGCAAGAAAAGCTTAAAATTTGTAGGGATTCTTAATGGAGGGTGAGTGGTTATGTTCTGTTAATAATAAAGATGTTTACAGTACTGAAAAATGCATAAAAAAAAATTGCTTGTATAATTTGTGATTTCGTGTCAGCTACGAGTCAACATCCAGTGAAGAGGAAGATGAGGAGGATGAAGGAAGTTCCTCTGATGGAAGCGCAGCTGGCGGGTGCTCAGACAGCAGTGAGGAAGAAGCTGCAGCTCTAGAGGAAACTTCTGATGAAGAAAGGAACATTAATTTGGATGACAGTGATAGTGATGAAAACATAGCAGCTGTAACAGATGGTGTGAAGGAACAGGCTGAAGTACTAAAGGAGAAGTAGGTTACTATAGATGAATAATTTCCTTACGAGTGCAGCATTTAAACATGATCTACCAATTAGTGAAGGAAAAAAAAAAAGACCCAACCTTCCTATTGTCTTGTTTAGTCTAAGTTTTAGTTTTCTTCCATTTTGCTCACGCTTCTTCTGCGTTGAGATTTTCACAATAAATAAATAGTCCAATAAAGGAGGGAGCGATGGGGGGGGGGGATCCCATAATTTAAATACATTGGTCAAAAGTTGCATCATTTCTTGTCAAATGAAAACCAGAGGAAAACCAAGCTGGATTTGAGCCATAGCACTGATGTTTGACTCAAATTTATGAGACACACAGTCCTAACTAACCATTCTAAATATTTGAACTAGTTATAAATATCTACTTTAGTGCGCACTATTTACAATTTATAAATGGAAACGTGAGGAGTGATCCAAAAATATTGCCCTTGGAGCACCTTGCTGTTCTTGTCACTAATGTGTGATAGAAAAGAAAGCTATCTGTCCAGGCTTGTGGAGCTTGATAAGCACCCACTTGTTCTGTTCTGTTTTGCTCCGTAATCCGTATAACCCAAGTGAATTTTTGAAACGTTCTACCTTGTTATCTTCATTCTAACCGTGCCAGACGCTTTCTTGCAGGTTTGAACTGAGTTCAAAAATGCGCGAGGCTTGCCTCATTTTAAAGAACCACCTTAATGACGGTGCCAAAACCACAAAGAGTAAAGAACTGGTAGGTCTACTGTATATCCAGTTACAGTTCTACAGAAACTCCCTTTTTTTTTTTTATCTTTTTTTTTTCCTATCCCAAAGTGTCAAAACATTAAAGACGTTATGTAACTGCTGCAGCTCTCCAGCACCCACACCGTGCAACTGGAATGGTTCAGAGTGTCCAGTGCTAAGACGGCACAGCCGTCTCGAGTTTCTAACTACCTGATGGCCTTCTCCGAGCTTTCCCCTGCTTTGGTGCGGCATGTAGTCAACATGACCGACGGCAATGGCAACACCGCTTTGCATTACAGTGTCTCCCATTCCAACTTCACCATAGTTGCACTCCTACTTGACACGGGTAATTGTGGTTATACGTTATTAACATGGACGTATCAGGTACAGCATATTTCTCAATCGGTCTAGTGGAAGTTCTTATTTTTTTTATTCTACGTGTGTTGCGTAGGTGTGTGCAGTGTGGATAAGCAGAACAAGGCAGGATATACGGCGGTGATGCTGGCAGCATTATCAGCAGTGAAGGAAGAGGAAGACTTTTTGGTAGTCAAGAAGCTATTCAGTCTGGGCAATGTCAATGCCAAGGCAAGCCAGGTGAGTGTCTCTTCCATCCAGACTTGTCTGATATCTCTCCGTTACTGTTGCTCGAAACCTGTTCTCACTATCCAAAATACGATCATCGTAACCCAACCACTGGTTAACGTCAGCACAAGCTACTTTATCCTTACGCGAGTAAAGTATGTTTTTCTGCTGCATATTTTGCGACTTGGCTTCGTCTAGGCTGGTCAGACTGCGCTCATGCTGGCAGTGAGCCACGGACGGCAGGAGATGGTTCGAGCGCTACTCGAGTGCGGTGCCAACGTGAACATTCAGGATGACGAGGGTTCCACGGCCCTCATGTGTGCCAGCGAGCACGGGCGTGCCGAGATCGTCTCTCTTCTGCTTGAGCAGCCCGACTGTGACATTGGCATTGTAGACAACGTAAGCACACGAGCTGTACACTCTCTGTAAAAGTTATTTGCAAGAGCTCTTATTTGCAAGTCTTATTTGTTTCCTGAATTGGGACTTGCATTAAGCTTGAGTTTGATTTATGTTTATAAACCTTTTAGAATATAAAGGTTGAATAACAACGGTCTTGCGTCTTTATTTTTAGGATGGCAGCAATGCCCTGTCTATTGCCCTGGAGGCATCCCATAATGACATTGCAGTGCTACTTTACGCCCACATGAACTACTCGAAAGCTCAGTCTGATGTAAGTATCACAAAATATCTCCAAGAAGTGCCCTTAATCATGTCTCACATATCATCATTGTGCAGTGGACACTTGAACCTGTCTCTGTTATGCACCACCGAGCAGAAACATGGCTACCAGTGATGAGTTTGTTTGTGATGGTGCCCAAACTGTGCAGTATGTAAGGAATAAAACACTTTGGTGCATGCTGGTATCGGAAAATAATCCACGATGGGGTGGTGTGATGTGGAGTTACTCTTGCCACCATGAAGTTGATTATTTTTGCAACTACATCACATCCTGAAGTGTTTTATTCCTCATGCACCAGTTATTTGCCGCCGATTTACAGTTTTTCATTTCTTAATGCATGCCACTTTATATCTTTTTAATCATTTGTAGTTACATAATACAGTATTGCTGCTCTTACAAGTTATAGAAAGTAGTACGAATAGCTTAGTACCGATTGTATGTTTATATTAGCCTGGTTCAGTAAGTGAGGATGAACTACGCTTGAATTCATGAATTAATTTGAATCGGTCATCCTGAGTCAAAACTTATCTTGGCTGACATTTTGGAACCAATATTCATTGTGCAAATCCACACGCAAGGCCCTATGCAAATATACAAAGTGCTGCTGGTCGGTCAGACACTACTATGCAAAGAAGACCGCAAAATACTGCTTGGAAGTATTAGACGGAGTTATTAGGTTCCGATACCATGGCACTGAACTAGTCATACATCTTGTTTTTTATTTTATTTTATTTTATGTTTAAGGTGTCCCCCAGAGCAAACCCTAGGAGTCCATCCAGTCCCAGAAGGACATGGCCCTCTGAGTGATGGGGCTACTAGCTCTAAAACTGGCAAGAAGTGAACATTTGCAGCATTAACTACTTTTACTGAAAAACTAACATCGTTCACATTACAGATTTATGGGTAATAATGTTGTTTGTTCCAGATATTCCATTTACACAGTGTTATGCCTATATTTCATGCATTTATACTATAGTTTTTGTTTTACCATTGGGTATGAAAGTGGATCTGTGGATTTTAGTTTTGTGCCAAGAGGACAATCAAGACCCCTGTTGCTCATTTTAAAGATGAGTCACTTTTTGAGAAGCAAAGAATGTCTTCGCGAAGATGATCACTGAAAGATTCTGGGTTCATCAGGTTCTCACAGTGGACTGATGCACAGGCTGAGCATAGCCACTGTCCAGTTAGAGCTCACAACAGACCGTAGCTTTTAAATCTTGCTAATTCACAGTGTTGTTTATGATTTCTTACAATGAAACCTAACAAGCAACATCGCACTGACTCACTAGAAAATGACACATTTGTAGACTTACTCGCTCTGGTGGAATGTTTCCTTCTGTCGAGCACAAATTTGCTGGACCGCACCAAACTTACAAACAACACTGTTTACAATTGAACTGTATCTCTTCTTTAAAAAAAAAAAAAGACAGTGCCTTCATAAAGGCAAGGATGATTTCTAATGCAATGTTTGATCTTTTGGACTTGAAGTCCAAATTCACTATTATTATTATTTTTTTAAAGAAACCTAATCTATGTGGGCAGGTTACAAAAGAAAGCCGACTTATAAAACACTGTTCTTGACTAGTATGATTTTTTAAAACTGTTTGTTTAGATTAGATACATGCTTTAGACACATATGCAAATTGACTGTGAAGAAAGAAACGCAATTACGAAGAAAAACAGGCCACAATTATGGCAAACATTTTCTTACAGTATTTAAGATGTCTTGATAGATGTGGCCTTTTTGTATACAACTGACTTTATTGTTGCTGTATAGCTTTATTTAGGGAGCACACGTCCTATATCAACACTAACGCCAGAATATTTAGCTAAATTACAAATAATACCCAAAGTACAATCGAGCACTGCGGGAACTGTAAAGTTTGAACCAGTTCCCAGATGGTCAAATCAGAAAATGCTGCTGCTTGGGAATGAATATCATGGTAAGTTTGATACAAGCCACAGGATCTGGGGGTTGCACTATGAGCAGAGATAATCGTCAGTCCACTCGGTTAGCTTATGCCACCTAGAGGTGAACATGCGTGTAAATCCTGGGAGATGTGGAATGGAAAAGTCGGTAGCTTTTGCTTGAAATAGTAGCATCGCTTACTGTGCGGTGTAACTACGCTGCAGTGAAATTCAGCTAGGCAGGATACTTAAACTATTGGCACCCTGTCCAGGGTGGAGCCCGATGCTCCCTGGGATAGGCTCCAGATTTCCCTGCGACCCTGAAAAGGATAAAGTGGTATAGAGGAGTATAGAGGACGGCTGGATGGAGGATACTTAAACTACTTCACTGCTAGTCAGTTAATGTCAACAGGGTTTTTAAAGTAACAAAGACCTTTGGTATGACAGCTACAAGCAATAGAAGATACCGCACGTAATTATTATTGTTTTTTAATGTTAAAGATTGTACCAAAGATAATTTAACATAGCTCTTTAAGGTATTTTCTCAATCCTAAAGGCTTGTGCATCGGACAGGAGAAGAAGAAAAAAGTCTGTGGATACTGTCGAACTTTTCACTGTTTCTTCTGCTTATAGTATATTCTAGCACCACTGTAAGAGTTAAAGGTTCATATGCTCATGCAATTATGTACTCAAGGTTTAGTTTTTTCTTTTACTAATTATTTCATGTTCCTGATTTGTGCCTAACCCAGCACTGCTCCCTTTTACTGTACTATATTATTGCTATTTTTGTTTCGTTATGTGCCTTGGGATCCTTAGCCACCTTAAAACACGAAAATAAAAAATAAAGTTTATTATATAAAAGGTGACGCTGTTTTCTGTATATATTAGCAACCTTGACTTTGCTCCTCTACATTCTTCAGAACAGTGTAAGTGTAATCTGGTCTACAAGTGATCTTTTATATGTACACTATTAAGTGGTGAATTGGTCATCTAGATTAAAAACACGACTGGAATGCTGCTATTTAATGAGTTTGTACATAATCACACCACTTATAAAAAAAAAAAAAAAATAAAGAGTTGGAATTCATAAAAAATATGTTCCTTTAATAATACACACTTAAAATACGAATCGCAGGTAGTAGTGTGAGGTGTCTTTACGCAAAAGCCACGTCATAATCCAGGTTGCACATTACCACAAGTGTATTTGTAGAACAGAAGAGCTTTAAGTTAAAATGTGTTAACCAGGAGATAAGAGGTTTCTCCGTTATGTGAAGGGAGGGAGGGGGGGAAAAAAGTAGTATGAAGTCTGTTAGGCCACTAGGAAGGCAATTAAAAAAAATTGGCAACTTCTTTGATTTCAGAAGGAGACTGAAAGGAGGGGAGATTATATTACCAAGATGTGGCACAAAGTTACAAAATCAAAAAAGTTGCTTAGAAGTTCATGAGCTACACGGTTCCTTCTTGTTGAAGGGGTGCTGTCACACCCTTGCCCTCAAACGGTGTCTTCAAATCTGCTGACATGCTCAAACTTCAGGGAAAATCTGTTCCTGGGACAGAGTTTCCATAAGGAAAATGAATGAATGAGTGAGTGAAGATTTGGGGGGGCGGTTCCACCCAAACACATTATTTCTTAGTTGTTCGAAGGTGGTGGATTATGATTAGTCGAGTGGAAATAGGCGGAGACTGGAGACCGTCCCAGCAAACCACAGCACTCAGAGATGTTGCTGGAGGAAGTGTAACAGCATGATCTCGTAGTGCTCGCCGGACTCCGGGCAGCGGATGCTATGCCTCTCGTTTGGATAGATCTAGGGGAAAAAAAAGGCAACAATTATGGTGTAATATTTAAGAAACTGATTAAACAAGGAGTTTGATTCAGGACACTTCACATACTGAACCTTGCACAAAGTTTCAGCAATAAAATCACTTTTATGAGATCAACTACCCATAGAGACCATTAGTTTCCATTAAAACCACTCTATTGCAGGGACATATGTTTTTATCCAATTATAGTTACATTTAATGTTGTGGAACACCCAAGAAAAACCTCAAGTTAGATCATGTTATGGATTTTGCTATAACCACTATAAACAGACGTTCCCCCAATAGCCCCCCCCTCTCTCTCTCATCACTCTCGTTGTTAATAAGACAAATACGCAATCTGTTACCAAGAAACCTTGAAAGCACAAACTGTTCTGACCTGAAGACTTTCTCATCGTTCCCACCGACACTTGAAACTCCTTCCATAAATATCAATGACTATCATTTAAATAACTACTACTGTATATTGTATCGATACTACTATATCGCTTTGCTTATTTGTAAGTCGCTTTGGATAAAAGCGTCTGCCAAGTGAATAAATGTAATGTACATTATTAAATAATATTTTCAAAATCCATTTATTCGCCTTTCCGTATGTAGTTTGACCATTATACGAGTCCCTGCGAATGGAGTTGTTACTATAGAAACAAGAATGTAATTGAACGAGCGCAATAATGTAAACCTGTGATTAGAATTACAGCCTTTCAACGCAGTGCTGTTACAGAAAATTCATCAACACCTTCTGACCAATCCGAATCCAGAATTCAAGAGCACAGTGGTATAATGGAAACCACTGCCATGATAAACACTCTTTTTGTAAAAAGACAAAGACAACAATAATAGTAATAATAATAACGGCAATGAAGTGAGCAAACCTGTAACTGATATGGCTTCCCTGCACGGATAAGCTGAGACACCAGGAAGTTGGTGTGGAAAAAGTGCACGTTCTCATCAAGGAACCCATGTAAGATCAGTAATCGGTTTGGCCTGTTAAGGAAATAAAATCATTACTGTTAAAATTGAAATGAATTAAAAGTAATACTGCGTTTTCCAGTGATAAAGCATTTAACGGGCTTTAAATTAGGCTTCAAGCTTTAGTAACTTTAGTAATAAATCTTCAGTCATATATTACAGGGGAGTCCAGTCTTCTCCGGTACGGGCCGGTGTGGGTGCAGGTTTTCATTCCAGCCAAGCAGAAGCCACACCGAGTCTAATGTAAGCCAAGATGAACTGATTTAGCTGGTGGAATCAGGTGTGGCTCCTGCATGATTGGAATGGAAACCTGCACCCACACCGGCCCTTTCCGGAGAAGACTGGACACCCCTGATATTATATAATATTACTAATGCAGTTGAAAATATTTCTGCCTCAAACACCAGGTAAAGGAATACGCCGTTGAGAGAAGAACGGCAGTGGACACTACACCCGCTTGTATCTGAAGGCCAGTTGTTGAACAAAGTCAAAACACGATCTCGATGATAAAACAATAAAATAAGAATCAATTATTCCGTGCTCTCTGGGTGGGAGGCACGGTCTACTCTCTCTCCCTCATCAATCACAGTGACGCTAGCCAATCAAGGCCGTCTGTGAGCTCATGCACACGGAAGGAGGCGGAGTGTGTGACACGTTCCTCTGAAGGTGTTTCATCGCCCTGTGACCCAGCATGAACAGCAGTCTGAAAAGACGTGGTTAGTTGGTGTATGATAGGGGAGAACTAACTGGTGGGTGGGAAAAAATATTAGCTCCCTTTTCAATTAGTTCGCAAGCAGCTCATCTTAAAGATACAGAGAAACATGGTTGTAGTTTTGAATTTGCTTTAAATAGAGATGTTTAAAAATGTATTCGCTGCCCCCATTATATATATATTTGTTCTTTTCTCAGTACAGGAAAAATGTCAATATGCGTATCTGCTATAGATGCTTAGAGATTAGGTTGGAAGTTGGTGCATTCTTGGTTGGTTCACTCTCATCTTTATTGTAAAGATGAAGACTGCAGGAGTGAAGTGCTGCTTTTGTTGTCAGAACTCACTCATTTGGAAGCTTGTCCACATGCAGAGCGACGGAGCCCGCTTCATAGCCCTGCTGGTTGTTTTCAGGCACGTCCATGTAGCGCTCTGTGTAGCCGGTGTCATACGCCATCCACACCGTTACTGGAGCTCCAGCTATGGCCACCTAAACCAACAACACTTCGGATTAGCTCGTGCTTACGATCCCAATTCCTTTCCTGACATTTTCTGTTTCCTGACAGGTCTGACATGACGAACATGGAATTAAAATGGAATGAAATCATTTAGAAAATCTTAACCGACATTTCTGGCTGAAGCATGACTTTAATAACAGGAATCATTCCATGGGCTGCAGAAGGCTGGGCCTGGCGCTCACCTTGAACACATTAGGCCGGCGAATGAGGCCCATAAGGGACAGGAATCCTCCGTACGACCAGCCGTGAATCGCTACACGACTTAAGTCTATAAATTTGTACTTGTCAGCTACATACTGAAGACCCTCCACCTGGTCCTCGATCTCCACCTGGCCCTGAAAACAGAAGAAAGAAAGACCCAACTGTCAGATGTGTTTTTATTCCCTCAGCGTTGTGCTAGCTTGGGCTGACGGTTCCAAAAAGTCATGGAATTATTATTATCATAACTATTAACATTTATTGTTACATTTGGCTTCAAATATCCCTTCAAGAGATTACAGGCATTCATACACACCATTTTGTTTTTTAAAGCACCCTCGAATTTCAGCCCCCTCTGGCACGAGCCTCTTCCGTCAATGACGACCACCGCATAACCTAGAGATGCTAAAGTGTTCAGACGCAAATACTTCACCCCCTTGTAGGAGTTGTTCACTAACTGCACCTGAGGAAAGCAAAACATTTTCCTCACTTTAAAAAACAAAACTAAACGAAACAAAGCATAGCATCAGTGTTCAAAGAACAATCCTGTGTCTGAAAAATTTAAATTGTAATTTTAATTAACTTGTACAGTCTGGAAAAAAAGCAGCTTGTAATGAGGCAAACGGCAATGAAAAAAATAAAAGAAAAAATAGTTAAGCAGAATGGAGCCCATTTCTGGGCCAGAAACAAGTTTCAGGCCTCTTTTACAAAAAAAATACGTGTGTGTGTGTATGTGTGTGTGTGTGTGTGTGTATGTATGTATATATATATATATATATATAAATAAAAACAGCCATTGCTGGGCAATATTGTGAGTCACAGACATCTTTGGAAATGCTATTATATGCATTATTATAGGTCTACAAACCACACCTTTAAAATGGCATAATAGCAAACCAACCTGAGGCCCACCATACACAAACAGGATTGCAGGGTGTTTTTTGCCTGGCTTCAAGTTGTGTGGTTTGTACAACATCCCGTAGAGCTCAAAACCAGACTTTGCAGGAAAACTAAATATCTCCGGTGGAACGTAATCCGCTGGGCAACCTGAAAGAAAAAAAATGAAAAGAAAGAAAACCCTAAACTAAAGTAAGACTTCGACTGTACTAGTGATCTGTTTAATGCTGTTGAAAGGGATTAAAGTTTTTTTTTTTTTTTTAAATAACAATAAAAAAATTTAATGGCAGAAAAATGTACTCTTCCCTCCCTGTCCTCTGTACCTGCTGCCTCCATCATGCTGGCCCAAAACTCAGGGTCTTTGTGTAAAGGGTCGCTGTCGGAACCCATCAGCTTGTAGACATGAACACAGGGAGGGGTGCTCACATTGCTATAGTGGCTGATGAACATGTCAAAGTTCTGCAATAAAAAATAAAAAAAAGATGGCGGCAAATCTTAATTATATGGAAAGACATTTTCACATGTACAACAGCTTTTTAGTCATCTAGCTTCCAAACGTCTCATAGTAGTAAGTGAAGGTGAATGGACATGTGGATTAAACTTAAACACATTTCACCACAGACTGAGCAACTGACTCGAGTCTGTGCTCAAGTTAAACAGCACGAAATCAAAAACAAAGGACAAAGGGCTTGTAGTGAACTGAAGCTACACGTATACTGTCGCTTTATTAACTCGGAGTAGGTGCATTTCAGAGTGTATTCTTTTGTTCCGTTGGTGTTTTTTTTTTTCTTCCATGCCATCGACCACGCCAAAACAAACTAGATGAGCAGTTTTAAATGTTGGTAGGATGAATCAGTTATTGTCATTGTAGCCAAGGCTCCAAACTAACCGAAAATGTCGTCATCATCCCAAACGGTTCCTGAACAGAAAATGTTCTTTTGAAATCTCTGTTACAAGTTAATAATTATAGCAACAAGCTGCGACAGGCCGTGGCCACTACAACCCGTACCGGTGATAATCCCTGAAATGTACAACCTCCCATGGCTTATTGATATTATAAAATGGTGACAGATTCAACAAAAACAATATATTATAACAAAAATATATTTTAAAATGTTCAAAATTATTCATTATGAATAAAATTTGCAATAAACAATCCTTTTTCCATGCAATATAGTCTGTGCGTGCCATTAACCGTGTGAGATTTCTCTTATCGTTGAGTGATGACACATAGCTACGTACTCTGATGATAAAACTTCTATGCAAAATGCATAAAGCTTAGCAGGTGTCCTGCTTATTTACAAAAAGGCGACAAAAACAATAAGATAAAATCCAGTGTTCAGCGTACATTATTTTTATTAATAAAAATATCTATAATAAACCATTCCGTTTCCATTTTTAATATGTTGTGGTCTTATTGGTCTAAAACCTTCCATATTAATACACAATTAAATGTTTGCACAGCACTACTGGATGCTTAGGCGCTAGTTAAACTTACCTGGCTAACAGAACAGCTGTGTGAGAAGCCTGGCTTGGTCAGTCGGACAATGTCTCCCGGAGATTCATAACTCACTACGTATAAATGATGTTCCAGTGGCGTGTCTTTGGTGCCTTGGAAGTACACCAACTTTGTCTCCTCATTTACCCAGATCTTTAAATAAATAAATAAAAATGAAACAGGAGCACAATCTAAAGCATGACACTTTAAACAATTGATCAAGTAGCTGTTCATATTACTGCTATAGCATTTAAGGCCATGCGTTCTGACCTTTGACCCATGTCTAGCTAGCACCTCCCACTCTCCACTGGTTACGGTCACCTCTTCTTTTATTTGACATTTGAAATCATCTGGGGGGAAATAAAAACGAATCGTGTTGGAGCTAGTTAAAAAAAAACCATTAACTTCAAACGTGTGCAAATGTAAGTAAGGGTCGACCGATTAATCGCTGGAACTGTCAAAAATTCACACCAATAGTTTTTCCAGGTTGCATCTGTTGCGGGAGCGGCTGAGAAGGGTCTGCGGTCATTATACAGTACGAGAGCAGCCACTACAGGTGAAATAAAAACCATCACTGAATAATTTGATGTGTTATTTGAAGTGTTTTTTTTTTTTTTTGTCATTTTATTCATTTTGGATATCTATTTTTATGTTATTTGTAGTGTTCCTTTTTGGTTCAGTTTGGATGCAGGTCTTATTTAATGTAATATTTATTAATAGTTTATATATATTAATATTCATATATTTATTTAATAATAAAAAGTTCAGTACATTTTCATGGTCAGTACTGTTTATTTTTGTAATAAAGTTCAGCAATATTTTGCTTTGAGTGTTACGTTTTCATTTCGCTTTTATCCAAAGCGACTTACAAATGAGGTACTGCCTAACGTAGTTATCGGTATCAGTAAAATCCACTAATCGGTCGACCTATAAAAGTAAGCATGCATGTGTGTGAATTTTACCTTCAGAGGGACTGTAGTCTTTACTCCACTGGTGGCAACCGGGCTGGAGAAGGCTTGTTACTCTATACAAATGGCAAAAGCCTGTTTTGGACTCGTTCACCCACAGGAAGGTGATCTCATCATCACTGGTTTGAACAAAAGGATAGAATATATCGTGGACCTGTTTTCAATAAGGGGGGGGAAAAAAAGAAAGAACTTATTTCCAGGTGTGATAGATTTTACAGACAGAGCCAGACAGTAAGATTTATACAAGGGTGTAGAATCAAAGCTGGATTCCGTCTCTTTTCTTTTTTTACAAAACATCTCTCGTGACTTATATTCTTAACAAGCTGCTCACAGAATGTCCTCTTAGAATGACTCACGTCTGCCAACTTCTTTAGCATTCAAGTTCACAACACAAACCCTAATAACAGCTTCCTGGCAGACACATCATTCCATAACCAGGCTGTACTGAAACACTTGAAGTGAATATTCAATTCCATTTGATTTATATGGCACTTTTAACAATAGATACTGCCACAAAGGAACTTTACAGATATCCATTGAACATTTGATCCCTAATCAGCAAAGCCATAAGGAAGAAACCATGAGAGAAACGTGCTTGATGACACTGGATTGTGGAATTATAAATCATTACTCTTCTACAGCTGTATACTGTAAAGTCTAAAAGTACTGCTGAAAGGATGATGTGAAAATGAAGCTGAAGCAAGAGTGAATCTTGGACAAAAACACCAAACAACCAAGTAGAGTAGGACTGTTCAAAGTTTGAATTTTTTGTAAAACTGTACAAAAAATTTATAAGGAAAAAACCACTGAAGCGGATAAGCTCATTAAAATACCATTTTGAGTGGAGCAAATAAAGTCGCCTTATTTTACAGCGAAGTCTGAAAGGATTTATAGTATATAAAAAATTTTTTTTGCCCTGTAATGGCTTGTTTTTTGCACATTTTGAGAGACTATATAAAAATGGCAATGTGCTCCAAATAAACTATTAAATATCCTCCATGTTCAGCATTAGTGAAACAGAATCCACCCAATATTACCACTTAAACATATAACTGTGCTTACATTGATCCAGATATCCGTCACCTCCTCGTAAATGATATAGGGCTGTACTCCTCCTTCAGGCATGGCTGCCACGTGCTCTTCCCACTGTGGCTCCTCTGGGCTCACAGACAGAAACAGAGCAGGAGGCAGTAAAACCAGCTGCAGCTTCTGCTGACTCCGATCCAGCAACACTGCCCACGCGCTGCCATGACACAAATCAGTGTTCAGTTCATACGGCGAAACAGAGAATTGAAAGAACGCAATACAGGCCATTGCATCATTATTAGTACACGAAAAATGTTGTGTGCTGGCAACATACTATTTGCCATCTCTCGTCCAGCCAGCCCGTGCAATGTACTCAGCCCCAGGAAAAAGAGTATTGAATGGTAGAACGAGCTCCTTGTTTTGTGCGCTCACAATCTGAGAACCAATAAAAAAAAGCTTTAATTCTCTCTCCGAATTCCTTTCTCGTCCAAAACCAGGGATTTCATTTGTGTGCTCAGAACATGTTCTAAACTTGTATAAGAACAGCCAGTATGCATAAGGAAATTTATCACACACGCATACACACAGCTGTATGCGATGGACGACGATAAATCCCAATAACTGTAATTTGCTGAGCTTGTGCATGGTCACACTCCCCCAAACTCCCATATATGGTAATAACGTCTCTTTAAATAGCCCAGTAGCCCGTTCATAGTACTATTTGATGCAGATGATATGGAGCGTATCAAAACGTCTACGAACACAAAACTACGTGTGTGCACTTTTTGTTTAAGTTGACATAGAACAAATAAGGGCACTCGACACTTACCTCGCCATTCACGTCAGTTCGAATCTCTACCAGTTTCAAACTGATTTGAGGGTTTTTACTCCCTAAAATTAGAAAATAAAACATGAAATCAGTGTACCATAAAACTACAAATTCGAGACAGTACAAATAGGACTGTAAATGCTGGTGCATGAGTTGTTAGAAAACAAACAAATAGAAAAACATGATTAGAGAAAGAAAAAGTAAATAAAACTGTTGTAGTGTGCCATGCCCCAAAACCAAGCCCATAAGTAGTGCTGTAGAGCAGTGGGGGCCGCCCGGTGGGCCTCAACAATTTGGTGTTAAAAATAAATTCTCCCTCTCAGACGCACTCAATTCCTAATATAATGTAATGCAAAGATGTAAGATTATTAATAAAAAAGAGGGATATATTCAGAAGTCTGTATTTTTAATGTGTTTTAAAGACATCTTGCAAAAAGGGGGGCCTCGGTGAAATGTTAATGCCATTTGGGGGGCCTTCCCTGGAAAAGTTTGGGATTCCCTGCTGTAGAGTATCTCACTTAAAATTGTGTGCAATGTCAAAAACATTATCACAATATCACTCCAGGCCTGCCGTGAGTATACAACATAATCTGAAAAACAAGCAAGGAACCAATAGTCCAAATACTAATGTATACCTATTACCCTTACTGTCTGACAGTTATCTACTGCCTGGCCACAATGTTCCCAAGCTGACACGCTTTAAGACAGCATTGACACTGCAGTAATAATATAGAAATATTTTTTAAAATATCAATTAAAAAAAATATTTTTTTTAAACCACAGGTTTATAGACATTTGAACTGTCTATAAACATTGAAACGTCTTAAAGCAGCTTTATAGACATTTGAAATGTCTATAAAGCTGGCATTTGCCAATTTAACATCACAGACAAATTCTCTTGTAAATTTCTGTGTGAGGAAAACAAAAGAAATAGAAATTGCACCTAATACAAACCATACCGTGTTAATTGTGTTAAAACAGTCTGTATTCCTCTCAGATGTTTGGTGTATGAAAGACAGAATTACCAGTGCGGGGGTATCTATAGACATCCGCTTTGCGTTCTTCCAGTGCCGGGGAAGGTACGTGAATGACCTCTACTTCAGACTCATCCACCTCCTCATAAAGCAGCTGCACGATCTTACCCCCATCTGCATCTAAACCCAGCATGGAAAGAGCATGTTAACTTGTCTTCCTGAAAGCCTTTACAGTTAAAAAACACATTTTCACCTTTTTAAAGGGACTGGGAAAGAGTGTGTGTGTGTGTGGTAGGGGGGGTTCTTTGTGAAAGTGATTTCCGAACAAACCTTCAGAAACGGTTGGACACCACCAGTAACCAGTAAAACGATCAAACTCCTCCTGAATCACAAAGGTCGCGACGCCGGCTGACTTTGGGTCATCCTTTACGTTATTCAAGCCTACATCAAAAAACAAAAAAAAGAAATTTATAAGAACAGACTTTACTACTATACGTATACAATATGAACACCACGGCGTGGTTATGGATGACTGGGAAGATAACAAAATGAAAACTCTTTCCATTAGGAACTTCATTTGCATGGTGCTCATGCCCGTCACTTTTACGTTTCCATAAAGGTATGTGCTCAAAATCCAACTCGCCTTTATGACAAAAGGTCAGCCTTCGCTCCTCACTGGTTTTAATATTAGTCACCCACAGGTCGTTGTTGTTAACGAACGCGATGAAAGTGGGGTCACCGGGGCAGATCTTGGGGTCCATGCGAATCCCTGAGCATTGGGTCTTAATCTCTACAGGCTTCATGGGTGCTGCCTGCTGAACAGGACACAATTTTAAGACAGCAGAAAAAATGTTATACTGTAATAACACTGTTTATACGATTTATATTGGGAAAGAAGAAAAACATGTTGACTCACAATGAAACCATTATGCCCACCATCGTGGCAATAGAAAAGGCTGTTACTAGCTTGGAAGAGGAAGAGGCCGCTTTGCTCATGGTAGTCGTAGGAAGTGATGCCGAACACCCCGAGACGCTTCCTCTCGCGAAGGAGCTCCTCCTCCCGAGAGTACACACCATGTTGGGGAGTTGCCTGCGGAAAATAGCACAGAATGGAAAATGTAGTTATTCATCGCTGGTTGTGTGGCAAACCTCTTTAGATGGCTGGTGGGTGGGTAGGCAGCTTGATCACTTTATTAATCCCAAAGAGAAATTCACAGATTACAGCAGCAATCCGAAAAGTAGTGTGCGCAAGCAAGATTATTCAAAACAATAAAATGAAACATTTACAATACAAAATAATAGAATCTAATATTGGCTATAAAGCGAGTATGGCCTTATATACAGAACTATATACGGTTGAATTTTTTTTGCCAATCCTATAAAAACACTTTGTACTATGTGTAACCGATGTACTAGTTTTTGACTTTTAACACCTCATTGACCAACTATTGGGGAACCTCTTATTTTTCTTCAGTGCCTAAGTCATCTAAAGCCACAGCGCAGTCGTGATTCATTCTATGCTGTTATATTTTTAATAACAAAAGATACAGAACAATTCATACATCCTATTGTTTCTGTGGAACACGTAATGAATTTTAACGCTCATTAAAAGACTCAATTCTCAAACATAATTAGAGCAAAACAACAAAACAGCATTCGTGTGTGTGTGTGACAGGGAAGCGGTTTTAGCGGAGTCACTCAATAGTCCGTGTTCACCAAGTTGGGTAGAAACCAAGCACAGATTTGTGCGCAGGAAATGACATTGAACAAACCTTGGTCTTCTTCATTACTGTAATACGGAATCCAAATGAGGAGTGATTTTAGTGGAACTAGTCCTGCCCACTAGTCCTCGAATTGACATTTGATGTCCTAATTTGTGTAGGTGGCGAGATAAAAAAAAAAGAAAGCGTTAAGCAAGCTCGATTCAGAGATGGAAGAATGGAAATGAATGGAAAGCTAGAGGCAGGGGGGAGGGGGGACGGCAGTGATGCTCATTTAAAGGTTGCAGCGAATGAAACACCCTTTCTGGTGACCGCAATATTGGCATAAAGGGAGCATATAAAATTAAAAGCTCAAATAAGACCGCATGACGTTTCCACTGAGAAAAGGATGGATGAAGAGGTTTGCCTTTCTTCCGACTGAAAATAATAATAATAATAATAATAATAATATGTATGTGAACACAGACTTTGAAGTTCGTTGAAGCTATTTAAGACCAGATAAATAATTAAACCATATTGTAACCTCACCTGAAGGTCATTTGTATTTATGGCTATTAATTTTAATAGTCACATTTGTTGAGGTCATCTTTAATTAAAGCTTAATTTATAAATAGTGGTAACGTTTCAATCATTAACTAATCCTTAGCTCACAGAACAATGATTAAAAATCGTTGTTTTCAGTGTTGAAGAAAATTGCCCATGATATCCAAATGTCTTTAAATAGCCTGCCTGCTCAACACTCTGTTACACACAAATGTGCCTTATACTCAGATGAGCGAATACAATATCTACATCTGTTGAGTTCGAGTCACGATTATAAATTACATATTGCCACAATTCCCCATTATATATTATTAACATTGTTATTAGGGATGCACCGAAATATTTCGAATTTTGGCCGAAAGAGGAAAAAGGCCGAAAATATATGCCTCCACGCTCCGCCCCTTAGTGCTCGTCGCTCTCGATCTAGCCGATGTTGTCTTTGCATTGCAACATTATTAGATCCGCAATTTAAAGGACATTTAAATGTCCTTTAAATAAAAGAAAAAGAAAAGAAAAAGCCGCGTGCACGGGAAATGATGCAGTCAGAGCTGGAGGTGATGAACGCATCTGCTGAAGGATCGACGCGCAGCACAGAGCAAAGCGTGCCAGAGAAACAGGTGCGTACGAGTGAGGAGGCGCAAACTCCCTTGCCTTCCGACAATTTTTTGGCGAGATTCCACAGGACAAGCGCAGCTACGCTTCCCATTGCTTGTGTGGATTACATGCAGATATTTATCTGCCCCAGGCACCAGCACAGAGAGTGAGAGACTGTTCAGTGCAGCATCTCATGTTCTTGATGAGAAGAGGAACCCTCTCTTGAAGTTAAACCTGTCACTTTTGCTGAAATAAAAGCAGTCTAATTTTCTATGTGTATAGCAATTACATTGAAATACATGTAGCCCTGCAAAACTTTGTTCTTGACTTGAGACTACATCTGTTTACAGTTTGAGGTTGGTTTTAGTTCTATAGCTGCTGTTCTGAACAATAATCTTTACTTAACGTGGAACTACGTTTACATAAACAGAATAGAGGCCTAGGTCATTACTTGACTGCTGTTTTGCATATAATAATAGTTTTCTAGAACTGTACATTATTTGGATAATTGGATTAAAATAAACTGTTAAATTTGATTGTTACAGAACTGAATGAAGAATAATCCATCCATCTTCTACCGCTTACTCCTTTCTCAGGGTCGCGGGGATCCAGGAGCCAATCCCAGGAAGCATCGGGCACAAGGCGGGGTACACCCTGGACAGGGTGCCAGTCCATCACAGGGTACAATCACATACACACTCACACACCCATTCATACACTACGGACACTTTAGCCTACCATGCATGTCTTTGGACTGGGGGAGGAATCCCCCGCAGCACGGGGAGAACATGCAAACTCCGGCAACGGTGGGTATCAAACCCTGGACCCTGGAGGTGTGAGGCGAACGTGCTAATCACTAAGCCACCGTGCGCCACATGAAGAATAATATGTTTGATAATGAATAAAATAATGAATAAAAATAGATAATTTTATAGGTTTGTAGTTTTTCCAATTCAGATTAATTAAATTCATGAAATTAATAAAACATTCTAATATTAATATAATTGTACAAAGCACAAATATCTTTTAGGGGTTTAAAAAAAACTATCTTTTTTTGGTTTTCGGTCAAGTGCATCCGGATTTTCGGTTTCGGTGTTATTGTCTGTACTGCTCTATTTACTATATAATTCTAGATGGTATTGATTTTTTTTTCCCCGTTAAAATATACAGTACCAGTCAAAAGTCTGGAGACACTCGACTGAAATGTTTCTCATTATCTTAAAAACCTTTTGATCAGAAGGTGTATGATTAAATGTTTGAAATCGGTGTTGTAGACAAAAATATAAATTGTGCCAACATATTCATTTCTTTCATTAGAAAACTAACATTTTATTTAAAAAACAATATTTTCTTAAAATGATGACTTGGGGCGAAATATTCTGAAAATCAGCCAATGAGTGTCCAGAGTAGGTGTGAACTCCTTTAATACTGTTTAAAAAGCATCTCAGGGAGATTCCTTAAGAAATCGGTTGAGAAAATGCCAAGAATACATTTCTGAAAATTCTAGGCAAAAAGGGGGACTAATTTGAAAATGCTAAATACATTAGCTCATCAGTCCCTCGAGCCCAGAAATCAAGATTCCAGAAGCTTTTAACAAGTAAGAGCATATATTGAGCGTTCGTTGTCAACCAGAAATCATTTAAGAAAATTGAGCGAATTATAAACATCCCTTGCAGGGTGGCTGGAATGGTTATAACAACAAGGGATGAAGCCATAACAGAGTGATGCGGTTGGCGGAGAAAATGCTTAGGAAGGTTGAGCGGAGTATATGGACAGAGCCTGTGATTGCAACTGCACACTCATACATCAAGCCTGACCTGGTGATGGAGGAACCGCTAATGTTGACGGTATTGGATGTTTCGGTGGTGGCTGGACGCCGTATGACAGAGACATGGAACCTTAAGGTTGAGAAATATGGTTCTTTAAGTAACATCGAGGCCATAAAAAGATGGAGAGAGACGGAGAAGGAGATAGTACAACTCCCGTTGATCTTTTCAAACAGAGGCCTTTTGTATGAGCCATCCGGGGCCGGTCTTCGTCGAATGGGGTTAACGGAGAGGGATCTGAGTTACCTTTGCCTGTCAGTAATAAATGGGTCAATCCGTTGCCTGATGTTTGCATTGCCATTAGTGCCTGGTTAATGGGTGCCTCAGGAAGAGAATTTCAACCTGATAACGTGTGTTAAATATAAAAAATATTGACTTATTTTTAACACAAAATAATTCCCATAGTTGCATCTGCGTTATTCCAGTTTTGATGCCTATTATTTTTGTAAAATGTAGAAAAAATTAAATAAAGAATGAGTGTCTAAACTTTTGACTGTTAGTGTACATTCACCAACAAGACTTTGATCGTACAGAAACTCCAAAGATCATATTGACGACTGTGATTTCTTTCTTAGAGAAAAAATAAGTCTTTGGTCATGACACCACAAACTATTCAGGCCAAACCTGTTTAAACACAGGTTGTGGAAAAAAACAAGCAAACAAACAAAAAAAAACAGCAGTGTCTATAAGTGTGTGTGTCCATAACCTTCCTTCAGTGAGTACGTCTAATTAGGCAAAAGTGTTCTTAGAAGTTGATTCCAGCCGCTTTAAGGAAGTAAATTACCTGAAAATGATCTAACATCTGTTTCCAGGATAAAACCAGAAGGGCTTCTTTTCTGATCTTCTTTGGAATTTCAGAGTACAGTAATGAGTTTTCCCTGCTCCCATAGGGCATACCTAAACCAAAAAGACATGGACAGATCGAGGAGAATGATATTTAGTCAGTGATAGTGATATTAGACAGTCAGTGACAGTGATTAGTTAACATTTTTACAAGAATTATTAGACAAAGTCATCCAGAAACGTGCCTTAAATTAGAACTTAGACTAAACATGCAGTCATCACTGAATAACTCCTGAACTGACTGAACAACAGGGGTTTTTTGCATGTTGTGATTTGAATAATGCTAACTGGCTCGGCAAGCTGACGTTAAGGATGGATGAGTTTAGCATTTTGTGAGTTCCGCCTTCTCTCTCTCGCAAGAGAAACATTACCGAGGTAGTACAGCCGATGAGAATGAGGGCTCAACTCGTCGTTTTTCTGTACAAACTGGAAGTCATGGGGCGCCTTGTTGATGATCATTCCAGAGTACTTCCGACTTCCATGGATGATCTCGCGCAGGCCATCCCACGAGTGCTTTTCCACAAAAAACTGTGAGGGTACATCTTCCATCTCCACCACTTCTGTGCTGTCTGAAAGGTCGTCTACTGCGGTCATCTTGACAGCTGCAAAACTGAACACAAGAACAATCTGTCAGTTACAGTTTAATGTTACAAAAAAGTACAGCTGAAACCTTCTTGTAAGGTTTTTTTTTTTTTTTAAAATACCTTTTCCAACTTCCTTCGTTTTCGTCTTCAAGTTTCACCCTTTTTACTCTATACATTAACCGGCACAGAAGCCTCCACAAGATCTGGCAACCTGCAGACAGGTAAGGGACCAAAGTGAGTAACACGTAAATAAATACACTACAACAAAATGCAAAGTTTGAAAGGACAAACACATGGCACAAGTAATATACAAGGATGAGGCAAATGAAAACCTTGATTTCAGTGGCTGAACATGTAACCTGAAGAATTTGTTCTAGCGGAGTCCAGGCACTCGGGATTGAACAAAATGAAGATTACGTTGAAAAGTTATGCTTCTTTGTGACAGCACAACAATGGGGTGCTGTGATGTGGCCTGATGTGCTGTTACCACACAATTTTCAAGTGTTTTAATCCTCTTATACCGCAGCAATTCGCCACTAATTATAAATTTTCATTTACTAATGAACAAAATGCCATATTACCCTTTGTAGTTACTCTGTTCTCATGAATTTCCCTTATTGACTAGAGTTTGACCGACTGACTGATCGGTTTTGCAGATTAACTGGCACAGATAACTGATTGCTAGAACTATCGGTTATCAGCAATAATCCACACCGATAGTTTTTCCTGGTTGCTTCCGCAGCAGGAGCGGCTGAGAAGGGTCTACTGTCATTATACAGTACGAGAGCGGCCTCTAAAGGTGAAATAAAAACCATCACTGACAAATTCTGTTGTGTTATTTGAAGTGTTTTTTAAATTCATTTTGGATATCTCTATTTTTATTTGTTATTAGTTTTTGGTTCAGTTTGGATGTATCTCTCTTATTTATGTTAATATTTATTCATAATTAATATGTATTAATATTTATATATTGATTTCATTTTTTTAAGTACAGTACATTTTCATGGTACTGCTTTATTTTTGTAATAAGTTTAGCAATATTTTAGTTTGATTGTTATATTGTCATTCAGTATCAATTTTACAAACTATCGGTTGATTAATCGGTTATCTGTATCTGTATAATCCACTATAGGTCGACCATCTATTACTGACTCAATTACAAAGCTCTGACACTGGAGACTCCTTCCATAAATCCATAATGAGAAGGAGATAAACATTTCTTTTGCAGCAGGCACTACTATCAGAGCTGCTTTTATAGAGAATTCATCAACAACTTCTCACCAATCAGATTTGAGAACACAACAGTATAACAGCGATTAAAAACATTCAGTTAGGGAGGTTGCACACAGCACAATATTTTATATGAATATTTAATTATTTAAGCCAGGATGTATTTATAGCAGATGGCTGCTATAGGAGTACTTCAAAGGCAATATATTGTAATATGATTAACAAATTATAAACTGTGCAGCACTTCAATTGGCCACAATAATCTGCTTTTCTCTTCTTCTTTTTCTTTTCATCTAATGCTTCCAGAAAGTATGAAGGTGATAGGAAGTAAGATGTTTCTCTGAGACAACACCATGTCCAGCATTTCTGCAGCCAGTTACTCCATCCAGGGGTAAAAAAGATCAGATTTAATTTAATTTTAAGAATACAATAAACGTGTGCCATCATTAATTTATTCAAACCATTAGAGCCTTTTAATTCATGAACTTCGCACTCAGCCAGATGTGCATTTGAACAGATGATTACACTTCAAAAAATTTTATTCAAATAGCTTTCAGATTAATGTTAATCTTGTTTGTGCTTGTTTGCACAATAAAAGGAACCTGAAGATACATCTTTTTGGCGATTGAAGGGTTTCAGCGAGCACGGACATTTAAAAACAAGCGCATGCGGTCATGACATAAAGGTATTCGTGTACATAGAACAGTGACGTGAGTGTGCAGAGAAACTGCCATGCATACGAGCACTGAGACACGTGAGCTTCCTTTCCCATCAGTCACTAACGCTGTAAAACCTAAAACTTGGCACAATTTGTTCACTGCTAGCAGCATATGGTGGGAACCAACATATATAGACATCTCCGACATCTTATTACGCGAGTTAATAACCTGGCCCAAAAACTTGTACTTAGGCCTGTCATGATAACTACTTTTTTTGGACGATATAGTCCCCGAAATAATTGCAATAAACAACATTGTCATTTTAAGACCATTTTATGCCACTGATATAATGATAATATAATAGCATAATAATGCAGGTACACCCTTTCAAAGAACAATGGGGGGGAAATAGTGTCTTCAGACACAAATATCCATTGAATTTAGTTATTATTTATTCATTTTAGTCAATATTTTATATAGATTTATTTGTATTTTTTAAACCTACACAGTCAGGGACATCACATCCAGTGGATAAACTCACTCTATCTCAGACCGCACTCTGAGAGAACCACAGCTGTACGAAACAGCTGTGAAGGCACAGTTACTATATACCAACCAAAACAGCGAGGCCTCCCGAATCCTTCTACAAATACATCACACAGATGGGCAATGTCCAGCCATGAAGGGGCCAGAAGTTTTAAATGACCTCACCAAACCCACAGTGTTACTAACAATCGATTCCTTTGACATGCTGAGATTTACAGTGAACTTCATGACTGAGCCTGACATGACGACTAAACAAACAAACAAACAAACAAACAAACTGTGTGCATGTTGTGTCCAGACTACAGCTACAAGTAAGGATACAAATAACAATAATAAAATATATATATATATATATATATATGTTTTTTTAAATGCTGCATAATATACACAATATATCCATTTTAGTCATAAAATACACCATCGATTGGTTGCTTCTGTGAATAAACTGAACTAATGTTGCTTTATCACACCGGCTTCATTTAACCAGCTAACTCAAACCGCAGATTATCCAGTGCTACATTCATGTCATTTAGGTAGATAAGTCATATTTAAATCGATCAATAAATAAATGTTCAGACCTAACGTGTAGAGACAATGAAAGAACGCGCAGGAGAGATAGACACACAGTGGCCAGACTGACTAGCTATGTAACGTTAGCTGAAGCGGAGCCTCTGACAGGCGCGTGCGTCCGTCCAGGAACAGCGAGGGAAACCCGCGTACATGTCGGACAGCTAGTTGTGCTACACCCCGTTGACATGCTAGTCAAACTAGTGCTAGCTACAGGCAGTGACTAGGCAAGCTAAACCAGCTAGCCAGGTAAAGCTAACTAACCCAACGCGAAGTCGCGAAAGGGTGTAATTGTCTACAAAAGCACTGATGCGCTTCATGTGGTTTTTGTCACGTTTGTTTGTTTTCCCCCCGTAAAGGTAAACGAATAACATACTAGTTAAAGAGGGGTTACTAGAACTAGCTTTAAGATCATGAAACGAAAGCAAGCTGGCTAGAAGATAAAAGTAACTGGGTTGTTGTGCATACAACAAACAACAAAACGCTAGTCCAGCCGTCTTTGATGCGTTGCTACAATGTATTAACGGCTACTTTTACCCGTAATCACGACAGTCACGTGACTGGTCACAATCTCTCGCTAGCAATAACAATTCACAAGCTAGCTAAGGTTAGCTATATAGCGAGGCAAGGACAGTGAAATCTGTTATGCTATAGAGTGAAAGCTGTTGTTAAAGCCAGCCAGTCAATGATCAACTCAGATCACGGATCTAAAAAAAAAATCATCCACTTCTGCCTTTAAAAAAATATATATTATATGTATATATATTTATATTTAAATTCCTATTCCTGTAGAGATTCAGCGGATGATCTGTTTGTGGATTGATGAATGACTCTGGTGGACAGGACGTTAGCTACATGAACGTTGTAGATCTGCCTGCTCTCGTCGGCCCCAATAGAGGAAAAAAAATAGAAAGAAAGAAAGAAAAGTGAAATTACTGCTTAGGTGTCGGACTATCTCTCAGTCATTCTCCATCGAGCTACTTACAGGATACCCTTAAAAAGCCTCTCTCATCTGTGACCTGCTGGTTCTTTAAGCGATTTTCCGGGTAATTTCAGTCTCCATAGCCTGTGAACAACACAAAGCACAGGAGCTAACGAAAACAGGAACGGACATCCAAGATCATCCTCACTTCCGGGAGGACCGGGTTACGAACTTCCGGTTTGCGTGAGTTCGAAATGCTGGATCAAAAATATGATGAGGAAATGTTCGAAAAATAAATCACAAGGCTTTAAAGACCGTGTCTATGACATGTTTATTTATATATATTTTTTCATTTTTTTTTTACTAATATTTGGAACACCACCACAAAATAAAAATGACTTCCGCGTCTGACGTTCCTGCCGTTACAGTACAGTGACCTGTAAGCGTAACTCGTGTCATGCATACTGTTCCTCGTAGGTGTGCAATATAGTATGGACAGTCACGTGACCTGACAGCCTGACCTGTTAGCGCAGTTCCCTCCGAAGTACATTAGACTGATTCACTTTCAGTGTTTGTGGAAAGCAGCATTGGGAGTTCTACAGTTTAGGGCTTCTATACATATAGGCACAACGGTTGGGGACAGAGTAATTCGTTTACTCGCTATGTTGTTTAATTACCTTTTTTATTTGGTGCGGTAGAGAAGTGACAAAGTGTGACCGTTAGATGGCGATATTTATTGAAGCGCACCTATTATTGTTTTTTAAAACATGCCTAATTTTGTTTTAATGGTCTCATACAATAGATTTAAATGCATCCAAGGTTTAAAAAAAACACTTTAATGTGCTCAAAATTTACACTGCAGCATTGACTTTTTTTTTTTCCCCCCAGTGGCACAAAGGACTCGCTAAGTGATCCGTTCTAAACGATTCCTTCTAAACTCCTCCTTTCAGATAGCATACTCTGCTCTGATTGGTCAGATGTCCCAGTCTGTTGTGATTGGGCTATCGCTGTCAGTGTTTCAAAAAGGAAACGCCCACTACCATAACGGGTTTCAGCTACATCTGTTTGTGAGCAGCCAATGAAGGCCAGAGGCGGGTTTTTTTTGTTTGTTACAAACTTACTCAGGTTTGTACAGGAGGTAAGTCTGGAATTACTGACTTGTTTCAGTTGTTCAGAATCGGTTCCTTCTTTTGGGAGTTAATAACCCCTTTTGTCGTGCGCTTTGATTTTTGAAACTTTGCAGACTTTTTACAGTCACAAACGGCTCTATAACATACTACGTGAAAGGTAATATTTGAAAACCATAATAGGTACACTTTAATAGGCAGAAACAAGTCAGCCTTCTTGTACAAACTGGTAAAGTGGCTGAACTTATATCTGACGTGGAGTAACATTCTATTACAGTAATTGTAAATATATTTTAAAATAAAAAACTCCACATTTAATTATTTTCAATTTCTATATTCAGCCTCTAAGCACGTCAGTTAGACTACTGGTGACACGTTACCCCCCCACCCCCCCTTTTTTTTATTAAGTGCACTCTAGGGATGTCACAATACCAAAAATTTTGTAGTCCGTACCGATACTACCAAAAGCACACAAAACTGGATACGAAAGTGGATTCCACAGTGTGGTTTAAAAAAAATAATAATTATAATTTTAAAAAATTTAATTAAAAAATCCTGGAGGACATCCTCCTCTGGCTAATACTGGCAGAGAGAGAGAGAGAGAGAGAGAGAGAGAGAGAGAGAGCACACGCTATATTTTAGTTATCAAAAACTGTCTGACAATGACTAATAAAACAGTGCTAAGTGCTAATAACAAGTGCTAAGGTGCACTCCTCACTGATATGGTGGCAGGCCAAAAAAATTTATTAAAAGCATGAACATTTGAATAATTATTAGTGACATTAGGCTACATTTAGCTGACAGGACACGAGCTGAATGGCGATGCATGGTGGCCCATTGGGAGGTAGTTTATAACACTGAAATGTGTTAGCATGGTTAATAAATAACAGGCTATCGCAAACATTACATGGAGCATAACGTTAGCTGGTTTCATGGCAACAATGCCAGCTTCCTTAAACAAACATAATATAGAGCCGTATTTCAGGTGCTTCACCAAATTCCGGTTGTTTCCTTGCTTTGTGAAATTAACGGTAGCCTCGGGTGCACACCGGCAACCGATACTACCTTTCCTCTCTTTACCTCTCAACGAGTTGGGGCGGAGCTAAACTTTGCCGTATTCTGTAGTTTTTCCTGTGTGCTTGTAGGCGTTCTTCTTTTTCTTTACCACTTGTGAACCGACTAAAACACGCACGTATTTTCTACCCCCTTCAGTTCCAGAACAATTGCGACCTTGGTAGCTTTATTACCATTGATACCAATGCTATTGCAGAAAAACAAGTACGTCACATTTTAAGAATGTTGGTACTGACTTGGTACCGAAGTATTAATGCTCATGACTGCCTTACTGCACTCTGAATAACAAATAAAAATAGAGACTTACAAATTGAGTCAAAAAACACTACAAATAACACACCAAAATTTATCAGCAATAGATTTTATTTAGCCTCTAGAGGCCACTCTCTTACTGTATAATGACAGTGGCCCCTTCTCAGCCGCTCACACACTGGATGCACCAACGTAAATTTGTGGATTTTTGCCACCAAACCTGATCAATCGATCGACCTGTAATTGCTACTGCTTGGACCAGAATTTTTTTTTCTTCTTGCAATTTAAAAACGTTTAAGGTTTTTTTTTTTTTTTCATTAGTCTGGGAAATTCCTCCCAACGTTGTGCAAGCTTAGATAGGTTGCCAAATTAGGTGAAAATTGGACAATATTTTGAGGACGAATAGCAAAAATTGCAGTTAGATGGAAGCATTTTCTGCATTTTATTGTAACTTTTGACAAGTAAGTGGCACGTCACAAAATTTGTTGCATAGCCTCGGGTTATGGTCCTGAGACACCTACCAAGATTTGTGTCAGTGTGCAAAGTCGTTGCTGAGATATAGGCTGTGTCTGAATATCAATACTACCCTTCTACGCAGTAGGTGAAAAACAGTATTCCAAAGGAGCAGTATGTCAGAATTCTCAGTAATCGTACCACAGTTGGAGAGAAATACCTGGATGAGCTACTGCTTCTGCCGAGATTCTGCAGAATGGAACCACTGGACACTGTGGATACTGCGTTATCCCACAAGGCAACGGCACTGGAGTGGAAGAGTTATCAGAATTCAAACGGCATAGTACATCCTGGTCGTATTCATGCTTACCGCTTATACTTATCAGTACATACTTTATCAATAGCAGAGCAGTAGGTACTGAATCGAATGCAGTAGGTTCTGTCACAGTATGGGATTTCAGATGCAGCCAATATATTATTTATTGTAGTATTTATTTGCTAGTACTACTTTTTAACAAAAAAAATGACAATTTTTATATGTTACATGATTTTAGATTCATATTCCTGGGTGTTCAATAATCAGACTTCCTGTCCTGGTCCCGAAGCACTTGCAGCATCCTTGGAAAAAAAGTCCAGTAACTATGGAGACATTGGGTTGAACACAGCGAGCATGGTCAAGTTTTAACAGTGCACAAGCTCTGACTGATTTACAGAGTGGTTTAGCAATCTGAGCACACAGGACCTTCAAAACACCTTCATAGAACAGAGGGAACTGTATTTAAAAATGACTGGCACAGATCTCACTCAACTCTACTCATCCAGATGCAGGGTAAGAGGCCAGTCTATAATCATGGGTTTCTCTCACCCAGTTCATGCCCTGTTCTCCGCAATCCCGTCTTTCAATCACTTCTGATACATCACTGCTCACTAATTATGGCTCAAAGATAGCTTCTTCCCTCAAGCCATTAGGATCCTTATTCCGTTCCTCATAACATGGAGTTTCTTAATGCAACTTAATATACTGTTCAGTTAGATCTACATTATGGTGTACTTGTCTATTTAGCATTTTTGCTAAATTTTAAGTGTCTCATTTCAGACATATGGCTGGAAATATAGCACAGTGAATTGTAAGCATCTATTTTGGTCATATGAACATTTCAGAAACGTACTGACAGATCCTGTCAGTCAGTTTACATCTATGTGCAAGCATTCTTCTGCATCAATGGAGTCACATGACCAACTGAAAGTTTGAGGACACCTGACCATCACATCCATATACATGTATGCTTTCTGAACATCCCATTCCAGATTTAGTCCCTTTGTTGTTATAATAACCTCCACTCTTCTGGGAAGGTTTTCCACTTGGAGCATGGCTGTGGGGATTTGCAAAAACTATAGTGAGATCAGACACTGATGTTGGGTGAGGAGGTCTGGAGCGCAGTTGATGTTCCAGTTCATCCCAAAGGTGTTCAGTGGTGTTGAGGTCAGGGCTCAGTGCAGGCCACTCAAGTTCTTTATGGAGCTTTTCATGCTGGAACAGGTTTGGGTCTTTTAGGTCCAGTGAAGGGAAATTGCAATGCTACAGCATACAAAGATATTCTATATAATTGTGCTCCAAGCGTTGTGGCAACAGTTTTGGGGAAAACCACATACTGTATGTGTGTGATGGACAGGTATCCACATGCTTTTGGCCATATAATATATATTCATACTGTATATACAATTTATAACAGTATACATATTTTCATTAGTAAACATTTGCAAATGATATGGTATATATAATCCACTTTTGTTTTAACACATTGCTCCATCCATCCATCCATCCACCCATCCATTTTCTGTACCGCTTATCCTAACTCGGGGTACGAGACGGGGGACATCCTGGACAGAGTTCTCATCCATCGCAGGGCACAATCGCACAGACACTTTAAAAATGGCATTCAGCCTTCATCACATGTCTTTGGACTGTGGGAGGAAACTGAAGTACCTGGAGGAAACCCTTGAAGCGAAGTGCTGGGAGAACATACAAACTCTGTGCACACAGGGCAGAGGCGGCAATCAAACCCAAAACCCAAGGCTAACCTATTAACCACGAGACCACCATGCCCCCTACACATTACTCATATTGCACATATGTGACTTTGAACACATTATGTACTTAATTCATCATATTGCACATTTTGCACACTGTCCTTACAGATACTCTCTTTTAGACCAAAAATGCATTTATTCATCGGTTCATCTTCAGAAAGTGCTTTATCCTGGTCTGGATCTGAAGCCTATCCCAGGAATCCTGAATGGAACACCATTACAGTGTACCATGCACACACACATTCACACCTAGGGGCAATTTTCTGATATGTTTTCAGTAGGTTGGAGAAAATCCAAAAGGATATGGGGAGAACATGCAACCCTCCACAGACACACTAACCCAAAGCTCATGATCAAACCGAAGATTCTGGAGCTGTGATGCAGCTGTAAAGCAGTGCAACACCACCAGCTGCAGAAACCCCTGACTTCAACCCCACTGAACACCTTTGGGATGAATTGGATCACTGACTGCAATCCAGGCCTTATTGTCCAACATCAGTAATCTATGTTGGCAATGCTCTTGTGGCTGAATGGAAGGACTATGGATTTGAATCAAAAATCCACAATCTAGTGGTAAACTTTCTCAGAAGAGTGGAGGTTTCAACAGCAGTAAAGGAGAGAACATACTCCATATTATGAACGCAACTGAATATTAATACATTATAGGGAATGAACAAATAATGCATTCTAAACAAATACAAATACAGATATGAATAGAAGGTGCACTATTTATTCATTAATTAATTAATTTTTTTAAATTCCAGGGCATCTGGTTGAGACTTGATGTGGAGGTTTTCACTTTCATGAGTGTGAGAGTGAGCCAACAAATATGAAGCATCCAAGAAATACATTGCATTTACAACGGCCATTCATTCAGCCAAAGTAACTGCCTGCTCAGGGACATAGTGCCTTAATTTAGGCTAATAGATTGTTTATATTTTGGGAAAATGAACCAGTTACATTTGTTAAAAAATGACAAAAAGAACTCTGGAATTAAAAAAAAACCCTTTGGGTTTAAATCCGAATATAAGTACAGATACAAATATGGATATTTGAAGCCCTAAATAGATACAGATAGTGTCATTGCATCACACCCTTACTTCTCCTATAGTTTTGGAATGTGCTTGCTCAACAAACACATAGGGATCTGATTTTCTTGTATGAAAGAAATATATTTGCCACAAATGTCACATTCAGGTCACATATATGTCCTTATGAAACGCTTTCCTAGATTATAAATGGTAGTGTCAGATGAGTGTGTATAATTTGCTGCATAACAAAAAAAAAAATCTGTGTATAAATTACCAGTGCACTTGTGTTTTTGTAAAAGAGCAACATATATCTTTATTTTAAAGCTGACTTACTTAAATCTGGCAGGTCTTAGATCATTTCGCCGCTAAAATAACACACTAAGTTGCTGATATTAAAGAAATACTAATTGATTTGAGCAGGTATTGAATTCTGATTAAAACTTAAAAGTCTCAGTTTAGTATTCAGTTATTTATATTTAAATATACAATAATCCAAAGTGAAACTAATAGGAAAGATATGCAGTTATAAGAATGATAAGTGAGTTAAAAGGGGATATTATAGTATTTCAGTATAGTGCTGCAGCATAGAACCACTTTTCAACCTTTATGTTTCATCCATCTGAAATGAGATAGCTTGTTCTGCTTCTTCTTCTTCTTCTTCTTCTTCTTCTTCTTCTTCTTCTTCAAGATGTCATGTATTATACATTATACCATTTTTTTTTGCAAAATGAATGAGAAATTGCAACTAATATTTTAATCATGCATTTATTACTCAGAATTGTTGTATAGTATAAAAGCAATATGAAGTCATGCAACCTTCTTACAATCAATGCAGGCCTTCACTTTTCTTATTTCTAATACATTTCAAACCAAATGTTAATTTTTTCAGATGACATCTATTATGAAAAAAAACCCCACAAAACAAAAACACTTCAGCTCACATGACTACAATATTCAAGTAGAAGTTACTGTATATATTCTACATCTACTTTTAGGTCAATTTGAGCGCATGAACGAATGCTTTTATAAAATAGATTTTATAATCTAAAACCAGTCAATGAACATGATAGTGCTTTTCATGGTCCAAATGAAACTAGTAGTAAATTAAAAGGTTGTGATGAGGATAAATGGTCTTTCATGAGCAGTTAACCCATCTTTTGTTTGAAACAGGAAAAAAAACTAAGCTGATTGTATGAATAGAAATGCTGTTCTAATAATGTTTAGTGGATTTAAGCTTTGCATTTCTCAGTGGTTTCCGCCTGAGACTCCTCCCTCTTTCCAAATCGCTGACCAAGTTCTGTAGTCAAGACGGAACAACAGGATTTCTAAAAAAAAAAAAAAAAAAAGAAAAAAGGACACAAATAAGATGAAGAAGACAGTCTTGTACCATGATCATGAAACTTTAACACACATCCACGCAAGTACACACACACGCACACACACACACACACACACACACACATACATATATATATGTATAAAAAAGTAAATGGCAGATCACATTTTTCTTCATTCTGATGTTTGATATGAACACTAACCTAAGCTCTTGACCTATATCTGCATGATTTTATGCATTGAGCTGCTGCCACACGATTGGCTGATTCGATAACGGTATGAATGTGCAGATGTACAGGTGTTCCTAATAAAGTGAGCAGTGAGTATTGGAAGGGAGATGATTGTGGTGCAGTTCATTGCTTATTGCTCTCTGTGTGCTTTCAGGTCTTCCTGCAACTCCTTTCAAGTGACTGAGGTTGTATCTGGCACCAAGACGTTAGCAGCAGATCCTTTGAATCCTGTAATTTGCGAGGTGGGGCCTCCATAGATCGAACTTGTTTGTCACAGATGCTCGATCGGGACTGAGATCTGGGGAATTTGGAGGCCAAGTCAACACCTTGAACTGTCAAATGTCCTGGTCCTCAAACCATTCGTGAACATTTTTTGCATTGTGGCAGAGAGCGCATATTCTGCTGAAAAAGGTCACTTCCATTGACCAGGCCACTTTCATCCATTGCTCCATGGTCCAGTTCTGATGCTCACCTGCCCATTGTAGGCATTTTTGGTGATGGACAGGGGTCAGCATGGGCACTCTGACTGGTCTGTGGCTACGCAGCAACTTACACAGCAATCTGCCATGCACTGTGTGTTCTGAGATCTTTATATCATAGCCAGCAATTTGTTTTACACTAGCTCTTCTGTAGGATCGAACCAGATGGGTTAGCCTTTGCTTCCCAAGTGAGCCTTTTACACCCATGCCGGTTCACTAGTCATCCTTCTTTGGACTACTTTTGGTAAAAACTACAACCTGGGAACAACCCACAAGACCTGCTGTTTTGGAGATGCTCTGACCCAGTCATCTATCCATCACAATTTGACCCTTGTCACAGTCGCTCAGATCCTTACGCTTGCCCATTTTTCCTGCTCACTGCTCACTTGCTGCCTAATATATTCCACCCCATTGACAGGTGCCAATGTAACGAGATAATCCATGTTATTCACTTAACCTGTAAGTGGATTTAATGTTAAAGCTGATCGGTGTACATTATATATATATATATATATATATATATATATATATATATATATATATATATATATGTGTGTGTGTTTTTATAAGTTAATATAAAAACGTTTTCAGGCACTTTTTTATTTTTGCTATTTAATATTCTCCCAGTGCATCTATCCACAATGTGCTATCAGAAAACATAATAACACTGAAGGGAAGAGAGACATCAGCAGTCACTCAAAAAGAGTTGCAGGAAGAATTGAAAGCAGCAGGAACAGTTACACAGAGAGAAACAAACAATGAACTGCACCACTATCATCTCCCTTCCAACGTCCCAAACAAATCCCATATGAGATTTTAAACAGATCAGAACTCCTTTGGAACAATATATTCTGGTCAGACAAAACTCTCTGTTAATAGCTAGAACTCTTGGGCAATAATTCAGCTTATCATGTTTGGAGAAAGAAGGATTGTGTATATAATTCCAGACACTTACTCACATGCAGGAAAAACATATCTAGTGCAGCTCTCTTACACTCTTTGATACATAACAGTAGAGAAGAAGGACTTTGCACAGCCTGGTATTCACACAAACCAGTCAAGTTCAGTTTGCATGTCTGAAATTGGTTGGATTTTTTGGATGAATGCATCCAATGGTTAAAAAAAAATACATACATCTAAATGGTTAACAAAAGCCCATCTACTCAAATTAAACTTTCAAAGAAGATGGTAGTGACTAACATATCACTGCATTGACAATGCAGGTCTTAAATTATTTGGTTAGAGAAACTATTGGTATATTCTTAAATGAACAGGTTATCGAAACAGTGTAGAAACTGTTTTAGGTAGTTCATTTCTATGGACAAATTGCATTTGAATTTTTATAACATTATTCATGCTGGAATCACATAATGTTAATGCTATGACTACTGTATCTGAATCCACCCACCTGCTGTATGTTAGCAATGTTTCGTGATTTGGCAGTCAGCTCCATGAAAGCCAGGAGAAGTCCTAGCCCTAAGCCGAGCGCCAAAAGTAGGAAGACACCCTTCAGGCTGCTGGGCTTCATGGATGAGGCCTGTGCATTTTCTGCCAAGCAGCTGCTAGCCCACCATTTATTATGCAGATATTCCAGTTCCCCGGACTCGCTCAACTGGAGGATGGCCACACTGAGGTTTTTCAGCATGGGAAAGCCTTAGAACACACGCACACACAAATTCAGCTGCAAGTTGGAGCTGTAAGGAAAGTGCTACAATTGAATAATGAAAACTGTTGGAAGGGAAGTGTAAGAATATTACTGAGATAAGACTTTAATGAGAATATAAAGGGACCAATCCCAAGTAGTATATAATTTATCTGACAGAAAAGCTTAACAATTGTGGTAAGAATATAACTGCATAGCATGGTCGGAAAGTTCATTCTGAACCTTCATGTTCGAGCTGTTGCAGAAGGACTATTAAAAATTATTATTATTATTATTTTTTTTAGAACACTGTGGAGTTAAGCTTCTGCGTGTGTTCTCTTTGTGTAGTTTTCCGCATGACTTTCCTCTGAGTTCTCTGGTTTCTTCCCACCATCGAGACCTTTGTGCACGGAATCAGACTGAGAGATTAAAGGCTCAGGAAACCTTTGCAGGTTTTTTGAGTTAATTAGCTAATCAGAGGTTGACATTTCTGTATTATACATTCTTTATTCTAATATTTTGAGATACTGCATTTTTGATTTCTGTTAGCTTTAAGCCGTAATCATCAAGATTAAAACAAAAAAGGCTTGAAATATTTCACTTTATGCGTAATGAATGTAGAATATATGAAAGTTCCACTTTTTGAATTAAATTACAGATTTTTTTTACTTTTCCACAATAGTCACATTTTTTGAGATGCACCTGTAAATTAACTTAAATGACACTTAATATTTGGTTGCATATCCCTTGCTTGCAATAACTGCATCAAGCCTGTGACTTATCGACATCACCAAATTGTTGGTTTCTTCTTTTATGTTGCTTTTCCTGGCTTTTTTACCATAGCTTCTTTCAGTTGTCTGTTTTGGGGAGTTTCTTCCTTTAGGAGGTGAAATGCTGGTCAGTTGGTTTGAGGTCTCGTGATAGCCTAGGCCAGGCTAAAACATTCAACTTTTCCCCCTGATAAACTCCTTTGCTGAGTTGGCAGTGTGTTTTGGATCATTGTCTTGCTGCATGATAAAGTACCTCTCGATTCATTTGGATGCATTTCTCTGTAAATTGGCCGACAAAATGTTCCTGTACCATCATGAAATACATCATCAATAAAGACTAGTGACCCTGTTCCAGAAGCAGCCCTGCAAGCCCAAGCCATGACACTACCTCCACCATGTTAAACAGATACGCTTGTATGTTTTGGATCATGAGAAAATCCTTTCGAACTCCACACTTCTTGTTCTCATCACTTTGGTAGAGGGTAATTTTGGTTCCAGAACTTTTGTGGCTCACCTCTGTATTTTTTCCTTCTTCTTATGTCTGGCTTTCTGATTTTTACTGCTGTTGAGTGGTTTGCATCTTGTGATATGACCACTACATTTGTGCTCTGGAAGTCTTCTTCGAATGGTTGATTGTGGTATCTTCACCTCTGCCCTGTGGAAGTTTTTGGTGAGGTCATGTTGATTTTGGGTTTTCCTTCACAGCTCTCACAATGCTTCTGTCATCAGCTGTTTTTTTTCCTTGGCCGACCCATTCGGGGTGTGTTGCTCAGTACACTAGTGGTTCCTTTTTTTTTTCAGGACATTCCAAATTGTTGTACTGGCTATGCCCAATGTTTGTTCAATGCCTCTGATTTATTTTCCCTCTTTTCTCAGCTTCACAATGGCTTGCTTTTCTCCCATTGACAGCTCTCTTATCTTCATGTTTGTTTATCCTTTTTAACAACAAATGCAGTTTTCACAGGTGAAACTGAAGGCTAAAACCAAGGGTATATATTCAGAGCTATTTATTGATTAAACATTCAATCTAACAGGACACACCTGGGTGACAAATATATATATATATATATATATAAAAACACACCAGGAAATAAAAGCTGAAATTCTAAACTCTCTAATCATTGTCATATTTCAATATATATATATATATATATCTCAAAAACAAATGAATTGGTCTTGCCATTCCATTAGTATCGTGGTTAATTTTGGTAATTGTTGATATAAAGATGAAATGTATTGAAAAAATGAAAATAGTTACAGTTGTAATTTCAACTGTATTGATGTAAAATCAACAAAGATGCCGCGAACAGTGTAGGGTTCCTCTAACTAGTGGACTATGCACAGACCAGCAGGGTTAATCATCAGAGTGTGTGGTTGATGTGTACTTGCCCAAAGGAACTGCAATACTGTAGCCTCTCATGCTGATGACCTCAGGACAGCGGATTATGTTGCAGTACCGTGCCACAGCCAGGTCCAGAGACACAGACTCTCCAATGAAGGCATATTTCTCCTCCTGAGTCCTACGGATGCCTTCTTCCATACTCAGGGCGTAGGACTGTTTTCTCTCCATGTTTTCATAGATGCGCCGGTACGTAGGATTTTTCGAGTTCTGCTTGGACAAGGTTTGTCATAAAGTGAAGTCCCATTAATATATGGTAGGGTGAGATGTTAGCAAATAAATATGTTATGATGAAGGATCGTGCATAATGGCCATTCTGTTTTACCTTGAAGAAAGCAAGAGAGGAGGAGCCCTTAATTGTCCCATACTCAATGACATTTTGGTTCGCCAGGTCTTCAAAGCTCTTAATTGAGAGCTGCTTGTTATCCATGTGCAACCAAGAACTGAGGTTGGCAAAATAGCAGGCCAGGATAACTAATGAAAACAACCACCAGATGGCAGTAATCACCCGTCCTGAGAAGCACTTGGGGTGTGGACCAGCGCCTGACACACACACACACACACACACACACACACACACACACACACACACACACACGCACACACACCAGAAAAATGTTGATTCTTTGGTCTTAAAGGACTATATGTTTGCTTAAATCAATTTAAATGCACACTGCATTCATGAATGTTTTCTAGTATATAATACATACTAGAGGTGCAAAATATTGAGGGTACCACTCCAGTACAGTTTAATACTTTTAATATGAGTGGGTATGGCACAGAAACTCATTATACACTGCCAAATATTCTCCTTTCTGTTAAAAAAAAAATGTGTGTGTTCACCTTGAAGTGTTAAGGCTCCAATAGTGTACCAGAAGCTGTGTGGGATTGTAAAGTGATTTTCCTCTGTCTGTGGCTGGCCCCATTCAGATGGGCTAATACTATATAAAAACACACCACACACAAATGATGCATTCCCATTCCTACTACATTCCTTAGTGGCAACTTATACTCATATCTAAATCTTGTTTTAATAAAGTCATCTATTCTATGATCTGACTGAAGATAAGATGTGTCTTACCGTGCCACCAAAAAGATACAGAAGGAGGTAAGCAGATAAGCAACCAGCAGGCTGATCCACATCTCACTGGAGAACAGGTTTAAAAAGCTGAGATATTGGGAATCATCTGAGGCAATGTCCTTGCTCATAACAAAACTAATTCCTGTCTGCATGAATGGTTTGGTCATGTCCACAGCTTCCTCCCGAACAGCGATGACGGTAAGAGGAGCCATGGCCAGATCTGCTTCCTAATGACAATACATGCACATACATGTACACTTGAACAGCAGTTCATGATTTGTAAGGTTATTACAAATATTTCAGCATAGCAGTAGATTGGTATGAGGGGTGGCTGATATGAATGGGCTAGCATAACCTCACACACACTGAGAAAGGAAGTTACCCATCCTTTTATTATGTATACTAAAGGAGGCACCAGGCTAGCTAACTTGATAGAGCAGGGGACTTTTGCTTGTGGGTTTGAGCCCCAAGCTGGGAACCAACCCCCAGCCACTGGGGTTGCACTGGAGTTAGTGCACTCTCATTGCTGGTCCTAAGCCCGGATAAATGGAGAGGGTTGTGTCAGGAAGGGTATCTAGTGTAAAACCTGTGCCAAATCAATATGCGGACAATGGAAGGAGATCCGCTGTGGCAACCCCTATCAGAGTACCACTACTCTTAAAGGTACTCCACATGCACTGTCCTGGGCAAAAGATACATACTAAATGTAGGAAACATGCCCATTTGATGGTACCACCCAGCAAAAAGGAACAGTATGGTTTGGTAGCTTTATTTCTGAGAGTGCATGTTTTTCAAAAATAAAAAGACATACTTTTTGGCATACTGCACCCCATTGGATTATCTGCTGTTAACAAATGTCTTAAAGGGGATCATTAGGAATTTTTGTGTTCTCAAGCACAGCAGGCATGGAAGCCCATTTCTGCCAAGTTGAAAAGAAGAAGAAGAAAAAAAAAATCAGCAGTACGTCAAAATTTTGTCTTATCTCAAATTTCTGACTTATTATCTGAAAACTCTGAAGTTAATCAGAAGTTTCTGCTGTAATATTACACTGAATTATGTCAAAGTTGTGAGCATATATATATATATATATATATATATATATATATATATATATATATATATATATATATACATATATATATATATATATATATATATATATATATATATATATATATATATATATATATATATATATATATATATATCATTAATTTTTATGTTTCATTTGTAGACTTTCCTAAATGCCAAATCAGAAATGATTATTATTGATTAATAGGCGCTATCCCTTGATATTCGGATATTGATCACTTGGCTCTACCTTCTGCTCACATATGGAATAGGAGTGAGGACGCTAACTGAAGAGCATTTGTTTAGTGGATGGTATATAGAAAATGTGTATGCTTAACAAGAATAGCAGGGACACATTATTTGAACAGCTGTCTATGTTAGCTATCAAACGAGTGATATAGTTACCTACCTGCAATTCTAGATAATTTGGTTATTCTGCTAAACAGCTTTGAGCTATGCAATAGATGAGATTAAAAACAATAACAGCAAAATTATTTGCAAAATTCAAAAACATAGACTCAGGGGCACCGCTAGGTTTTCTGGGCCCCCTGGTTAATTTATACTATGGGCCCCAAGCCCCCACCCCCCAATGATCTTTTCTTATCTTTTCTATGTGTAAAAAAAATCATTATCAATAAGCACAACAATTATTGCATATTCAATAAAAGACTATAAAGAACTAAATTTGAACAGTTCATTAAATTATCTGAAATGATGCATTTATAACTATATACAAATAACTATATATACACAAGACAAGTAATTAACACCATTTACTCTCTCTCTCATACACGTACGCTACAGAAACTCTCTATAAACTGTCTTTATAATCTGTTGACTTGTAGTTTCTTATTCCCAAGAACCAAGTACCAAGAACAATTAACTTTGCTATTATTATCATTGTTGTTGTTGTTGTTATAATAATAATAATCCATCCATCTTCAACCGCTTACTCCTTCTTCAGGGTCGCGGGGAACCTGGAGCCTATTCCAGGAATCATCGGGCACAAGGCGGGGTACACCCTGGACGGGGTGCCAGTCCATCGCAGGGCACAATCACATACACACTCACACACCCATTCATACACTATGGACAATTTAGACACACCAATCAACCTACCATGCATGTCTTTGGACTGGGGAGAGGAAACCGGAGTACCCGGAGGAAACCCCCACAGCACGGGGAGAACATGCAAACTCCGCACACACATGGCCCCGGCAGGAATCGAACCCCAGACCCTGGAGGTGTGAGGCGAACGTGCTAACCACTAATTATTAATTGAGAGAATAATAAGTTTCACACCCCAGCAGCTCCAGAAAGAAACGTGGAAATTAGCTAAAACTGTGACAGGATCATTGAATCAGTGATTTGAATTTGAGAGTCAAATCAATTCTATTCATGAATGAATTATTCAGACTGATTTTATCAACGGGATTCTCCAATTCATTTAAATGAACGGACTCAAACAAATGATTCATTCACGAATTTCTACATCATTACAAAACTTCTCTCACAAACTCACTCGAGACAATCAAACCAGATTGATAAGATCACATTATATTTTGATCGATTCCTCATAGAAAGCTGTTGCAAGGCTTTGTAAAGCTTGAATATATGCAACACTGGACTAGTTTCATTGTCACTCTGTGCTTTTCTGTCCATTTTGAAGCTCGATAACCATTACTATTGCTCGATTGCGTGAAAAAACATACATTCTTGGAAATATTGTGCTCCAACTTCCGAGTATAAACATTGGGGGGAGTAACTGATAGAATTTCTATTTGGTGTTAATTATAACAGCTTCATACTCTTCAGAATCATAGCACAAAACAGGGAACATAAATCACCTTATTTTTTTTTGGAAAAATTTGGGTGACTAGCTGACTTCCCTGTCTTGCTCTCTAAACTTTTTCATGTTTTTCTTTCCTCTTTTGGTCTCCTGAGTTTGTCTGCACCATCTCTTGTCATCTACCTGATGCATGTAACGTCTCATATCTGTGAAGTGCCGTGTTTCTGAATAATCTGTGTCTTAAGGGGACAATAATAATCGTCTTAAGGGGATACACATACACCTGGCACAATCTGAGTGCATTCATTATAGCCTGCTTCTTAATAGATTATTTTACAAAGAGGCGATTTCAATACCAAAATTATACAGGAAAGTATGGGGTTCTTCCGGGCCCCCTGTCTGACCAGGGCCCATAGAATCGTCCTAATCTTCACCCCGTTACGGCGCCCCTGCATAGACCTATAATATGTCCTATCAGAGACATATCATCATGCCATAATGTAGCGATAATAAGTTGCAATTTTTAGCTAAGTAAATGTATCCTTTTATACGTATTGCTGCTGCAAAAATAAAGAAAAAATGCAGGTATGAAATTTCTTTTTTCTTTCTACCTGGCGGAAATGGGCTTCCATGCAACAGCACTAGCAGTGGTCTAAAGAAAATGCACAGAATCATATGACAAACATTTTCAGGACACTTCTCTGATACATCCATGACAATTCATCAGCAGAGATTAAAAAAGTTTTGTTCCACATCAATCTTATTATGTCATCAATGAACAGCTAAACACGCTTGGAGATGATAACTATATTTATTTTCATGCCTTTATGTGTCCATTTTTTTGTTTTGTAATTGGAGCTCACCCTTCTCACAACCTCTCCAATCATCCCAGCCCAGTTTCCACGTTCGTCCTTGTACCCGTATTTTCCATCTTTCACCAGACGGACATTGTACTTGAAGCCCAGTTTCTCCGCAAGTGCAGACAGCAAGTCCATACAGAAGCCCTCAAACTCCGAGCCTTTTGACATTGTGTATGGTTCTTGCTGAGGAGTAAAGTCAACGCTGCTTGGTCATTAAAATGAGTATTTTATTCACTATTTAAAAACAGGCATCCAAAGCTAAATCCTAAACAAAAAACTCTGTGTTCTGTTTAGTGTTTATTGCCTACCTCAATAGTGGTCACTTTTAGTGGCTGTGGTTCTGGTGATAAAAAAAGAGGATAATTACATCATTAGCTTGATATCACTGGTTACAATTTGAGACTTTGGATTGATAAGTTACTTACATGCTGTTGAATATGCAGTACATCGCAACTTTTACACCCAAATATTAATTAAAATATATATATAAAATAAAATTATATATATATATATACAGTGGTGTGAAAAAGTGTTTGCCCCCTTCCTCATTTCCTGTTCCTTTGCATGTTTGTCACACTTAAGTGTTTCAGAACATCAAACCAATTTAAACAATAGCCAAGGACAACACAAGTACACACAAAATGCAATTAAGTGAAATGAAGGTGTTTATTATTAAAGGTGAAAAAAAATCCAAACCATCATGGCCCTGTGTGAAAAGAGTATTGCCCCCTTGTTAAAACATACTATAACTGTGGTTGTCCACACCTGAGTTCAATTTCTAGCCACACCCAGGCCTGATTATTGCCACACCTGTTCACAATCAAGGCATCACTTAAATAGGAGCTGCTTGACACAGTAAGGTCCACCAGAAGATCCTTAAAAGCTACACATCATGCCGAGACCCAAAGAAATTCAGGAACAATTGAGAAAGAAAGTAATTGAGATCTATCAGTCTGGAAAGGGTTATAAAGCCATTTCCAAAGCTTTGGGAATCCAGCGAACCACAGTGAGAGCCATTATCCACAAATGGCGAAGACATGGAACAGTGGTGAACCTTCCCAGGAGTGGCCGGCCGCCCAAAATTACCCCAAGAGCGACGCGACTCATCAAGAGGGTACAAAAGACCCCACAACAATGTCCAAAGAACTGCAGGCCTCACTTGCCTCAGTTAAGGACAGCGTTCATGCCTCCACCATCAGGAAAAGACTGGGCAAAAATGGCCTGCATGGCAGAGTTCCAAGGAGAAAACCACTGCTGAGCAAAAGAACATCAAAGCTTGTCTCAATTTCTCCACAACACATCTTGATGATCCCCAAGACTTTTGGGACAACATTCTGTGGACCGATGAGACAAAAGTGGAACTCTTTGGAAGGTGTGTGTCCAAGTATATCTGGGCGTAGAACGAACACGCATTTCATAAAAAGAACATTATACCAACAGTAAAATATGGTGGTGGTAGTGTGATGGTCTGGGGCTGTTTTTGCTGCTTCAGGACCTGGAAGACTTGCCGTGATAAAAGGAACTATGAATTCTGCTGTCTACCAAGAGATCCTGAAGGAGAATGTCCGACCATCTGTTCATGTACTCAAGCTGAAACGAACTTGGGTTCTGCAGCAGGACAATGATCCTAAACACACCAGCAAGTCCACCACTGAATGGCTGAAGAAAAACAAAATGAAGACTTTGGAGTGGCCTAGCCAAAGTCCTGACCTGAATCCTATTGAGATGTTGTGGTATGACCTTAAAAAGGCCGTTCATGCTCGAAAACCCTCTAATGTAACTGAATTAGGACAATTCTGCAAAGATGAGTGGGCCAGAATTCCTCCAGGACGCTGTAAAAGCCTCATTGCACGTTATCGCAAACGCTTGGTTGCAGTTGTTGCTGCTAAGGGTGGCCCAACCAGTTATTAGGTTTAGGGGGCAATCTCTTTTTCACACAGGGCCATGATGGTTTGGATTTTTTTTCACCTTTAATAATAAAAACCTTCATTTACAAATTGCATTTTGTGTTTACTTGTGTTGTCCTTGACTATTGTTTAAATTGGTTTGATGTTCCGAAACACTTAAGTGTGACAAACATGCAAAGGAACAGGAAATGAGGAAGGGGGCAAACACTTTTTCACACCACTGTATATATATATATATATATATGCATATATATATATAAAGCTGAAATGTATCTGCTTTCAAAACTTTACCACTCAATATTTGAAAATCACATAATTGTTGGATAGAACTTTGTGGTTCAAAGGTCGGATTAATTGCTTCTACATTCCTTGTATGCATTCAAATCGGTCACAGACCATTAAGCTGACATTACATAAACATTCATTTGAGTTTAGGATTATCTTAAGCAATAAAGGAATTATTCAATCTTTCGTTTGGAATGAAATAAACAGTACTTCTACATGGGCATAGTAAGTATGTTAAATTGGAGAAGAAATAAAGAACGAGATGGAACCCCAACCCCCACCCCTCCCCCTCCCTTTGTCTCAGTCTGAGCTTGAACTCTTGCAAGACATTCTTGGCAGCAAATGAAGCGGTTCACCATGCTGCGCCGAACTTTGTACTGCTTTTCACATCGAGGCAAATATCCCCAAATTTACTAGACAAGGACAATGTTCCTGTTGTTCTGCCGTTTTTTTTTTTTTTTTTTTATCCCTTTTCATGAGGGCCAAAAGCTACACGGCCACTAATCCCCCTTTAAAAAAAAAATACACAAAGAAGAGAAAAAGAAAAAAGAGCGGTTTTTTTTTGTGCCCCTTGTACTTCCTTATATGAACAAACAGATGCAAAAACCCAATTTCTTAATTCTTCAAAAAAAAAAAAACAAAAAAAAACCAAAAAATGGCACACTTTCCTACCTTTTTACCTTCTCTTTTTCTTCTTTTTTTTTTTTTTTTTTTTTTTTATATTTAATTTTTAAAAAAAAAAAAACAAAAAAAAAAAAAATAATTTTGTAGTTTTTTTTTTTTTTTTTTTTAATTTATTTTAAACTCCATAAAAAAACAAAATAAAATTCACTAAAAATTAAATAACTTAAACTAATAAAAAAAAATAAAAACCTACTCTTTTTTTTTTAACAAAAAACGACAACCCTTTTTTTTTACTTTCTAAGATAAACAAAAATTTTATTACTATACAACACAACATTATTTATTCTTTTTATTTTTTAAAAAAAATTCTACTTTTCTAATTGTCAAGCCCACCCCCACTAACCCCTAAAAAACCAAAAAAAAACCCAAAACCCACCCCAAAAAACCCCCCCCCCTCCCCCCCCCAAACCACAACAAAAAAAAAAAAAAAAAAAAACCCAAAAAAAAACAAAAAACACAACTACCAACAAACAAAACAAAAAAAAAAAAAACCCCAAAAACCCAAACAAAAAAAAAAAAAAAAAAAAAAAACAAACCACAAAAAACAAAAAAAACCACCCACCCTTAAAAAACCCCCAACAAGAACAAAAACCCCCCCCAAAAAAAAAAATGATTACACGTATATGCACAATATAAAAAAACCCGCGGCTTGTTTGTTTTTATTTTGAACAAAGAAAAATGCACTAAAATGTTCTCTATATAGGAATTAATATCTAGAAGATCTAGCTTAGTAGCAATCTGACACTAAAGGAATAAGGTTATGATTCCTCATTTAAACATGACAAGATGAAGTTTACACCAACTGAGTACAAAGAAGTGCAAAACAGTCAGAAGTGTCAAAATGACACATGTACAGTAATTTGTTGACTGTGACATGAAGTTACCTGCAGTGCAGATGTGAACCACTGCTGCAACACACACGAGAAGCCCCAGAGACGCCATGGTTCTGTTTTCCGAACTGAAAAATGTGAGAATTCATTTGCAACACTAATTAAAAATAAACACATAGCACGAATGACCTCGAAAGAGCTCTATTGAAGCCACCACAACAAAACAAGGATTTTGTGTTTCACGGTTTAGTCTAATCCACTCAAGAACTTAATATGCACTAAACTAAAGGAAATACAGACATAACGTGCAGGCCAAAACCAAAGTGAAAGATCAAATTTACAAGAACACCAAACTTACCCTGCTTTACAATCAGATTCTCTTGTACAGTGGATCAAAGATCCCAAAATATAAAGCACAAACAAAACCCCCAAAGTCAGATAATAGCCAATGGGGAAGAGTGGGCTGTCCTCCAAAGTGGAGAGGGACTGAGACCCCAACAACATTTTATGGGTATGGGAGGTGGGGCATGGAGGAGTAAGAAGCTGGATTCCAAGAAAAACATCTCGAGATTAAATGAGAATGTTTAAGATGTGTAGAAGTGAGTCAAACTAAGAAATATTTAGAAAAATCAAGATATTGACACATAATATGGATTTTGCTACAAAGGCAAAAAGTATTTTTCATCTAATTATATTATGAAGATTAATAAACTAATATGAATGTAGGATTTCGGCTGTATTAAACCATATTTAATAGTGCAACTATCTTTTCTTAGTGATATAAAGTTAAATCGTTTCCTTGTTCTTAGAGAAATGAATTGCTAAGCTGCTATTTACATTGGGCCAGGAACAAGGTTTTACCTTTATTTAAGATACCCTGCCAAATCTATAAGCATCCAGAAGTCTTAAATCTCTACAACAATTCTGCCTAAAAGTGAGTTAAACTGGCTCTGTGATAGGCACTGGAGGCAGAAACAAAAATCTCTGTGATAAATACGAATTCAAAGACCAGATTCGGAGCACCTTCTGAATGCTAAAGAAGCAGACTTTTGTATGAATGACAAGAGTATACAATCTCTGTCAGTCACTGAGCTGTGCGAGTCCCAGGGCGGGTTTGGGAGTGCAGAAGCATCCCGGTCTCTCACGTCCCACTAGAAACCGTCACCAAAGCAACTTCAGACCCAGGCATTCCTGTGCTTTTGTCTTAAGTGTCAATCAGAATGAGACGAATCCTTCAGGATTTTCTGGGCATCATGCATGAAGCAATGAGCTAATACTCACAACAACACAGGGCATGACAGTGGGTACTTTGGGTCAAAACCAACAACTGGAATGCTGTAAAGAGGGAACAGATGAACTTTTATTTCTGTTTGGGTCGGTAATCAGCAACCAAGTGTTGAGCAAGCAACATTTTTTTTTTCCCAATGGGAGCTCTCTGTGAAATAGTGGCGAGGTTGAGCAGTGTGAGCGTTGAGAAAAAGGAGGCCACTTAAAGGAGTACATAATGGTGCTGAGAGGGTGACACTTCCTGGATCGGAGTTGCTGACCTTTTTGTTAAATCAACCAGTCAAACAGCAAGAGAAGAACATATACATTAAGTATATATTTAGTAATCACCTGGCAACCGCAAGTATAACAAATAAAAGGAAATGTATTGTGAATTTTATTTAAACTTAGAATTCAAAAATGGGAACAGTGAAGATAGATGGAAAAAACTGATTGACTGATAGCTGAAGGGGGATTTGTAAAAAAAATTCTGAAATGCAGAAAGTGTCACAGTGTAGAGTCCTGGAGGACTTTTTAAAAGAAATTTTTTGGGGGGGAATTTTGCATTTAACCTTTACATAGAGCAGTGAACCTCAGATTAAGTATGTCATACGAAGGGGAGAAAGGAGAATAAGACAAAGACCCGTAATCTGTATGTACATATGCTTTTACTAAAAATTCTCCCAGAATCTTGCAAAGTTAGTAGACATGACAACGCAAACATTACAGTACAAAGTGAGAGATGTGCTCACCATCACTATCCTAATATGTGACATTGAACAACTGTATCAATGTACTCCTATTCAACATAGTTAATTAATTCTTAAAACACTGACTGATATGTACTGTGGACCAGTGCACATGCTGAGTGGTGGAAAATGTAAAAAACAAAAAACAAAAACAAAAACAAAAAAAACCTTAAATGAGAAACACCAAAACGATTACAATATATCACTGACATGCAAGAAAAGAGGCAATTTCTGTAGGAATCTGCTGATACCTTATACAGTATATAAACTGAAATATCTAAAGATTATGCGAAATGGAAAAAACTGCCCTGTGCTTTATAAAATAAAATAATAATAATCATTTTTTTAAAAAGCTGAAAGTAGGAAAGGCCGTTGTGATTTTGCCTAAAGCAGAGAATTTCAAAAAAGGATCACAAAAGAAATTTTTGAAAAATAAAAATTCCAAGAAACAATAAATTACTGTTGCAAATACATTCCATGCATTTGTTGTAAAAAATAAAAATAAATAAAATAAAAAATTCACAACTATAAACACCAACAAGATGCATTGGTATTTCAATAAGTACAGTAAACATGTCATTCGATTTTAAACTGAGAGATGTAATATTTCATACAGTTCAACATATAATCCTCTATTGCTACAGCAGGCCATTTAAGTAAAAATGACAAATTTCATATATCAGTTTGAGAATATTTGATTTCTGTAAGACATTCTATTGTTTAAAAGTAAAGAGTACATTTAGGACAATACATTGACCTAAACTTTGGAAATTTTCTGTTACAATAAACATATAAAAACTGCAGTAACCCTCTCTATAGGTGTAGAACCTTTGGAATCGACCCCATTTCATGCTCTTTGTTGGGCCCGATGTACTTGATAGCAGCTTTACCCAAACTGTTGGTAACAAATCATCCAGAAACACAGACAGTATTGTATGAAACAGACTTTGTATCAGATGTTTGTAGTGTCTCATTCAGTAGTTGAACTAACAAAAACGTGGTGTGTGTTCAGTGCACCCTTACTCAATCAGAGGCGGAGCATAAAAAAGACCTCACTATCTGGGCTACGTGGGCTCTGTTGCGGCGGTCCTGGAGGTAGCTGGCTCAGCAAGTCCAGGCTGGTACAGGGGCTGCGTGTGATGCTGCAGGCTCCCTCTGGGATTCCACGCTCCTCAATGGGGCTGTTGGATCCCCTGAGGAGGCTTTGCAGTCGCTGCCTCTCCTGGGCCTGCCTGGCACGGTTGGCAATATAGCGCACCCGGCTCTGGCTGCGCGACGAGCTCCTCCTCAGTGGTGGTGCCTCTTCTTGCTCCTCCTCTTTCTCCTCAGCCTCTGAGTCATGCAGGTGGGATGTAAAATCACTGCTCGTCAGTGGTTCTACATCGGTGAGTTTCTTTAGCCGCTCCATCAGGTCATCCTGGGGCTTCTTTGGGGACCTCTGCTGGCGACTAGGTCTGACCACAAAACTACGACTGATGCTCCGATACTTGCTATCAAAGTTGCACACAATGTCCTCTGACGTGAGGTCACCCAGACTCTTAGACTTGGAGCCACAATTGATGTCTTTTGGTGCAGGAGTTGGGGCTCTCTTACTAGTAGCAGATGATGACTCCTTTAAACCTTCTATGTACAGCCTGCTCCAGGTGTGACGCCGTTGCATAAGTTGTTTGTTGTCATGCTCACTCCCCAGCTGCCTTGGAAGAAGCTCGTCCACTGGCTCACACATCTGACCATCCCGCAAGTTGGGATTGGATTTGCTCTTGCTGACACAAAGTGTACTAGAAGTACCGAGAGTAGACCGAGACGGTAAACTCCAGTTGGCCATTGAATCCTGGCTATCATGACAGTCCTGAGCAGCTCGAAAACAGGTCAGACTCTTCCTGGCCAGGTTGGGCAGGGAGAGGTCAATCACAGTGTCATTTGAAGAAATACTGGATGAGGATGACACGCTGTCACGGTGAGTGCTTGGCTCAAGCTTGGACCAGAGGCGGTCGTTGATGGTTGCGTCGATGGAGACCTGTGGCACTGCTGACTGCTCATCAACAGGACATGCTGCCCGTACCTGGCCATCACTTTTGGTCCTTCGAACTGGTGTCCTAGGCACAGAATACAAACCTCGCTCTATGTCCTTGTCAGTTGAAGCATTTTTAGACTGAACCTTCTCTCTCTTAATTGTGGCTAGCTCAGGTGCAGGCTCTGACTCTGACGTTTGTCCAATATTAACAGCTGCATCCGGTAAAACGTTTCCACCAAAACTCATCTCTTCACCTACTGCTTGCTCTGGTGCAATGGGTTTATTGCTCCCAATGTCAAGGTAATTCATGGACAGGGAAGTATTGAAGTGATCCTCCCCACTACTGTCATTTGGGAAGGGACACCGGGTAGGAACAGGTAGCTTGTCCTCATTTGTTTTTACAGGGCTGTAGTTGTCTTCCTTAGGAGTTGTTATTGCTGTGGATGGTGGAGACAAACGAAGCACATCACTGGAGGAATGTTCTGAGGTATGGGTTGGACTGCACTTGGATGTCGAGGAGGATTTCTTCTGATATTCTTCTGCAATGGATTCCAGGACATGCAGATAAGGAATGGGTCTCTGCACGGTGGAATGATCTGAAAGAATAAGCAAACAAAGGCCCATTACTATGCTTTAAAGGCTTTTGCATATCAAAGATCTTGCTTCTGCCAAATCTGTATCACAGATCATATTAATAGGTAAACAACAACACAGACAGACGACAACATCATATACACAGATGTGTAACAAACATGCAGCATGCCTGTGAAGAACAGGGCTCATTTGCACTTGTAATACAACATGACAAGCTTGAAGATAAAAAAAGAAAAAGAAAAGAAAAATACAGCTCTGCATCACAGATAATCATGCAGCCATTTTATGGGACCCATTTACTTTATAACAACATTTCCTTAGATAGCCTTAGAAAGTGAAGAAGTGATATGGAAGTTCCGCATTGCCCATAGTAGAATGAGACAAAACACATAACCTATGCAGTGGAAACACAGACATATGGAAGGTGTGTTTACCTGACTTTGATCAGCCCCTCAGTTTTGCACTAAGGAAAGATAGCATGCAAGAAGGAAGGAACAAACAGGCAGTTTAGTAAGAGCGTAGGAACCGTAAAAAGAAGGGATCAATCAATATATAGAAGAGCAATTAATCGAGGAAGCTTTTGAGCATTCAGGCATTTCACTATTTTAGAATAGCAGATGCTATGTAGATAGATAATAGAATTAAAAGATGATTTTTACTGCTTTACAGGACAGAAGGAACAGAAGGAAATCACATTACAATGAAGTTTAAAGACTCAGGACTGAGTTCACCCCTTAGAGAATAATGTCACAAGCCTACAATAATATTAAAACCATCTGCTTGGTTATATAATAATATATAAAAAACAAAACATGTGAGTTGCAGCACAAAAGAACAACTCCTCTTAAATCCCAAGATAAAGAAGTCATGATCACGAGCATGAACACTAGGACTAAGTTCAACCATTTCCCATATATTGCATGGGTTTTGTATTGTAGTGGGAACTAATTGAATTTATTCCTCATTCTTTTGATTTGGCAAACAAGGAAGTCATTAATAACAGATAAAGATAAAATAATAGATGAAATTACTGACAACATAGTAATCTACATATAAAGTCCAGTTTTCTCTGCCTAATTTCTAAATACGATGTAAAGTATAATTCAACAGAAATCCAATTTTGTCACTAAATAAAAATTCATCATTGTTTTAATTCAGGGTTGTTTTTTTTGCAAACAACAAAACAAACAAAAACCCTTTCTCACAGTAACATCCTCCCCATTAAAAAAAAATTATTATTTTGAAAAACTGCCCTTCAGGGTTGCAGACCAGATTAACGTACTTACATAAGCAACTTACAGTCTTGTGACTCTACTAATGTTGATGATTTCCCTTAGGTTTTGTGTAATATATTGTGCAACGTGAATAAAGCAACCCCGTCTCATAGACCAAAAAAAAAATCACTTTGGTAAGAAGTTGGTATAAAATATAGCACTTTATATTTTATAATTAGATGTAAAATATAACATTTGTGTAAAAGATAAAAAGATATAAATATGTAAACAATGCAATGGCACGAGTTTACTATAGGCCCGAAAAGTCTATTGGGGAGTAGAAGTTTGGGAGATCTACTAGATCTACTGAATCTGCTACATTTATGGAGTAGAGGTTGGGTAGTGAATCTTTCAGTTTGAGTTTCACTGCAGTGTAATGTTATTATCATATTAAAAGTGCTACTACCAGATTTCTCAGTTTTTTTTTTTGGTACGTATAATTACCCTAATCATAATTTTAATCACTGCACATAAACTGATAGTAATCATCTTGTGGTGTACATTGGGTTGGGTTATTCATGTCTGTTATCCATAAATGTACTTCATCTGAAGCGGTTCACTGCAGTCATCTGGAATCTAGGGGATCCACTACTGCCTTGAGAGTGCACAAAGACACTGAGATCAACTAGATCCCTTCAGGGAACTACTATGGTCTTACCAGTGAAGAACAAGGGTGATTTACTGCGGATGTCCTCCATTTTCTGGGCAAACAGAGTGTTCATCTCCCGCTGTAGAGTCCCTACAACTCGCTTACGTTTGTCCGTCACCTGTGGTGGAATTGTGGGAAGCAGTTCCAGACTGTCCAGACTACTGCAACTGCTCAAATTGATTTTGGAAATGCTCTCGTCACCATTCATAGGACTAAAGTCCTTACAGTTGCTGCCATAAATGGTTGGTCCAAGACCCTGCCTACTCAAGCCAGTTTTGCTATCTGCTAGGGTTGGAACCGGAGCTTCAGCTGGCTGGATGTGTCTGCGGGGTATGCTGCATGAGCTTGCATTCCTGTCGATGGCATTCCCAGTTGCAGGGTTGTATGAAAAATCCAGTGTATGTCTAGCCTTTGATCGTACCCTTGGCATTGGTGTAGGCTTGAAGGACTGGACTTCAGGCTCACGTTTAGATTGGGGTGGTTCTGCCTGCTTAGGTAAGGCTAAGGCTTTAGGTCGTGGTTCTGGGGAGACCTTTTGGATAGCTGTGGGTGAGCAAGACACTCTCTCTGGCATAGGAACTGATCTCCCCTGCTTAAGGTTGGCCACTATTTTCCTCTCCAGGTCTGGACTCTCCTTTGTCCCAATCATGCACTTCATGCAACTGGATGTTATTCCTAACCGGCCAGAACTGTTCACTGTGACACAGGTGAAAACACCCTGCTTCTCCAACGAATCCTGCAACTTTAGCCTGTTGGCTCTCCTTAGGGGTTCACTCATACCCATCCTATTACACAATGGTTTGGCCTTAGGCTCAGGATGGACAAACTTGACCTTACCTGTACCATCATCAGGATTGAGCTGCCCGTTGGTGCCGTGCTCCCACGGTCGCGCTGATGCTGCCGCGTCCCCGTTGGGATGGGCAGCTGGTCCCTCCTCAGACTCACGCTCTGAGCTGGCTCCCTCTGAGCTATAGTCTTTGGTGTCAATGGCGATCTCAGGGAAGCCACGTTTAACTTTGGGCTGGCCCTTGGTGGGCGCGCTGGCCGTGCGGCGAAGCAGGTGGGCTCCAAAAGCGGGCTTACGGCTGTGCAGCGCAGCAGCATGGCTGTCTAGAGAAGACTGCTTTGGATTTCTGTGAAACAGACCTTTTATGCCGCTGGCTGGCCGTGCCTGCAAATAAACAATGAAAAAAAAATAGCATGAATCTGATGAAACTGAGGGGAGCAGCAAGTCTCGAGAAGGCTTTTTGTGAAAATTTGAAGGTCAAACTAAAGAAAAAGTAGAAAAACAAGTAGGCAGAATTTTTTTATGCAAAGCTGAAAAGTACGTGGCATCTGAAGTTATTGAAACTATCTTAAACAATCATGCTATCCTATTTCTATTCAAGTTAAGACAAGTTAATTTTTGACAAAGTTATATACTAAGAAACAGAAAATCCAATTTTCATGTCAAATGCTAATGAAACATAAAATAAAAAAAAAAAATTTAAACATAGCTTAATTATTGCTTTATACATTGTTAACAGTTTCATCAGTCTATTAAAAAAAGAACTGTATTCACAATGCTAAAAACTTTAGGAACAGGTGAAAGCTAGGTTCCAGTTAGCATCATCTCTTCTTTTCCTCTTTCACTTATCCATCCTTTTGAGTTCTGAATTGTTCCTTTAGTTAGTTTTTTTTTTTTTTTCACTTTTGGACTGAAGGTGACAGGAGTTAGCACAGACATAAAACAATAAGACAAATGTAAATGACCTGTTAAAATGTTGAGCACATTACATTGAGTCCTGTTATGTGATATACATTCAACTGAGTGCGAACACAGAATTAGCTCTAGTTTAATGGAGATGCAAGATTAGGGTGGATATGTAATGGGGGAGATTTGTTTACAAATGACACTGGGTTTTGAGTTCCACTTAGCAGCAAAAAAGTGATTTATTTAGCCTGTTTAATCTTTTAATTGCTGCATAACAACGCAGTATATTCCCTCGGCTACACATTCTGCAAAGCTATAAAAACCCAGTGTCATTTCATGAATCATGTCGAAGTAGATCCACACAAAATGTGCTGAATATGTCATGCATCTTATCCGCAAATGCTACTTAAATACACATCAATGAATACAAATGGAAAAGAAAGACAATTAACTTATCCTCTTTGTATTGTGTTACGACAGTTTCAACGGTAAGTTTAACAAAGACGGGACTGAAAGACTAAAGGTATTAACACTGAGTTATGCTAATTTGCACAAGAAAACCTGACTATGAATTAATTTAGTAAATATCATCAACAATGATACACACTATCGATAACCCAATTCTCATCTGGTAAAACAGATTATCATAAAGAGTACCTGGCAACCTCCGGCTCTTCATTGTCACAACAAAACAACAAACTGGGAGTGAATAAGCATGGTCCAATGTCCTTTCTAAGATTACAGCTATATGGGGACAATGTGGCCATACCCTTTAGCTCTGTCAGATGAAATTCCTAGATAATGCTTACAGGGCATTCGAGAGCTTATTGCAGCTTGAGAATTTCCTGAGTTAAGTGAAATAAGAGGAGACTTTGTCGCCCCAGGAATGCAGTGCTTGATGCAACGCCCCCCCTGACGTGCCTGCAGCAGCGGATGGTGACATTGGATCTGCTTAGGGGTCGAATGAGAATGCTGGCGAGGTAAAGGCAGTCACAATTATGTCACAACTCATTTTTTTTTTTCATGAGTTGGCAAGGCTGAATGCTAGCACAGGCTCGGTCACTTGCTCGAGAGGGGGGAGGTGGGGCAGGGGGAGGGGTCATGTGGCACATGCAAGGTGCTGATTGCGTCTCACTACACCTGAAAGTTTGAGTGACAGCATCATGGCTCCTAACAATTTCCTGCCTCTAAAGACAGCTTTTGGACTAAGGTGGTTGCACTGAAAGCACAAAGAGAGAGAAAGAGAGCAAGAGAGAGAGAGAGAGAAGGAAAAAGTGAAAGAGTGAAAGAAAGAGGAGTCAGACAGAGAAGGACAAAGAAAGAGAACAGGAGGAAAATACCATAAAAGATAGAAAGAGAGAGAGAGAGAGAACTATATAAAGACAAACATCTGTATTTCGGAGAAAAATTGAGACAATTTATGAAAGATGGCACAAGATAATTTCCAGCCTCAATGGATAAGTGTTCTAACCTAATATTAAACAATACTACATTTATAAAGTGTTATTTACAATGTTACAACTATTTACAAAAGTTGAACGATGCATTACATTTTCAACCAAAAAAAAAGTTTCTTTTGCTCTGTACACGTGTCTGTATTTTCTAACAGTTATTAGGTTCAAATATTTCCAATTAAAATGTATGCAGAAAGTATTTTGTAAAGAACCAAACAAAACAAAAAAAAGTTTACAGCACTAATAAAGACATTTTATTTCAACATAGACTAAACTTTATTATTGTCTGATAATACACTTGTAATAGAATATCCCATGCATTACAACACAAATGCAATCTGAGCACAGGAAATAAGAAAAAAGGCAATAGTCATGACAAAGGTTAGTGAACAAGCCTCTCTCACACGTCGACCTACAACCACAAGTTCCTGAACGTCCCTCTGAGTACCTACCTTACCAGTGATGTCATTCACAGCCACATGAATAAAAATGGACGCTTCCTCCATCCCTTCTAAATAAACATGGCGATAACCTGCATAACAAAATCAACACATTACATTGTGACCGGAATCAACCATACCAGATCAGATAATTATCAAACATAACAATCAGTGAAGATACCTGGCATCATGCTATTAAAGGCGATGGTCCTCTGGCCAATGAAGTCCTGGCCAATGGGATCATGATCCCAAACCAGGAAGCGCACCAGTGTGATTTCTGGCATGTGCACAGTGAAAACCAGGGTCTCCTCCCACATGGGGTTGAACCCTGAAAATAAGAGAAAGAAGATAGCGCTTATGGATACTTCGGTATTTCTGCATTTGGATTTCTGCAATGAATTTACGTGTTACATTTGAACCCACAAGTAAATTCAAAGCATTAACTATGAAACCACTAATAAAAACCAATGAGCTGATTATAACACTTTTGGCTGTCACTTACCGTTGTCATCCACTACTCTGGTTTGCTCCTTACAGCAATCGACTGGCAAGCCAATGACCTCCACTTCCACAAAAGGGTCAATGATCTGAAAAACCACAAGGGAGACATTTTACATCCATTAACTTTTGCAAAGGCAACAGATTTGTAGAGATTCAAACATGCAATTATAATAATAATAATAATTAAAAAAAAAGTGACTTTCAAAAACAAAAGTTCATAACTATAAAGTTAAAAAAAGAATAATTACATAGTCGAGAAAAAAAAACTTAGTATAGAATGGGTAGTGAATAGAATGGTATAGAATGGTATAGTATAAAATGGTAAAAAAACAGTCCCTCCAGGAGCTTTGCAGGCGCTTGAAATTGTTCAAAATGACCGCAGACTTTCTGAAGATTTGGGCCAAGACACATTATGTGATGTCATCACAATGCACAATCATTAGTCCTCTTTGAGTCACATGAATAAAGTTAAAAGGTCTCATTTACCAACAAACATCACTGTAAAAGACACTGCAATTTTGCCCAAATCTCAGGGGAAAAAAAGCCACAGCAAAATCAAGCACAACAATTGATTTCCTGTATGGACTGTAAAAAGAAGGCATGGACAAGAAGTAGAGATGATTTTTGATGATTTTTGATTAGTCCTCACCTCGCCTCGGTCACCCAGCATGGAGTCTTTGGGTTTGGGCAGCTGCTGGCCGCTAATAATCTTCACCACCAGCTGTTTTCTCATCTGTCCTGGTAATGGGTCCTCCAATATTGGATTAAAAGAACCTGCCAATTAAAAAATTATTCTTGAGGAAAAAATGTTCGGTTACATAAGAGAACATAAGGCAGCGTCTTTATAAAGCGCCTAAGTTCTTCTTTACTTTTCCTTCAAATTATCACTTTTTTTCCAACACAGATGGCAATGGGGTACAAGTTTTATTTCACAACGTTAGTATCTAGAAATATTCTGAGCAATGTTCCATGCATGGGAAATATTCCGTTCGTGTGTACTTTTCACATGACTTTATAAATGCTTTCACGCCATACTATATACCACATGACCAATATTTTCTGCAATATGATTCTCTATTGGAAAAGATACTTTTAATACAGAAAACCAGCCCTCAAGAGTAACCTTCCACTGTGAGCACGGCTTGATGCTGATGGTATATGACAAAATGTACCCATAACACCACTGGGCAAAGCTCAGTGGAAATACACAAATTCACCTTCACACATGCACTCGGGTTTGAGAACGTAGCCACAGTTGCCATTGCTGAAGAACTTGGCCCTGTTCAACTGAAGGACTCGACCTTCAGACTGGTAGTTCAGTGCCACTACACACACACACACACACACACACACACACACACACACACACACACACACACACACACACACATGAATGAAAGGCAATAGTAATAATGCCATGTACTTTATACTCTATATGATAGTATTTTACTGTTTCTGTTAGGATTCTTCTTATCTTATTGTCTGCTGAACAAATGGTGAGTTGTTGAATATACGGTCAGGTTCATAATATTTGGACATTGACAAAGTTATTGTTATTTTCGCGATCTACCACAGTGTATAGGAGTTGAAATTAGATAATGCATATAAGCTCAAAATGCAGTCATTTTTAATACTTGGTTGCAAATCTGAAGTCTGGAACCCACAGACATCACCAGACACTGGATTTCTACCCTGATAATCCTCTGCTAGACATTTACTGCAGCTGTCTTCAGTTCCTACTTGTTTTTTTTTTTCTGTATTGCCTTCAGCATGTGAAATGCATGCTCAATTAGATTCAGGTCAGGTGACAGACAAGTGAATCATTATCTCATCTGTGCTGTAATTCCTACCCTGTCCAACAATAACGACGTATTATTGGTGCTGATGTAGATACAGACAGCTGATATAGAGACTGCAAATCTCTTGACTGCATCTAAACTATATTAGCATTTTTAGATGAGTGGAAATGACTGTAGGCTGCTCGAGGACATCATGTAGAGTAGCATGGAGTTTCATTTTGGAGATAACTAGGGGGGCTCAGCATCCTGAGACATGATAATTGGAACACTGCTCGGAGGTATACGGTTATATGAGCTGATGGGAAATTACTCTAGAGAATGATTAGCTGAGGTACAGGGAGTGATTCAGTGATTGTAAGGTTTTCACTTGTGTATGTGATCAGATTACCTAACATTAGAATTTTTGAACCTCTTACAAATGAAAGCGTCTTTTGAAACTTTTGCTTAAAAGCCTTTTCGTGCATGCTCTGTCAATGCTATTCTTTATAAAAAGTTTATTTATGTAGGATTTCATCCGATTTTGTTAGCTACATATATTGCTACCCAGCTAACAAAAAAAAAGTCCCCAGGATGTCCCCTAAATGGCCTCTACAAACGTCCCCCGAACGTCCACGTGTAGGGTCCCCTTGACATCCTACGGATGTTGAAGAGGACGTTCACAGGACGTCCAGCGGCCATTCGGGAAGCTTAGGGGACTTTTGCTGAAATGAACACATTCAGTAATGTTATGCTTTACGTTATGACTCTGACGCCCTCGGAACGTCCGCCAGCGAATGTTATAAACTGGTCCAAATGCGGACCTAAGTGGACGTTCGCGACGTGCGGGGATGTCCCCTGTTTGCTGGGTAAGTACTTTAAGGTATATTTTTCGATGTAGGAATGTTGCTATAAGAATAAAGCTACTTTTATTTTCATCCATTAGTTTTCCAAACAGTTATCTTTTGTTTTCTTCCCCTCTAGACTTCATTCAAAGTTCAGCTTTGACCATGGTCTACTTGCATACCCAGGTGGCATCCAATGTTCCAGAATGGCTGCGGGTTGAAGTTGCTCGAGTCCACACGGTAGGACGAGGGATAAATTCGTGACAGTTGCCGCTGGTTAAAGCGCACAAACTGGGCTGGCTTCTGTTGTATCAGCTGGTGAGCTTTCGTCTCGCTTAGAGATGATACCAGCCAGCTGTTGCTTCCTGACACCACAACATGACAAAGTCTCAGTGCATTTTGCATTAACCAACTAAATGCATTAACAACAACAAAAAACCTAAAACAAGAGCATGTGTGTCATTCAGATGTATTTGTACATATTTTAGAATGTCGAATATGTTCAAAACATTTCAAAACATTGAAAAAAAAACCAGAATAAGTCACCACTACTAAAGGTCCACTTGTAAAAGTGTGACATGTTCCTGCCTTGTGTACCTTGTGTCTCAAGATCCTGCATGGCCACAGACTTTGTGTATTTCACCAAATCAGACAAAGCTCTGGACAACTTCATCGTTTTCTTCCTTCTAAGGAAAAGAAATCACAGTAAAAAATGTATGGAGTGTTAGAACACACACACACACACACACACACACACACACACACACACACACACACACACACACACACACACACAGGTGCGTACAAACCCCTGGCAAAAATGATGCTTGTAGCAAATAAACAAATCACAGATATGACACAAAACAATTTTTGTTTAATTTGGCTTTGTGAAACATTCCCCAAACAAGATCAATAAAATGTTTTAATTAATGGCATATTTTTATTCAGATCAAGTAGAGGAAAAAAATATGGAATCATCATCATCATCATCAACAACAACAACAACAACAACAACAAAAATCACAATTTGTTCTTCATTGCTCCTCCTCTGGCTTTTATGCTGACCTGAATTCTTCAAAGTGTGGACTTCACTAATGAAAAACAATATTCTCCATCAAGCTGGTTCGAGCTTTCTCAAATAGTGGTTGGCAGATCAGCTTTGCAGGATGGAGCATAAATTTAAATCGTATTGAGATCCGGATTGTTTGCTGGCGAGGTCATTGACCTTTCCTGAAGAAAAGCTTTAAAGCTCTTTGCTCTGTGGCAAGATGCATTATCATCCTATCACCAAACCTATTTTCTATCGAAGGAATGAGAAAATGTCCAAGATTTCAGTATACACCTGTGTATACTCGTAGGTCTCCACTGGTCCTTTACCTGACATGCAACTCCATATTATAAAGGAGTGAGGAAATTTGATTATTTTCTTCTGGCAGTCATCTTTATATGTTTTATTAGAACGGCACCAGGCAAAAGTTCTAGCATCATCTCCTTGGCCAATGCGGATTCATAATTAATATCTCTTTCCTCCAATCATCCACACTCCCATGATTGCTTCACTTTAGCTCACTGTAACCTTGTTTTCTTAAATTTAGGTGATAGGGCTGGTTGGAAGGAGTTTTATAATTCTTTCCATTGTTTCAATTGACGTCTTTCTTGTTGGGGCCATGTTTCCTTTCAAAAAGTTCAAAGTTAAGGTCTGTAAGCAGTCTCTTTTAACTGAAGACTAATTATGCACTTTAGACTTAGTGCTGGTATTTGTTTTAAAAATGCAAATTACATGTTGATTATTTCATTTTTTCCTCTACTTGATCTGGACAAAAAAAGCCATTAATTACAATACTTTCATTTCATTTGTTTAAGGTATGTGTCATATCTGTGATTTGTTTAAGTAAAAAAAAAAAGTCTGGTGAACATCCTTTAAGTGTGGTTATTCCATATTTTTTTTGCCAGGGGTTGTACACACTCTGGAAAGGATTTGAGTTCTACCTGCTGTGATGTATTGGGACTTTCGATGCACTGCTGGAGCTCTCCTGGTCTGTGTCTGTGTCCTCAAAACTGGATGTCTTCTTGACTTTGCTTGTTTTCTTCTACAACACAGTGAATGAGCCACTAAATTCTTTTGATCAGCACCGTGGACAATGTGGAAAAACCATGTGTTTGTGTATCTAAACTGACTTTACGTCTGGAGAAGCTGCCCATGAAAGACCTGGCCAGACGTTTATTGGTGCTGGGGCTGGACTCATCTCCTGTATCAGTCGTCTCATCTCCCTTCCCCTGGAAACAGGGCAGAGACAAGATGTTCAAACATTGTCGCTCTAGCAACATACATAAGACCCCAATTCCAAAAAAGTTGGGACACGGTGTAAAATATACTTGCTTTTCCAGCCTTTTGTTGCCCCGTCCCAACTTTTTTGAGACGTGTTGCAACCATCAAACTCATAATGACCTAATTTTTTCCCTTCAATTGGTACATTAGCTCAGTTTAAACATCTAATATGGTTTCAATGTTCTATTTTGAATAACATATGGGTTTATCAGATTTGCAAATCACTGCATTCTGTTTTTTATTTACATTCCACACAGCGTCCCAGCTTTTTTGGATTTGGGGTTGTAAAATAAACCACTACGTCAGTATTATGTAAATGAAAGAAAAGAAAACTCATCACCTGAGTATTATGTAAATAAAGTGTATTCTCTCTTTAAGACATATTGTACTTACGGAAAATAAACCATCACCTCAGCGTAATGTAAATAAAATAAAAGGTATGATCTCTTTAGGACACACTTAAAATAAACCATCACCTAAGTATTATGTAAATAAATTACGGCATTTTATCTCTTTATGACATATATAAAATAAATAAATAGCTAAGTATTATGTAAATAAATTACAGTGTGTTATCTCTTTATAACATACATAAATAAATAGCTGCTTCATGTAAATAAAATAGATTGTGTTCATCATTTGTAATCACATTTCTACAGGCAGGAATAACAAAGCAATGTTTGTTGCTTTTCTACAGCTGAGGTTTAATAGAGAAATGTTTAACTGGTAGACATTTAACATAGAGATGTTTTTTCCCCTGATAAAACATGATTGTCTGGAAGTTAAGTAGAGAAAATGGAAGTGCAAGCATGAAGTTTTTAGGGCACGCTCTATCAATCATACAAAAAGTCCCAAGAACAAAAGCAGAGAATTATTATGTTTTTAGAATCTTGTGGTAAACCCTTCAGCCTCAAGGTGGCAGAAGCAGTCTGCAATCTTGAGGTTTAAACTACCACTGTGCTGGTAAAACTCCTGTCAGCGGAGGTCAGACACTCTGCTGTAATAGCGGATGACAATCCAAATAAGGTTGACTCATTAGCCTGAAGGATGGGAAGTCGTGTGTTAAACCACACACTGTCACTCATAGTTAGTGAACACACAATCAGACTGATTAGAGAATTCATTAAGTGGTTGATTACTAAAGTTTGACGTTAAGAAATCGAGAAGTAGTAGACAAGAGAGAGAGAGAGACATAACCGAGAGCTTAAACCAGAGACCCAGAAAAGACAGACTACAGCTAAAGAGGAGAATGTGTTCAGCATGCTCAAGCGCTCTGCTTACTCCTGAAAATGACTTTAATTTAATCTTGCTGCTGCAGGTGTGTGATATTATACAGAATGAGGACCAGAAATCCAGTTGTGGGGCACAAAAGTTGCAAGAACCCCCAAAATGTACGAGTGTTTCCATCAAAGAACCCAGGAACAGTTTTACTACTTGGGACATAATTCCAGGTAACGCTTTAGTGCCTGCTCCAGATTTGGTACTCTACTGTGAACCAGGAACCAGTGCAGTGTATCTGACAAGTGGCATGTCTTTTACATGAAAAATCTGTGCAGCATGTCATGTGCAGCTGGTTTAAACAGACACATTAATGTTAACTTCAGCTGCCCAGTTTTGCTGAATCCATGCCCACTATAGCCTCTGATTCATGTTCTTGGCTGACAGGACTCATAGCCCATCCTCCTCAAGGTCTGATGTGATGTGCGACCTGAGATGCTTCTGAGATACTGGGATTCTGTGTACACGCTAGAGCAGGGGTGTCCAATCTTATCCACAAAGGGCCTGACTGGGTGCAGGTTTTCATTCCAGTCAAGCAGAATCCACACCTGATTCCACCTGTTTAATCAGTTGAGCTTGGCAATCAATAGACTCAGGCGTCTGACTGGTCGGAATGAAAACCTGAACCCACACTGGTTCTTTCCGGATAGGATTGGACACCCCAACTCTAGAGACGTTTGTATGGAGATCAGCAGTTTCTCAAATACTCAAAAGAGCCTTTCTGGCAACACCAACTGTGTCACAGGGATCAAAATCACTGAGATCACATATTTTCCCTATTTTGATGTTTGGTGTGAATATTAACTGATCTCTGGTCCCGTATCTGCTTGATTCTTTATCTGCATTGTGCTGCTGCCACATGATTGGCTGATTGGATACTTGCACAAATGAGCAGGTGTACAGGTGTTCCTATACACCTTTATATAGGGGCGGCTGTGGCTCAGGTGGTAGAGCGTGTTGTCCACTAATCACAGGGTTGGCACTTCGATACCCAGCCCACGTGCCTCCATGTGCACGGTGCATGGTGTGTGAATGAGAAACAGTGTAAAGCACTTTATAGAGCTGCTACGGTTAAAAGGCGCTATATAAGTGCAGACCATTTACATACATTTCAAATGAATTTTCTTCTTTAGAATCTGTTTTGGCTTAACAAAAAGGCAGTTGTACTGAGGTACTGACTGAAATCCCAGTACTGCCACAACTACTGGGTCTCTGAAGAACGCTCTTAACCCTCTGCTTCTCAATTGTAAGCCGCTTTGAATAAATGTCAGTTAAATCAAATGTAAATTGAACAGTTGGTTGCATGAATATTGGCTAATGATGCATTGTATTGTGAATAACGGAGCATGTGATTGGAAGGTTGTTGCTCCTGCTAATAAAACAAGATCACTGTGGTTTAGGTGCTTCACATGTGCCTTTTAATAATATATTCTAAATATGTTATTCTATTTATGTATTTTAATTGAATGGTTTGCTGAATATAGTTGGAGCAGCGTATTCGATATTCACTGATATATACCATTTCAAAGTATTTCTGACACTTTGTATGACTTCTTTTATTTTATACGACTCCCGGTTTCTGCAGTGGAGGGGAAATGCAAGCCAGGAAAGCCAGTGTAGTTTTCGTTCAGTATAGCTCCAGATCTCTTTAGTTGCTCTTTAGACACTTTGTTACTATATCACCAAGTCACACTGAACTGATAAGCTACGTCTGTTTGATATATAGCTCTGCATCTTAACATCATGGAAACTGAATGCAGAGCAATCTGTGTGAGCTTCTGGTGAATTTTGAACATGCTTGGGCTAATGCAGTAATTATCTCCTCTGGCAGAGGAAAGAGTCTATTGATCTGCTGGAGAGGGGCCAAAATATATTGGCTCAGGGTCGGTAAATTCCCATGGGAGAAAACAAAGGACTCATTCCTTGTTCTAGCATGAATGTTATTTTCTGTAATCTCCCGTTCAGCAGGATGTGGCTTTTTTTTTTTTTTTTTTACGGCAGCATGGAGCTTTATAGGTTCTCAATGAATAATGGAAGCACAAACACCCGAAGCCTTAACTCCCTGACCTTCATGGCTGTCTTTTCATCCCGCGTTGCTGAGGGAGGCAGCGCTGCTATCGTGAAGCTGTCTGGGTCCTCGCGGTCACGGATCTTCGACTCCTTCATCAGGCTGTCCAACTTTTTCTTTGCAACATTCTCCACCTGCTTTCTATTCACAGAAGTCTAGATCATAAACACAGAGCAGAGCGAAATGACAGATTATCAACAACAACAACAAAAAAAAATTGGAAAAGAAATGCACACTACAATCAGAATTGCAGCACTGAAATTACAGGTTCACACTCTGTCTGCGCTGAGTGGCGTTTTTTTTTTTTTGTTTCCTTTGATAACCACATACAGATCCATCTAGAATTATTAGCACCCTTCATAGAAATAAGCAAAGATGGTTGTATAAAATAAGCCCAAAATAATTCAGCCTTTCAGCTCAAACACAAGGAAGTATTATTTACTTTTGTTCGATAAAAATATGTGCCAAAATTTTTGACACCCCTAATGGGAATTTTTGAATAACTTAAATTATTTTGCTCTTAGTCTCCAGAAACTCTGTTGTTGTCATAACCATGTCCTGATTCCCTGTGTCATGTCAGTGCCGGAATCAGCTAGAAACTTCACCTTCACCCCTGCATTCCAACTGCCACTCTATCCGTACTAAATAGTATCCAAGATGGGAATGAGTGTGTCCCAAATAGTAGTTGGTTGAAATGAGTATCCCAAAGGTACCCGTATAGTCTACTATTTCTGGCACATTTCCGAAGTGTGGATCCTTGGACACTTTTCAGCTCCTTGTGCGAAGGAGGTGGAGTTTTGTGAACGTTTGCTTCACCGAATTCAAAGGCACTTTTTAGCATAAATCAAGGGAAAAGTCAATTAAATTATATAGTATTCATTATATAAGCAATAATGAATGAATAATGAGGACTTTGTCTATGGTGACAGTGTTCAATTCCAGGCAACAACGTTCTCTTCCGTTACATGACGTGTTAGTGTGTCCCAGTACTCGCATACTCTTTTAATACACTCTCAAAAGTATGTACTTTCTATTCACAAAAAGAGTCCATATCTTTTGTACATACTGTAGTATAAAGTATGCCAACTGGGATGCAGGGTATTTCTCATAACTTTTCACAGCCTACAAATATGGACGCCACGGACTACAATCCCCAGCAGAAAAATCCACCATCATGGTCACAGTCACCAGAGTTCTAATCACCCACACCTGATCCCAATCACACACAGACACACCCTATAAATATGGACTCTTCTGAGGAACTCTTTGTGAAGTAATGCTGAAGCTTTGCTGGTTGTGTTGAGACATTCTGGTTTTTGGATTTTTTTTACTTGCCCTCGTAGTATTGTTTGCTGATCGCCTGACTTTTTGCTTGTCTCTGTTTATCGTATTTGCTTCATTTTTTGGATCTGTGCGCTTTCAATAAAAACGCTAAACTCCATTCGCATTCGTCTATGACTGCATCGCATTATACCCTGAGGAATAAATATGAGGTTGCACAAATGTAAAATCCCTTTGTCAGCCATTACCATGGGAGAAACCAAAAAACTTTCAACACAAAAATAGACAAGTGGTTGTTGATCTGCAAAAATCAGGTAATGGATATAAAACACAAATAAAAAAATACATCCATTAAGGAGTTAAAAAGATCATTAAGCACAATAACAGCCATGATAAAATAAAATCACATATGAAACAGTTGGAATGTTTGTCAGGATTTGGACCCTTGAACACAGTGACCCAAATACACAGTGAGGAGGTGGTGAAAGAGGGACAAAAAGCATCCAAATATCACATTTGAGTATTTCAGTAGATCCTTATCAATGTCAAATTTCAAAATCAGTGACTGATTAGTGATCAGTGGCTGCAAGAAATAAGCCTTTTCTGGGCGTGTCTCACTAAATGCACTAAATCATTAGAACTACATTTGGGATTATGTGCTGTAGTCGATGAGACCAAACGCAATCGTTTTGGTCATGCACACAATGACTATGTTTAATGAAATGTATGTATTTATTTAGTTATTTAACAATTTTTAGACAATTGTGAGCATGTTACAGGTGCATGTTACAATATAATGAGGTTTTTGTGTGCATTAATTGTTCTCTAAAACTATGGCTAGTTCGTATCTCAAAGAGACTCCAGAAAGTGTAACCCTGAACTTGAAATTCAACTGCAGTATAACACTGATTAAAGACAGTGAGTGCAGACAGAGTGAGCATTATGTTAACATGGTATACATGAAGTAACCTTTTTAAAAACACTCCCATCAAATGTGTGAACATGTAAATTTACGCACTCTGGGTGTATTCATTACGGCACACAATCTCTGTTCCCAGGTTTAGTAAATTTCATGGTGGGTGCAAAATGGATTTGTTTGCATAGGCATGACCCTGTATCTTGCACCTTTAGGTAGAAATTACTGTATATATTCATTAAGCTTAGATGTGCTATTTTCCTCATGTGAAAGGTGCAGTGCTCCGGAGAGCCTGTTAGGAAATCAGCTTGCATGTTTGTCAATTCAATTTCCAAGTCTAGGTGGTTCTCTTGTTTACTCCCTCTGTCGAAAAACATGCAGGAAGGTGTAAGTGCGAAGAGTGTGTGAATGTGTGTGCATGGTGAACTGCAGTGATTTCCCACATCATGCCCAATGTTCCTTGGAGAGACTCTGGATCATGGCGACCCTGACCAAGAGCAGTTACTGATGATTGTGCAATATTTGTTTTCAGATCGGCTAGTACAGTAGACAGAGCATTGGTCCACTAACTGAATAGACCTGGCATACTCAATATTATTTGAATTAATTGTATCCAGAGGAGATCCAATCTGGCAGAGGATTAATTATTTCCTTGACAACTTGACAGAGAATTTATGTATGAATGAATAAGAGAATCTCATCTGAGCTGCTCTCCAAGCTGGCTGATTTACAGATGAATCGGCCTCAATGGCAGACTCGGCTCATCAAGAATGCTTTATCACTGCACACATACACCCATGTACAGCAATCTCTGTCTGTTCAGGTCAGGTGCCATAATATAGTCTGTCATATCAGAATATTATTAATATCTATCTATCTATCTATCTATCTATCTATCTATCTATCTATCTATCTATCTATCTATCTATCTATCTATCTATCTATCTATCTATCTATCTATCTATCTATCTATCTGTCTGTCTGTCTGTCTTTCTGTCTATCTATCTATCTATCTATCTATCTATCTATCTATCTATCTATCTATCTATCTATCTATCTATCTATCTATCTATCTATCTATCTATTTGTCTGTCTGTCTGTCTCTCTATCTATCTATCTATTTGTCTGTCTGTCTGTCTGTCTGTCTATCTATCTATCTATCTATCTATTTGTCTGTCTGTCTGTTCTCTATCTATCTATCTATTTGTCTGTCTGTCTGTCTGTCTATCTATCTATCTATCTATCTATCTATCTATCTATCTATCTATCTATCTATCTATCTATCTATCTATCTATCTATTTGTCTGTCTGTCTGTCTCTCTATCTATCTATCTATCTGTCTGTCTGTCTGTCTGTCTATCTATCTATCTATCTATCTATCTATCTATCTATCTATCTATCTCTCTATCTTTCTATCTATCTATCTATCTATCTATCTATCTATCTATCTATCTATCTATCTATCTATTTGTCTGTCTGTCTGTCTATCTATCTATCTAAAATTTGTCATGACAAAATGCAATAAATGGTATACAGGTGCATTTAAAAAAATTTAGAATATCATGGAAAAGTTCACCCCGAACCCCCCCCCCCACCACAATTTAATCCAAAAACTGGAACTTCTGTAGGTACCTCCCAAAAATGTAGTTGAATAAATGGGTGCTTGCTGCATTTTTGGGTGGATTCAATTGAGACTACATTTCCCATAGTCCTTTGTTTCTGGATGCGTTGCAATTTGTTTCCATTGGAGTAGTTCAAGCCAATGGGTTGCCTGTTTAATTAAACTCCTAGCCAATCAGAAGTCACCTTTGTTGGGGAGGGGGAAAGAGGAAAAAAAAAAAGGCAAGGAGGGAGAAACACGCGGGAGGAGAGCGGGAAAGAGAGAACCGGAGTTTTAACGCAGAGGTGATGTTTGTAGACTAAACTTCTATTACAGTAGTGGCACAAATATCATTTTATTCAGCGAAGAGTTGAGAGCAACTATCAGCTCGGTAAATTGGTGAACTGTAAGTTTAGGTGAAGTGCAGCTAGCTTATCTGCGTTTGTTTGTTTTGCACTAGCTTGGGAAAAACAAAGCTAAGTACAAACTGTAACTCGTGGACGTTAAGCTAATGTCTTTGTGAGGGACGGACAGCTGTAACCGCCAGTCGCAGTTTTCGCTGTGAAACTGAAGGACGAGGACTGTGGAGAACTGTGCTGAACTGTGCTAGGTAGCATGGTAGCAACGCCTGTTGGAGGAGGGACTTCATCGCTGAACCTGTGTCGCTGAATTAACCTTCTGGAACCTCGCGTGCAGCGGATTCATTCTCTCAGCTCGTGTCCATGTCGGCTAATTCTTCTGTTCCAGAGGCGTGAGTAACGGAGAGGTTTTAGTAGCGTTCACTAAAGGAACCAAGGAGGGTTTTGTTTGTATGTGCACCAACTCACGGGCCCCAACAAAAAAACCCAAGCGCTTGGTGAAGGTTCTGAACATTTAATAAAAAAGGGGTTTAAGTGGTTAAATCCAAACTGTTCCTGTTGTTTCATAATTAGAAAGGAGTGTTTGAGTTACTGGTCTAAATTTTGTTTCTAAACATGTATAAAGTTTGTTTTTTTTTGTTTAGCATAATAAATGTTTTTATTTTTGTAATACATACGACCTGGCTTTACTGAACTTTTCTTTTTTTTTATTTAATAAGGTTTATATGTATTTGTCAGTTATATTTGATCTTTGTTTCTGGGGAATAACCTTATCGCTCATAGTGTGTGAGTGGGGTAATTCTTCAGTGGAGGCACCGCGCTATTATTCTTGATTAAATCATTTACATACATTTCTGCCTGTGATAACAACATCGACTGGTAAATAGAGGTTAGCCAATTCACCATCAACTGCTAAATACTCAGGATCCTGTTAATTAAAACCATTTACTGTAGTAACCTTCTCTAATATTACACTTCCGGCGCCAGGAAGGGGTTACACTTCCATAAATAGTAGATTCATTACACTTAAAGTGAAATATTTTGTTTTATTTTAATCTTGATGATTATAGCTTACAGCTCATGGAAATCAAAAATCCAGTATCTCAAAATATTAGAAGCGAGAACGAGCGAGAGAGAACTCTATGGTCATTTCTAATGGTAGACGGACTCTGGAGAAACCGAGAGAGCAAGTGACAGACCTGGTGAGAGAGTGACACAGCACGCATCCTGATTGCAATCTCTTTGTGCTAACTAACCTATCAGATTTCTCAGTAGGCGGGCTTTATAGTCTCTCTCTTTCTTTCTCTCTCTCTCCCTCTCTCTCTCTTTCTCTCTCTCTCTCTCTAGTGGCTCCATCGGATCAGTTTAGTGTCTGCAGCTCCATGGCACAAAAAAAAAAAAGTACAAAACCCACTTCAACCCAGACTACACTAACGTGTACCTATGATAGGGGTAAAATAAATAAATAAATAAATAAATTAAATAAGTGACAGTGTAGCTCGCTGTACTGTTTGCAGCAGTCATTTCTCAGTTGCCCATGGTGGGTTAAATGAGTGTAAAAGACATGTTGAGGTGTTGAATAGGTGTCATTCGTCCATTAGCATAGCTAGCGTTATTTTAACTAGCTGCTATAAGGAGCTACTGTATTGATGTCTAAGTGATGAGGCCAAACTCCCTGTAGACATGTGTAAAGTAGTTATTGAATTAAAAAATGACTCCACGAGTTGATAATACAGAAATATAGTATAGTATAATATGAAAACAATGCAAGTACATATTTTAATGTCATATTTTCTGCATATACCAGAAAAGCTATTTGCATTAGCGTGTGTAAATAGTGGGTCTAAATAGTTAAATAAATAGTTGCAATATGTTGTTAAATAAAGAGTCGTTTTCTGTCATAATAGAACGTCATGTCCTTGCTCATACATGTTGGGTGGCTGTGTGTATGTTTGAAGCCACCTCCCTGAAATTAGTTTTTGAATTTTTGTTGCAGAATTCTGGAACATTTGAGGGGACACATAAAAAGTAAGATTTCAGCTACAACATATTTTATTTGCATTTTCGCATCACCCTCTTTGGACAATGGTAAGTTGTAACCAAATATCACTCTAATTACAGCTATGTTCATTAGCAAATTTGGTAGTCCTAAATCCTTGTTACAGTCTCAGAAAAGCAAACATTTCGTTTCCCCCACCCACACCCCCAGCACCTCCAAAACCTTCATGGGGTGATCTCATGGACGCTGAGGACGGTGGGCTTGAGAACGTAGAACCTTCCTGTTTCTATGTAAGACACTAAGCTTACTAATAAGTTGGGCATACATATTATAAATCTTATTTCTGTCGTGTCTCTAATTCCCTCTCTTTCTCTGTGTAAAACAGAATCTGTGGAGCACGAACACCACCACCCAGGTAGAGGAGCAGAAACTAGAGGAGCAGAAGGTAGAGGAGTAGAAAGAACAGGCTAAAGAACAGAAGATGCCTGTTCGAATCAAGCAGCTCCCTAAGGAACACCTCAGCCAGAACACCAAGGTAGTGCAGTAAAGTCTCAGGCCTGAGAGGACATGATTCATGTCTGTATTATGGACATGCAACACATCTCAAAAAAGTTGCAATGGGGGCAACTAAAGGTTGGAAAATAAGTGTTACTAAAAAGAAACATCTGGAGGAACATTTTGCAACTAATTAGTTTAATTGGCAACAGGTCAGTAACATGATTGGGTATAAAACGAGTATCTTAGAGAGGCAGAATCTCTCAGAAGTAATCATGGGATGTAATCTGGATGGAAGCATATACTGCTCTAAAACATGTATATACCTTTCAGCCTTGATGATGCCTTTCCAAATGTGCAAGCTGCCCATTCCATAGGCACTAATGCACTCCCATACCATCAGAGATGAAGGCTTTTGGAACTGAGTGCTGATAAAAAGCCAGATGGTCTCTCTCCTCTTTAGTTTAGAGGAAACGGCGTCCATGGTTTCCAAAAAGAATTTCAAATTTGGATTCATCTGAGCACAGAACAGTTTTCCACTTTGCCTCAGTCCATTTTAAATGAACTTTGGCCCAGAGAAGATGGCGATGTTTCTGGATCATCATGCTCACATATGGCTTCTTCTTTGCATTAGAGAGCTTTAACCAGCATTTGTGGATGGCACGGGGAACTGTGTTCACAGACACTGAGTTCTGGAGGTGTTTCTGAGCCCATGCAGTGATTTCCATTACAGAATCATGCCTGTTTTTAATGCAGTGCCGCCTGAGGGCCTGAAGATCATGGGCATGCGATATTGATTTTCACCCTTGTCCTTGCGCACAGAGATTTCTCCAGATTCACAGACGGGGCGTTTGTTGCCTCTGTCCCAATTTTTTTGAGACGTGTTGTGGCCGTTAAATTAAAAAGTACATTATTTCTTTCATAAAATGGTCCATTTTCTCAGTTTAAACATTTGATATTCATGTACATGAAAAGCATTCGACATACATTAATTTCTGTGTACTATTGTGAATAACATATGGGACTATGGGAATAACATGGGATTATGAGATTTGAAAATCACTGTATTCTGTTTTTATTTACATTTTAATCAGCATCCCAACTTTTTTTTGGAAATGGGGTTGTGTACAATTGCTACATGCAGAGTGTTTTCTCACGCTTCTTTCTGACACCTTCGAGAAGATTCTCTCAGCTGTCATAGTGTAGGAAGAGTAGTGTTTCCTTCTGAAATATTTATCATATAAATGTGTCTTCCAGCTAGAACTGTGAGGAGAAGGGAGGGGGGAAAACAAGAAAAGAGGGCTACACACGAGACAGTTCATGCAAGCTGAGTTTCAAAGAGAATTGAAAATAGAGACAAAAGTAGTCTAGACACAATAATGAAATATTAGAATATGTGAAATATATATATATAAAATATGTGTGTGTGTGTAAGGAGACTGTTTCCAGTCTGTACTGTAACAAGCTGCAAATAATGAGCATTCAAACGGTCTGTAATACCAACAAATAAATAAATAGAATCCACACAATTCAAAGAGAAACAACACCTTATATTGAAAGTACAACACTGCCAAAACTGTATAAAAAAAATCAAACTGAACAATCTGCAGTAAAAAAAGCAGACTCAGATGAACAAAAAGTGGAAAAATACAAATCCTTTCATAATCCTTTGTTATAATGATATGTGCATGGCTTTATTTTGCACTGAGTGATAGAACTGACCTTTACTATAAAAATAGCAGGGAATTATAGATCTGGACACGCAAAGGCACTGCCTCATTCATTATTATACAGCTACGGAACTCTGAAACTAAAAAAAAAAACCCAGCGTTCACTTATTCAGCGTTCCTTAAATACACACGCTTATCTAGCTATTACAAGAATAGCATTAGTCATGGGATTAAGCATGATTACAAGTAGAGTAGTACTGCTCAAGTGTGTGTGTGTATGTATGTATGTGTGTGTATGTTTGTCTATTACATTTACAGGTCACGACACACTCAAAATAGGCTAAACTTTTTTTTTATATATATAACATTACCATTTATTCCTTTGACAAACTTTATTCTGTAACATTAACAGAAAGGTTATTCAAAGGTTCTTTGGATAATTAAAGGTTCTACCTAAAGGGGTTCTGCGTAAAACCCTCTATGACAGGGTCATAGCACCATTAACAACCGATAAAAACAGAAGTAATAACCAACCATATAACGTCATTCTCCAGCAGACAAAGCGGACATTAGTATTAGTACTACACTCTGATTCTATATTGTATAAACAACATAAAATTGTTGCGCACTTCAGCAATAAAGAGGCACTATCATACTGATATCATGAACTTCATTATGTTTGATTTTTATTTATCTACTCATTGACACTTGAATTTAAATTGTCTAAATTCAATGTAAATTAGGTACGCTGTACGCACAGTACCTACTACCATTTCTCTTCAGAGACAACAGTAATGGTTTTGCTAATCAAGCGAAATGAGTGACTTGCTAAATGCTGGTTAGACAACAATTCCATTATCATCATCTCTTATTTATCTAGGACAAACGGCTTCCTATTCTTATAAGCTCACTCCACTGGATATGACTTAATGACAGTGTACATGCAGCCAAAAAAAGTGTTAACAATGTAAAAGTTTATGCGTTTAAATGTTTACATACTATAAACATTTGTACATTCATTCTGACAGACAGTTAATTTCAAATCAGCCTGACATTTTGTTTGGCGCATATACGCCTATTTTAATGATGGACGTGATACAATGTTGACTACCAGCTGTTCTTAAACAGTTGCCTGGTTGATTATGGATTACGCATGAAAACCCGCCAGAAATGTTAGCGAAGTGCTTTGCTAATATTTTATACCACCAACTACAGTACAGATGTCCTTAAAGAGTCCCAGATATGTACATTTTGAAATTATGGATTAGTCAGTCAGGCATCCAGTTAGAAATAATGCCATGTTTAGCCAACAAAGAATGAATCTGTGGACCCGTGGGAAACACAAACCCTGCTTTAAGAACTATGGAACTTACATCTCCATTCATCAGCTTGTAGTCGTCTTCCATCTCGTCAGCGCTGTCCTCATCTGACACGTCACCCTCCTCTGCATTCTCATCAATGTTTGCGGGCAGTTTCTTGCCCTGTAAATGGCAAGAAAGAAAAACAAACCCAAAGCAAAGTACATCATTGTTGATGCAAGTTCACTGCAAAGCAATAGGTAAGGTCTGGCCTCGATTATTACTTGACCTCACAAACCTGTGAGGTATCAGCTACACACAAACATACGTTTGGGATTTTGACGTTACAGATGAGCACAATTCAGAATCTCCAATCAAATGAAAGTTGATATAATATACAAACACGATCACGGTCCAAACAGAAGAATATTTAAAGCTTTTTTTCCAAAGACATCAGTTCCTCCTAACTCCATTGTAATAATTAACAATTGAAAATAAATAAAGAAATCACCAGGGGCTTACATGCTACACTACCTAAGAACTACACTAATAACGCTATATAAATCTTTAGGTATCATTTCTTTCACTTGAGAAAACAGAACACATTTACTGTCTCAAAGTCTGGTGAATGAGACCCGGGGGGCTTGTCTGCACTCTGACTTACTTATCAGTAATCATTTGATTGACAGACCCATAAAAGCACTGCTCCGTACCGCCTGGTGAGACTGAGCACTGGTCTGTGGAGAGTTTAACAAAAGGACAGGCAGGTGATGGATAGCGGTATTAAAGAGCAACAATCAATTCGGCATAGCTTCAGAGAGCTGCTCGTGTCGAAAGCAATCGATTTTGAAACGTTTAACAAGGTAAAGGCTTGCAAGGTTAGAGTGATAACTGTGCATGACCCCCCCCCCCTTAATCTACAACGACACTTATTTCCACTGCATGTTGATTAATACTGTGCAAATCAAACTCAGTTACAGTATAAGCTTTATATCCCTCAGATATAGCTTTATATCTCAAGAATCCTGGCTTATTTTTTTCCCACCTAATTTGGCATGTTTAGACTATGAAGATACTGGAAATTTGTACAAAATCTAACTTAAGTTTTATGGACCAAGTAATAGATAAAGTGGATAGCAGAAGTATAATACATAATATCACATCAGGTTACTGGTCATACTGGCTTCTTGGCAAGCTGAGTATCTTTTGGATGCCAGATCAAGTGAAAATAAGGATTGCTATTGAATGTAGTCAAACTTAAGCGGGGAAGTTAATGTCATAATACATGCACATGGATGAAAAAGCAACAATATGCAAATCTGTCTTGAGCTGAACCTCTGGCAAGCAGTAAAGAGAAAAAAAGCTGTGGGTTTTAGATTGCAGCTGGAGAGTTGCTCATTGACTCAGAGCCAGCACCATGCAGTTTGTCAATACTGCTCATTGGCCCAGTTTTCAGCCAACTCTCCAGTGACCAGTGTAGGCCGGCTTCCAATTATAGTACCGACTCTGTGTTAAACTATACCATCAGTCCTGTGGCCTGGGTTCTCATTGGTTGGATATCAGCTGTTATTTGGAGTCGTGTTTTAGCAAAAGATGAAAGAAGCTGGATAATGTAAGAGCCTCATTATGGATAGCACAGACGGTTGACTGGGGAAAAAAAAAAAAAAAACAACAACCAGGGAGCCTCAAACTGAAACTCACTACTAAATGAGATTGTGTACAGATTAGGTGTGTAAAGCAATGACACTAGCTATGTTTCCATCCAAGTTGCGAATTTAACTTATGCACAAAATTGGAATATCGCATAAAATATTCATATAACTTCTTATAACTTGTGTTCAAAGTTCATATAACTTGTGTGTTCATGAGAACAAAACGGTCACTTCCGGGGAAACTGTAAAGTATCAATACAAATGGAAGCTTTTGCAACCGGGAAAGCCACTATGGCTCTTTTTCCCAATATAAGAAATTACTTCAGAGCACAGGCCAAACGTTATCACAAACCTCATGTTATCTTGCGATTGGAGGCAGATGCCTGATATTTGGGAACAGATTGGTGTGAGATAGTTCTGGCAGGTAATTATACCAAATCATTTCGATGACAGACTTTGGCCCAGGCATTTCAGAATGACAAAAAAACAAACATTTGAGATGCTGTGCAATGAGATTGGTGTGCTGGTTAGTCCAGTTATGCCAACCAACCGCCCCCAAATGGCATCACATGATGTGTTGAGGCAAAGAATTTTTTGATGCACATCAACGAATTTATTCAGTAAATGTGTTTCCATTGTAGTTTATGTGCATGTCTTATTATTGAATAAAATAATTATCTGCCTCAATTGAGCACATAATTCTCAAAATTCACATAAAAGTATATGGCGGAAAACATAGCTACTGTCTGTATCTGTTTTGGTTTAGTGCTTCCATTATCCATATACATATCTGTATCCATATTTAAACCTGGAAAGGACATAAACTGTAAATTGTTTTTTTTTTTTTTAAAGTGAGATAAGAACCCTATGACTATACACTAAAAAACAATGGAAGGAGCCTAGAGATAGAAATGCGTTGGGTGTGAAATCTGGCTCTGGTAGCTCCTCAACCTCTGCTACATCACTCAAGATCATAATTGGTCTGGAGATGTGGAGATGTGCATGGGTCTGTTTTTAATCCCACATGAGCAGTTACTTTTGTTTTTGTTTGTACTTGCCCATGAAATTTACTAACAAGTTGTTGAACCTAATGATGTAATGATGGTATGAATGAACGCTGTAGATGTTAATGCATATTCATGTTAATGCAAACAGTCATCTTTTTGTCACAAGTTTCATATCTCAGTGCATAAATGTAAAAAAAAAAAAGCACAAAAAAACCCCAACTCCTGCTTGTGCTTTTTGTTGCCATGAGATTCCAGTGCTGATGCACACCTATAGTCCCAACCTGATGTCTTGTGAACCAAATGTCCTTGTACAATGGTCCTCCAGAATTGTCAAAGAAACTGATATTGAACAATCTGCTCTAATGAAGATACCACTGTCTCAAATCATTTCTATTTTTCATTTAACTGGCAAAGGATGACTTTTTCCTTGAACAACAGTAGCAGTGGTAAATAAAATACAAATAAAAAGTTGACCTTGACAAGAATTTTGCCTTTGAGGGAATCGGGTGAGGGCAGGAGTCCTGACTCGTCAGCTCTGATTGATGACAGGTCCAACTTCTCCCCCAAGATTTCCACCAGATACTGAGCCATCTTCTTCTGCTGTGGAACACTGCAGTGGTTCTCTATGGACATGATCACTGGATACCTGAAGTGGAAAAGCAAAGACAGGAACAGAAGTACATGTTAGCTGGTAATTGTTGTGCAATACCTACATAACAGGATAGAAATGGCCAACAACTAAACAGATGAAACCGTGGTGAAAAAAAACCATTCTGCATAAATATGAAACTTAAAGGTCAGTACATGTTGAAATACAGTACTGTGCAAAAGTTTTAGGCACCAATTTTTTTTTAGTACAAACTTTCTTATAGATTATTTATTTTATGACTTCTACATTATCGAGTCATTTTAGATTCCACAACATTTGTTTTCCAGCACAAAATGAAATGTTTGTATGTCAGGAAAGAAAGCAGTCTATTATGTAATAGAATATGTTTCAGACAAAAAAAAACACACAATGAAGGCTGCTGGGTTTTGCTGCAAAAATAAGGAGCAAGTGCGACAGTCAAAATCTCCAGAGGAATCGTGTCTGGTTCTGCAAGACGCTCGATAAAACTTACAGCTCATTTCCTTATAAAACTGCACTAATTCTACCGGAGATTACCATTTTTTAAATTTAATTTCATTCTTTTGGAGGCATCTTTGCTCTACAGCATTTCTTTGTTTATCAGTCCCACCCCAACAATGCACTGAACAAGATCTGTAACAGCAAGCTATGTGTTGAAACTGACATGTTGTAGAGAGATGTTGAGAGATGTCTAAAAATAGTGTTCTGTTTACAAGAGGCCTGACTGCGTGCATCTTGATGGGATTATCACCTTTAGCAATGCTGATGATAATGAAATCTCAGGACGCAGCGTATACACAAACACACACACACACATACACACACACGTTTGCCCATACACACTGTTTATACTAATGTATGCATACCAAGCAAGCACTGCTTTTCTAAGATCCTGTCTGCTTTTCATTGAAATTATTAAGGCTCTAAAGGTTAGACTTACGGATTCTTGACAAATGCATATTTGTTGATGGTTTCAATGACGTCCTTAAAAAGGATTTTGGATGTTAAAGTATAGCCATGGTGTACGATTGGCTCTCCATCTTGTCCATCCCAACAGTCCACTGGAAGATAACATACAGTAGTTTACAGTACAGTCAGCAGTCAGGTTCAATCATGAAATGACCAACATTCATCCAATCAACATTAATGTACAGTAACTTGTGTAAGTATTATAAGGGCTATTTTGTGAAGAGTCATGACATATAATCACAGTTCAGTCCATTTCAGTCCGAAGTTGTAACATTACAAAACATGGGAAAAGTTCAAGGGGGTTGAATACTTTTGCACTCCACTGTCTATTGTACAACGTCTATTGTAAAAAGCGCTATGCAAAGAAAATTTAATCGAATTGTATCAGAAATTGATACAATTCGCACTGAAGTCTTACTATTCTTTCCCCAAATTAAACTGACCTTCCACACATCTGCAGCCTGCTTGCAGGACCCATGCATACATGTCCACCCTGGACTGAGACATCAGCTGATCCCCCATCAGGTAGGTGTTATGTGAGGAGGCGATAAAGTATTTACACAGCGGTTGAGTCATGTCCTGGTTGACTTCATAGTGTTCGGGTTGAAAGATGTCTCCAGCTGGACTTCGCATGTAATTTGTAAAACCTAAGGCGTAGAATTTAGTGGTGAGTTATTCAAACACATGGCCATGAATTCTCTCAACATACGTATGTAGAAGGACAGATATGTGCCATTTTGATCGGATTTTGTCCCAACAAGTTGGTCTGCAAATACTAAAGTTGTTAATGCATCCAGTCATTTAAGTTGTAATTATTTAAACTTTTACACTATGGGTGTAATGCAATGTTGCTATCTGTATCTGTTCAGCGCTCCACGTATCTGTATCTGTATTTGAACCGGAAGTGGGTGTGGTCTACACCAGAAGTCTTCTTTTTTTTTCTTCTTTTTTTTTTTAAATAAAATATGAATTTGCAGACCATAACTTTATTCAACTCTTGAACTTCCTGAACAGTTCCTCGGCTACATCGCTCAAGGTCGTAATTCCTCTCAACCAGACACCCTGTGGACCTTTCTGGCAAGTTTTCTCTCTAATGTGCCTGAATAAGTTAACTATCTTTCAAAACTAGCATGTAGTTCCAAAATCAGGGAACTATTGATTACAGCAACATAATAAAATTTCTGAAAGATCAGAACAGATCGGAATCTACCATGAAGCTGGGATGCAGTGCTGCTCTGAGTCTAACTGGGGTCTTTTAAATTTCAATATAATACCTATATGATTTCCGAGAAGACTTTCTTTAAATGGTGATGAACAGCAACAAAAAGCATGTACAATGTATAACATAAATGTTAATCATTTTTAAATAAAACATTTTTTGGACACCCCAGCAGAGATGGGTGGGGATTCTGAAGCAAACCGATACAAATAGCACACCTCTTATTCATGTCTGTTATTACAGTAGATCTGTTTAGAACACATAATCTGTTCAATCCCAAAAAATGTATATGTATGTATATTCAAATTCAGTTACATATCCATTGTACACAAAGTGTACACATGATACCAAAGCAAAAGAACTAGTTCTAGAGCATTGTTGCATGCACTTTTTACATTTCTTGCTTTAACATTTTAAACTCAGACAGGGCCTGTATATTATCTACCGCTTTTGGTTAAGCCATTTGTTTGGGGAGCCAGAAAACACTAAAATATGGAGGGCAGATAGATCATAGGCCCAAGAGGACTCAGCTGGTGAAATTTTCAATTAAGTCACGCATAAACAAACCAATACTTAATCTTCCACAAACCACTCACTGCAAACCGAGGGATATGCTAAATAAAGTTTTTTTTTTATTTAGATTTGGACTAGACTAGACTAGGCAGTTCAGCTTACAACAACATAATTTAAAGACCTAAATTACATCTGTACATCTCGAATAGCTCATTTTCTTTGTTAGCCAACTTTGCTATTGAATATTGAAAACAGATCTCATCTTACCATCGATGCCCAGAACCCCCTGCTTCTGGTTTTCAGGACAAGGTTCAAACTTGGCGACGATTTCAAGGCAATGCTCTTTTGTCACTCTTGTCATCTGAAATAAATGTGAATACAGGATAAATATCAAAGAAATGAAAAAAGAAATGAAAATCCTTACTTATCACCGTATACAACCATTAGTTTGTGCTTCATTGGAACAAAGTGTGAAAAACAAAACAGCCGAATGCACCTAATCCCTACCACATGCAAATGGCTCGCTCTGGAATCAGACTGGCTAACAGCTTGGCCTTAAATTGGTTTTATTAGTCAATCAGATTTCCATCCCATCCCATCAGCATCAGGCCACATCCAACACAGCAGGGATGAGTTTTAATTTAGTGATACACAGTGTGCATTACTGCCAATGTTTGCTAGCTTGTGACCACGAGTAAAATTTGGCTAATTTAGTTCTTCTTTCACTTTAGAAATGAAGACAAATTGATCATCAGCATACTAATACTGAGCTACAATGGGGGCTAACACTGATGTGGGAGCCTGGTAAGGTTTGCTGAAATGATATGTTAATTTAATTCAGTTTTCTCAAGCCTAGGCCAGGGATAAATTCTCATGCAGTTACCATGTACTGGGACTTGTGTATGTGTGTGTGTGTGTGTGTGTGTGTGTGTGTGTGTGTGTGTGTGTGTGTGTGTTTTAACATTTAATTAAAACAATGTTTTATGTATCACATGCTCGAAGCTACTAGTAAATATTTCCCATGATATTAAGTTTCCTTTGATGCAAGAAACAATCCTGATTCATTTCATTTTACTGCAAATATTGAATTTCAGTTGGAGACTTTTAACTCAAGTCACTATCTTTTTAAATTTTGCACTAAAAGGTATTAGTTAATACATTTGCATTTCCTTTTTTTTCAAAAGCTGAACCTGCACTGGACCATTAAACTGCATTACTGATTAAAAGTGTGTATTTTTACCTGGGTTGATAGAGCTGACAATAATTTGAGATTCTTTGTTGTCAGTTAGGAAGTTGTGACTGGATTGGAACAATCAATCCAATCTGGCAACCTGAATTTACACCTATTAATCTGCTTGCCAAGTCTAGTGTTTGCTATGGTTTGGTTTGTTTTCACAATGCACATAATTAAAGATACCACAAAAAGCACACACACACGCGCACACACACACACACACACACACACACACACACACACACACACACACACACACACACACACACACACACACACACACACACACACACACACACACACAACCCCCACAGAGATATAGAGGTGGAAAAGATAAACAAACCAATTTACAATAAAAGAAGTAAATAGGTTGAATCATTTCATGTGTTGCATCCAGTTTTTATTTCCTCTTTCTATTCATTGTTAATTGTTTTTTTTTCTGTTTTTGATTCAAATATCCAAAAATATATGACATCTTCAGTGCTAAATCTCTGTCCTTTCACTCATTTTGTTTCCCTTGGCTCAGTTTAACAGCAGACATCTACATAAAAATGCTGCAACCCAAGACAATATTAAGCATGGGACATTCTTAAGGACAATATTAAGCCTGGGGTATGTCACCAGTATAAATTACGCCTATGCAAAAAGTCAGAATAATAGTAATAATATGTTGGAAGAGGCTGCTGTACCATAGATGATCTTTGGAGTGTGTATTTGTGTGTGTTTGTGTGGGAGAGAAAAAAAGGAAGCAAAGCAGCAGAGCAAGAAGAAATGAGGCTTCCAGAGAAGGCTCGTTAAAAAACAAAACAAAAAAAAAAACACCTTTGGAGCCATTAGCAGGCAAGAATCAGAATGCATATTCATCACCGAGCTGATCAAATTACAGGCTTGAGTTTGGGAAAGAGCCGAAGACATGCATATTGGAGGAGAAAACCAGGGAAATACAAACACTTCCTAGTGGCTGAAGTAACAAGTCTCCTGAAAACAGATGTTGGGCACATTTCCAAAAGTTGAAAACAGATAAAATGTCACCTTTTGCTCAATTTCAAGGAAGCGTGCCAGATCATCGGTGTCCAGGTGATCTTTGTGGTTGCTGTAGGTGAGCATCAGCAGGTACAGGTCTCGCCGGGTCGACATCATCTTGTAAAAGGAGCAGAACTCATCAAAGCCCAAAGTGCCCTGGTTATCATCTGTGTCAGCTTCCTGTAAGAAAGTATAGAAAATGCACAAAAATACACAGTATACTGTAAGACTGTAAGAAAAAAATGTCCAATGAACTTTTATTTCTAGAGTCAGCCTCAGAAGTTGAAATTACAACTTTAAAAGTTTATGGTGAACAAAAGCAGCTTGTCCATAAGGGAAGATTATGTAGAGGCCCACCATATAATATACTGTATCAGCCATTCAACAAATATTAACCTTCATAAAGTCCTCATTCACAACATATATTTTAAATGAACTGTTTTGAATGTCCACCAATGAAAAAAGACAAATATAAGCCCATGTTTTGTGTAATCATGGAGAAGGTAGAGTATTATTGCACCAAGTGGTCAAAAATTGGAACTGCAACAAATGTGAACAGAAACCTATTGGGGATATTAATCACACTGTCCCATTGGAGGAGGAGCAATGGACAGGACAGTTAATGACAGGATGGCCAGGTTTGACTTTTTTTCTCTTACTCCAAACTGGACTAGTTTGAAAATACCCAGTGGCTGCCAATATCTTGTTTTATAGCAAATAATAAGGATTAAATCTAATAAATTTCTGCAAACAAAGACTTTTTTGTACGTGTAGACAGTGTGCCTATGATGTACAGAACCTCTTCTATGGTAAGATACAGTATAATCAAAGATTGGGAGAGGGAAAGAGGGTTTACGGAGTGGATAATGTCTGTGCATCAGAAATGTGCATCACCTTATTTACCACATAAAGGCTGAGAAAAAACGAAAAATGTGCGGGGTTTTTTTCTCCACTTTTTTCCAGTTCCTGAATTTCCGGGCTAGTTATGGTCTTTTGTGTGGGATGTAGTTGGGCTGGAAATTTTGCTGAAACCTGGCCAACCTGGTTAATGATATTAGCTCTTCTGTGTGCGCATCGCTGACGATGGGAAACACACCTGCTGTATCAAACTCATTTCAACAAAGATAGGTCTGAAACTGCTCAAAATATGCTGCTAGACTGTATGTTGGATGACTGTATGCTGCTGACACTCAACCGCCTATTACTCGGCTGCTCTAAATATTCACTAGATTCAACTGAAGCCAGTATTGCTTTAACAGCAATAATTTGCAGATTACCTGCTATAGACTTTTTTTCTGTAGGTATATCAGCATAAAACAGGGTTCTTACAGTACCTCACCTTTATTGATATTGCTCACCCTCTATAATTATTAGATCTGCCCCCTTAGGTAATGTTAAATCATTTTTCAGCACACAGTAAGGGAAGAAACTCAGCGGGTTAATTTTGCTTTTAGGATATACTTAGGATTAAATGAAAAAGACTAAGGTGTGGATGGGAAACATTACTCCTGGGTAAAGAATTCCAGACATTGCAAGGCTACACGAGAAAGCCGATACAGAAAAGTCACATGAACATCACATGTATCATTTGCTCATGAGGTTTTTGAACACTTCACTTAACATGCTAGAAACAAGCCATTGACAGCAAACAGCAAGCTTGTATTGGAGAAATCAGCTTTTTAATTAGTTTGTTCACAGGGGAATTGGTACAGTACTAGTTTTTGATTATCTTACATCGATTAGATATATACTTTCCCCACCTTATTAGATAGTAAAGACATTCTGTGTAAATAGTTTGTTGTTAAATGTCTATTTTAGCCAATAAACACATTAATTTAAACAATCATTGAATGCTGCTAATATTATCATAATGAATTATCTATGGCATTGATTAATTACTGCATCAAATTGTCTGTGTGAAAGCCAGTGAGCTATGAGATTTACTCGCTAACATTTATTACCAAACCTTGATGTCTGTGGATGAGCATAAGCAACAGTGAGTGCAACTTGCATTGGAAGATTTCCCAGATCCTGCTCATTCACCACCATGTACGATATTTTAAGTCTTTATTAACATCCAATCAACAACCTGCTGCGATAAAAACAACAGCGCAGTGGTTAATGGTGCTAAAGGGTGCTAGTGAAATCATTTTCGATTAATAATGCCAAAAGTCCAAAACTCTTGGATTCTACTTCATGATTGTTGTCGAGTCTTGAGAACAAAACTCGATGAAACCCAAGCAGAGGGAGTGAGCAAGACCATGAGAACATGATTGTAAACTGCTAAGTATTAGAGTGTGAAAACAGGTCATCAACACTTTGAACACCAGAGCAGGAGGGAAACATTCACACTAATTCTTCTATTCTTCTAACCCCCCCCCCCACCCCCACCCCCCAGAAGTCATCCTTCACACTTGTTCTGAAAAAAGAACCCCTTTTCTTGAAAGGAGTAGTTATAAGTCAATATAAGATATTCATCACAAAAAATGTGTTAGTTTAACCTTAATGTACAGTTGAGATATTTACTGATTGTTTGGACAGATCTTGGCGTATCATGGCCAAGAGTTCATATCTGCTTTTCTTCTGTAATGTCATTGAACTTTCATGTGGGGATGTGACTTACTCCATTATCATCCTGTACAAAACAATGACCTTCTAGTGTTCAGGAATCCTCTGGCAAAAAAAAAAAAATGTATAGGTAGAGAACTTCACTTAAAAGTCACTATAGAGCCAAGGCTAAAATCTCTCCTATGACTGACACACACACACACACACACACACACACACACACACACACACACACACACACACACACACACACACACACACACACACACACACACACACACACACACACACACACACACCACAAGGCCAGATTGGTGTACTTTATTCTGTCTTACAATGATGGCCATCTGTGTTCATTTACAGCAGATGGGGTGGGTCCTGATGGACTGTGAAGCTTAGCGACCTACAAACGGCTGAGGTGAGATCTCAATGTACTGTACCACGTACACACCACACACACACACACACACACACACACACACACACACACACACACACACACACACACACACACACACACACACACACACACAAATCTGGCCTGGCTGGGAAATGGCTTTGGGGAGAAGCAGGACATCACAGAGAGACAGAAATACAAGCACATACAAGCTTTTGCCAGCCATGCAACCATTTGACCTATAAAGGTGTAGCAGATATTTATTGCCAGAAGGCTGATATAAGAATACATGAGCTATACCTAGCTGACCTAGCTGACCTATAGCTACCTTGACACTACATAGTATCTTGCGATATTAATCACAGGACTCAATAGAATCTAAATTGGTTTCCAAGAGAAATAAATTGCACACTCTTACAAAGCAATGCACTAAATCTACTATTAATGACTGGTGAGCAATTGCCTCGCACACATAAACGCACACACAACTCATTCCTCCACAGATGTGCTTTACCTTGAACATCTGCTTTACTTTCTGCCTGGGTAAGTTGACATTGAGCTTATGCAGGAGCTGTAGAACCTCGCTGATGCTCAGGCTGCCATCTCCGTTCTTGTCAGCTTCTGTGAAAGTCTGCTTCAGCCACGTGATCCACGCAGTTAAGGAGAACAAACCAGACATAAAATACACACTACAAACACACAGCTGTTGAGTCAATCAGTATATTACAAGGAAAGCATAATAATGACATTTAGACCAGCATACAGATTGCATACAAAACACAAGAAATTAGTAGATATTATATGAAGCTGATGTCCAAGACTGGGTTAGTCAGAATGGCAGTAAAATGTATAAAACGTGTTCCAAGGTCACTAAGCACACTTACCTACTGTATAGTCACTGGCAAGTAGGGCTGCAACTAACGATAATTTTCATAATTGAATAGTTGGCCGATTATTATTATTATTATTATTATTATTATTATTATTATTATTATTATTATTCTTCGATTAATCGGATGCGGGGGCGCAAACTTTCAGAATCTGAGTGTTACAAATATACACTTCAGACTTAAACTTTACAAAAATGTCTTTCCAATTATATAAGATTGAAAAAAACCCAACACACACACACACACACACACACACACACACACACACACACACACACACACACCAGAATATATATTATTCATTTAGACCTGTAGTTTAATTCAGTGCTTTGTGTGCATCCAAAAAAATAATGCATAAATACTTGTATATAATATAAACTAGTATACTAGTTTATATTATGTAATAGTATTTATGCATGACTTTTTTTTTTTTTTTTATAAAAGGTAACGCTGACATAAACAGTAAACTGAAGAAAGTGATGGTCGGTGACTCTCAGTATCTGCCAAAGCTGGCGGCGTCACATTATGTGCGTATGACGTAATGTGCCGTTGACTAGGAAGCGGCTTATACTTCCTGTTAGTAAAAAAAACGCTCGTGTTATTTTTGAGACGATATTACCTTCCTAAAATTCATACACTAGACGGTATACTACACAGTGCATAGTGTAAGTGTATATTACATCATTTGAGACACAACTTTAGTATTTACTCTCTGATGTGTGTTTTAGGAAAAGAAGTAACGTGGTGAGTAAACACACCCCGTGCTGTGCACAGACCAACTAAGCGACAATGAGATTCGTTGACAACGATTTTCATAATCGAGTTATTATCGATTTTATCGATTAGTTGTTGCAGCTCTACTGTTTATCACTGTGACATTTTCAATAAAGCATCGGCACTGTCATGGTAGTGTGTGTGGTGCTTGTATTAGTACGTAAGGTGCCGTATAGTTAATATCCAAACAATAGTGGTTCTATTCTCTTTTAAAGTAGAAGGAATTATCAGTATTAATATTTTTTTTAATTCACAGAGCATTACTGTAAATACGTACACAGTCCATTTGGTAACTTTCTTATTTCAATAATAAAGCAGATCTTAACACAGCAATTCCATTGCTATTGTTTGTACACATGTATCGCGCATCATATTGAACCCTTACTCACAGTACACTGGCATTCTGTTCCACCAGCGAAATGGAAATTGACTTGTCAGACATTTCCAATTAGTATAAACAAATGAATAAGTTTATGGCTGAAGGTCTGTCATATGATTAGTCGGGACAGTGTTGGGTTTCTGTGCGTAGAGTATTGTGATTCTGTGTTTAGTTGATGGTGAGCAGGGTGATGGGAAAGAGGAGTGGTGTGAGCCCCCTGCTGGCCAAACAATTTACATTCTCCACAATAACATTATTACAGAGATAAAATGGACAGCACAACTAAAGCTTTTTTAGATAGTAAAACACTGTGTATAACACTGTATATGGGCACTTTCTGGTAAAAAGAGTTAATTGCTCTACATTAAACAGGGAAAAATAGCACATGGAATCTTACATCTTTAATGATAATTTTCTGTGGAATGAGAGGACGGCACTTGAGCATCACACTGCAGCTTACAAAAGTCAAGAGACATAATTGAAAGTGTGCATGCAATTCTGGCTGTTATATTCAGTCTGGATCAGTATTTTAATTAGATGACACTAAGGCAGTAGACCTTCCTTTGCACAAGTATCTGCTAGCAATTGGCAATTAGTCATAAATGTATATAAAACCAATTGCAGAAACAATGCTTGCATGCATCAGGGCATGGAGCGTTCATTTCTGCACAGTATTGGTAAATAAAACAATGTCACGATTTCCCCTTGAGCTAGCGCTGTAGCATGCAGCGAACTCGGAAACCCAAAGCGCGAGCCCGATGTGCAATCTCTTAGCGAACGCACAGTTTTAGGTCTTCAGTGACATTGACTATGTTTACTTTCTACATGTGCTTTTGTTATGGTTTATGTCCTGTCTCCGCCCCTGTATTGTCATTGGTTGTTTCCCTCATGTGTGTCATCATTGTTCTCAGCTGTCTTTTGTTTCACGCCTGATTACATTTGTCTCTTAAACCGCTTTTGTCTCTTTGCACGTCGCAAAGTATTGAGTGTTATCACCATACCAAGTGTTTACACCTTGTTCCTCGCTTTGAATCTTGTTCATTGATCTACTTTCTTGTTATTCGTTCTCGTTTTTCTTGGCTTGCCTACTTTATGCCTGTTTGTAGATCGCCTGACCCATTGCTTGTTTTTTTGACCATGCTATTGTCTCATGATTTGGATTTGTATGCCTGCCTCTCTTTATTAAAAGCTCTTTTCTGCACTTGTATCCATCCTAACCTTCATTACATGGAAAACGTGACAAACAAGCAGATACATAAAAGTCATGAATATATTCAAACACTCATTACTACTGTATACTGCATATGATCAGATAATGTTCATAATAATAATAAGCAGGCAACTGTGTGTAAAGAAGCAGTAGGATTCCAAAATACAGTGCAGTGACGGATAATATTCAGGCAATGCTTATGACAGTGTGTTGTGAGGGGTGGGGTGTGTGTGTGTGTGTGTGGGGGGGGTGATTCTAACACCCTGAGCTAATGCATGAGTTATATATTACTACACAAATTGCACATTTTCAGGCCGTCTAGTTACATTTATATCTGCAAAGACATACATACGACATAAGATTGATCACCTCTGAGATATGAATGAGCTCAACAAGCAAAAATGTCCTGCTGGCATAGACAACATGAACATCTAAGTTTAGCTGTCCTCATTTGTTCATCGGGTATTCATTTAAAAAGATAGAAGAAAATAAGAAAAATAAAATAAGGAAAATCTCAGAAATGTAATCTAAGTCAAGAGAATTTTGGAAGTCTAAACAGTTTTTGGTGTGATAGCAGGAAAAAAAAACCTTCCAAGGCAATTAAAATAAATAAATTCAGCATCTGGCACTTGACAGAAACCATTACAGAATGCACATTGTCATAAATAAATTAATTAATTACAATTCTGGGAACAAGCCCATCATATTCTAGTAGCATCACTGATAAAGCTTTCCATAAGGAAGGATATTGGTCACGGGTGCGTTGGCGTTTGGCCAGACTGTCCTCATCACTGATGCCTGCCATAAGGTATTTAAGACCAGTAATCCAGGTGCGCGCCTCCTCGCCTGTACCTGACACCAGGTCCAGCGACTCCATATGTTCACCGTAGTAGATGCTGAAGCAGCAGTTGGGGTCGAAGCTGCCGTCTGCATACCGCTGGAAGATCTCTGACTGCTTCCCCTCACACACCTCCCGAATCAAGTCGATGGAGACTGCAAATGAGAGCGAGAGAGCAGAGGATGTGACAAATACAGGTCTGGTGTGAGTGGTGGGACAGAGCAGAGTGGGTGACAAGAAAAGTAGAAAGAAAGGAAAGAAAGAAACAAACAAAGAAAGAAGGAAGTAAGGAAGGAAGGAAGGAAAAAAGGAAGGAGAAATAAAAAGCAAGAAAGAAAAGTAAAAATGTCTTATTAAATGAATGAAGGAAGGAAGGAAAAGGAGAAAGAAAGAAAGAAAGAAAGGTTTTTAATAATCTCCACTTTAAAAGGAGAAAGTAGGAAGGAAAGAAAGAAAGAATGAATGAAAAGTTTTTAAATATTTCCATTAAAAAAGGATCAAAGGAAGGAGAAATAAAAGAAAACAAAAAAATAACTAAAAAAGAAAGAAAGGTAAAAATGTCTTCATTAAATGAATAAAGGAAGGAAGGTAGTAAGAAAGGAAAAGGAGAAAAAAGAAAGAAAGAACGAAAGAAAGAAAGAAAGAATGAAAAGTTAGAAAATATCTCCATTAAAAAGTATAGAAGGAAGGAAGGAGAAATAAAAGAAAAGCATAGAAAAAAAGAAAGAAAGGTTTGGAAAAATCTCCACTATAAAAGGAGAAAGTAAGAAAGACAGAAAGAAAGAAAAGTTTGAAAATATCCCCAATAAACAGGAAGGATAAAAGGAAAGACGGAAGGAAGGAAGGAGAAACAAAAGAAAAGAAAAGAAAAAAGAAAGAAAGGTTTGGAAATGTCTCCATTAGAAAACGAGACCCTGCAATAATATAAACGTATTGAGCAGAAAAACACAGCACCGTGTATGAGGTGTTTAAATGACTATTAGTGTGTAATTATGGTGTGGGAATGCTCTGAAATGGCGATGGCACTAAACCAGCTGACTGTTACTGCACATTAAACATTATTCTACATAATGAGCACTGACTGAGTTTGTTTCCTCCACAATAATATGAAGACACAAAGCTGAATGTTCTAACAGGCGTCCACAGATGGTGCTTCTGAAACGCTCAGTTATCATAATCCTTGTTACTGAAACACCACACAGAACATTCTGTCACTGAGGATACTGAATCCTAACGAGGATATCAAGGGGCGTGAGGTGTGAGAATTCATTCAGTATATGTATTAATATATACACCCTGTATATCACGTCTAAGAAATGACCTCGAAGGCCGCACCGTTACATAAGAATAATCCAAAAGCAGACAACTGTCTGTTGAATAGCTGGGCTGTCTGATTGCTGGACATTTTCCCTCTGACCCTTGTTTATCTTTCCAAAACTCCAAAACAAATCTCACTTTATACCTCACATGCAGTCGAGCTACAGAAATTCATGAGGGGAACGTTTGGTTCATTGAAGAGGGTGAAACCTTTCCGGTTAATGCTGCTGAATTATTGAGGCAATTTAAGGAGCTGATTAATTCTGGCTGCTGTGGAAATCGCTGCACTGAGCTTTTCCTCACAATGAGCTCCGTCACTTAGACATGAATCTTTGTGTGTCGTTTTAACACCACCATTAGTACTGAGCAATTCAGAACACGGCTTCAAAGCATGTAACCAGTGCTTGGCAAGAGCTCATGGCAGTTGGTAAGCAATCTTTATTACACAACACTACTGAATTCTCAATTCTGATTGGTCGGGAAGGTGTTTATTCAGTTTCGATAACAGCGTAAGAGTTGTTCTGGCAGCAAGGCAAATCACACTTTTATATTATTGAGTCATTTTTTTTAAAGTTTCATTTGTATTGAACATTTCTGCTGAACATTTCTACAATTCTACAGAACATTTCTACATTTCTACGTTTCGTTTTTATTGAACATTTTTGCTGACCTTCTGATGAACCATTTCTGCTAACATTTCTAATAACCTTTCTGCTAAACATTTCTGTTGAACATTTCTGCTAAGCCTATCTAAATCGCCTTTTCTGTTCTGTCCTCCCCACCATTTCCCAAAAATAAAAACAAATTGAGCAACAGCAGTAAATATTCACAGGTTTTTTTCTTTTTATACAAAGGAAAACAAAATTGAACCCTCAACCCACCCCTCCGGCTCATCATGGCTGCCCCTTAACTGTCGATGGTTATAGAGATATTATAAAATTCAACAACAGGCACCAACCTTACAGTGGGTAGTGTCTGTAACTCCATAAAGTATGCAATAAAGGGATGCCATTTATGAAAAAAACTTATCTGTACATCCATTCATCGTATATCTTATTTTCTCGATTTTCAGAAAAAACATCACGTCCTTTATCCACTGGGAGATAGATGGGTATTTAACAGACTTCCAATGTAACAGTAGGGAACGTCTTGCTATAAGGGATGTGAAAGCAATAACATCCTTTTGTATCGAGCTCAAAGGAATTGAAGCTTGAGGAATCCCAAATATCGCAATCAATGGACAAGGCTATTGAGTCTTTTCTAATGCTTTATCATTTCTGTAGTAACACCTTACTCAGGGACTCTGTGAGCAGATGTTTGTTTAGCATTTTTGGAAGGATTCTCCAGTTTCAGCGCTTTGTAACAGTCGGAGGTAAAGCTATAACTTTTTTTTTTTCCGAGATGAAACTCTTCAGGATGGAGGGCTTTGCTGTTTCTGTCAAGCTGCTTTTTAAAACATTTTTTTCAGTTAGTCTTACTAACTTCAAGAGAGAAAAACAAGCAGCTGGTGAGGGAATGACTGTTTATATCAGTTAGAATGTAAGTGATAGCAGGAATTAACATGTTTTGTGGAGATATCCACAATATTTAATGTAACTATAATAAATATAATAGAAAGTACACCATGTCATACTTTAATAAAAAAAAAAAAAAAACATTGTTAGTGCTGGAAAATTGTTATGGTACACTGCAAAACTGACAGTTAGTAAAAAATGTCTTCAATTTTGTCAAAAGTATCCAGAATTTTTTATAGGATTAAAAAAAATGTTAAAAAACAAACAAAACCCCCCCCCAAAATAACAATCCAGATAAACCCAGAAAAAAAATATATATATAATGTTTTAAACTTATTTCTAGATCTTTTAGTAATTTCAAGGTTGAAATATTCTTGTGGCAGATAATATTGTGAATTTTTTCTTAGAAAAAAGCCAAACAGAAAAAAGTTTGAACAATTTCAAGAAATAGGTTTAATATTATATTTGGTTAAGTGTATGTCATGGACACGCGGGAACTAGCCCCAGACTACGATTCCCAGCAGCCACTGCTACGTCACATGACTGGTTACGTCTGATTCACGTTTGCCGTTTATGAGCACGGGTATTTAAGCCACAAAGTGTCTTTCATTCTTCGTCTTTACGTGTGTGCCTTGATTCTATTTTTATGTTTTATTCATGCTTATGTGTCTTACGGTGCGATACACTGTAAGACACATAAGCATGAATAAAACATAAACATTGGTTTTGGAGTTCATGTTTTGTGTTTTGTTTTGTTTGTGATTAAACCTTAATCTGCACTTGCATCCGTCTTCGCCTCCATAGCTGACAGTGTAATCTTATAAAAGAAAATACTAGATAAATTTGACTATATTGAAAATATTTTCACTTGCTAAGATGTCATTTTTGGCAGTGTACAGTTGCAATCAAAATTATTCAACCCCCCTAGCAAATCAGGTTTATTGTCAAAATGTACAGACTTTCAGCTGTTTGCAATGAACAAATCAAACCAAAGCAATTGAAATAGTTCAACACAACGAATGGTTCAAGTGGTTTCCCGAAATTCAACTGAAACTTATAATGATTTCTCCAGGCTCAAAATTATTCAACCCCTTCATGGCAAGTATCTTCAGTACTATTATTTTGGAATAATACATTATGTTACGGGACAATAATGAACTACGGGGTAGTAACAGCATCACCCACTCTTGATTAATTTCCTAAATCAACGTGCCGTACAGTGTTTAATTCCTTACTTATATTATAGTGAACTGTTCCAATATATACTGTATAACATCCCTAATGTATACTTGGAGAGAACTACACTAAGTGTTTACTTAGAATAATCAATATACCAACATTTCGTATATATGTATAATTAGGTATACTGTACTTCAAGAGAAGTGCACAAGATGCCAAGCAACTTTAGTAAAAACTAAAGATTCGGGTCTAATTATATCTGGTCCAGATTATATTACACAGTACAGTACAAATTATATATATCAATATATAATATACTATATGTGCAAAGTAATTCAGAGGTGCTATATGAATATAGTTGACCTTACTTGACCTCACTTTAAGTTAGTGTTTTAAATACAGTTCCCAATTTGAATGGCAACACATAAATTAAAAAGACGTGTCAGCTTCATGTGTCTTGACCCAGTTCAGTCAAATATAGATCTGGTACAAGGATAGTAGTGTACATGAAGTAAAATGTAAATGTTAATATATTATACAATATGTATTTCATGCAGTTATTAGTTAGTAGTAGAATCTCATTGTTGAGGCACAGATGACTTACAGCATTAAATAAACACGAGTAAACGAACAGGATGATTAAATAAATGCACCCCTTAGAAAAGGGAAACATGCACTTACTTTTTGCCCTCTCGTTCTTCCTGGAGGGCCTCCAGCGGATGCAGGACTTGTGCTCGTCCACGTAAAAGTACCGTACCAGGCCCTTTGAGCCACCTCTCAGTTTCACCATCTGAGTCCCTGTCTGCATAAAGCTCATGCATTTCTCCACTGACAGAGACAAAAAGAACACAAGAAAGAGGATAGAGGATTTTTAGTCAAACAGCAAAAATACATTTATCCTTGCCCTAAAGTAATAGTTTGCTCATAAATGCACAAATTGCCAAGATTACAACTACACATTACTACTGAAACGGTCAGTAGTTAATCCATTGTAAAGTCCATTGTTAATCTTACACTTGTATTTTTTGTACTGTAATTCTGTGGTTATTAGTCCATGTAGTGCATTGCATGTTACATCATAGTCCTGGAGCCACAATATTGTTTTGCTCTCAAAAATATATATAGCATTATGATTGACAATCCTAATTAACATGTAAAATAAATACAGGCAAATGGTCATTCGTAAATTATTTTTGATGGTTGTTGACCTGCTCAAGTCAAAATGTATATAAAAAAAAACTTAAACCAACTAAAATACCATTAAATATAATTGAGGGCATAATAACACTGTGTAAAAAAAGGATGCATAAACATAACAAGGCCAATTTAGTTGAACTTTGTTAATGAGTCTTTATTAATCAGGTATACAGTAGAGCACAGTGAAATTCTTTTCTTCGCATACCACAGCATGTTAGGAAGCTGGGGTCAGCAGTGATAAGGGCCTTGCTCAAGGGCCTAAAAGCGGTAGCTTGGCAGTACTTAACCTTGACCTTCCAATCAGTAACCCAGAGCCTTAACCGCTAAGCCACCACTGCCATGCTATGTTAACAGCATTTGGCGCTCTAGATAAGTAGATGCCCTTATCTAGAGCGACTTACATTCATCTCATTTATACAACTGAGGGTTAAGGGCCTTGCTCAAGGCCCCAGCACTGGCAAATTAGCAGTGCTGGGAATTGAACTCACAACCCTTCCCATCAGCAGTCCAACATCTTAACCACTAAGCTACCACTGCCCGAAATTTTACAGCTACCATTGCCCAAGACGTTATAGACACCATCTCAATAAAAACATATTTGGAAGGTTTTGCAGGAAAGACGTTTTTCCTGACAATAACGTACAAAATGCAGAATGTGAAATTCACCAAACGGAATCATGTGTTGTGGTCGGACGAGATGAAAATCAGACTTTTGGCCATGACCATCTCAGTCTCCAAATTTAGAACATGATCTGAATTAAAGAAAGTATTCCACATGCATAAAGCTAAGAATATAAAGAAATTTTAAATATTCTACATGGAGGAGTGAGCCAAGAACTGTCTCCACCCTTGTACAGGTCATTCAAAATCCCTTTTTCCACTCACATGATAAACATCTTTAAGTACAAAATGAGGTTAGAGGCATTAGGGGGTAAATCTGTGATCATGGCTTGTTGATCCGCAGTGTAGAACTGACCACACTGATCAAAGTGTTACATTCGCTCACACTCTACCATCTCCTCCAGCACTGGGCCATGTTCAAGCAGCATTAATAATTGAGGACTGCCCTTCTGATAAGCACAATGCTGCAAATTAGACGGCCCTGGTCATATAGCCAACTCCAGATACAAACACTGATAAACACTGATAAACAATGATAAACCGAGAAGAAAAAAGGAGCACTTAAGGAACATACAAATTAAAAAGAAGTGGTAGAATGATCTCATGTGTACATGGCTAAATGACCTCTAGTAGCTTGCAATGTCAGTTACTAGGGCAAGGCAAATGCCATAAACTACAGTATATTAAAGCCAAAGTGTACTCGAAGAGGTGGACAAATCAGTAGCCAGGGTGCATGGAACAAGCATAATTTGTATCTGGACTGCTTTAATTTGTTTAGGTTAAACAACGAAAAAATCCTATTTCTTATTGACTTTCACAAAACAAGTTCCAGATTCCCACCTCCTTCTGCACTACACACAGTGGCCAGGGTGTGAGCAAAAGAAAAGATCTGATGCAAAACCTCATATAACCCACCTGGTTACTTCGTGCAGTGACAGAATTGCCTCAAATACTGTCATAACTTTTTTGGATGATGATGACAGATCACCACAGCTCACTACAGCTGTTCACCAACACCTTTTTGTTTACCACCCCATAGGTTATTATATTACATAAGCTAAATTTTTTTTAGCCAAGTCAATTAAGTTTGTGGGCAACAGAAATATGGGACTGGTCAAGCACATTGGAGCTTTTACTTTGACTTATGTCAAAGGTGAATCCAGTGGAAAAACAGGATCCAAACTGAATTTTATTTCATCTGCACACAGATTTGTTTTATGTACACATTGCATGGGACATCTGTGAGCCATTACAGCACTGAATCTTTACCTTCCATCTTCCCTTATGAGTTTATAGATGATTTCTTACGTGCATAGTTTTGCTGTTAATAGCACTCGGTTTATAGACTCCATGAACTGACGACTCTCTGCAGCACCATGTAAACTACCCAAAACTACAGCTAGCTAAAACATCCAGGGTTATTTTTGTGTGTCTGCTCCACCTCTTATACCAAGCAACCCACTTGGATTACAATCATCAAATATTAAAATATTATGAAACCTTACAATGTTTTTGAAACATCACCACCCATCCATCCATCGACTGTAGCACTTATCCTACGCAGGGAAAGCTTATCCCAGCAGACTCGGGGTACAAGGCTGGGGACATACTGGATTGGGTGCCAACCCATAGCAGGGCACAATATCACACACATTTACACACTATGGACAATTTGGAAATGTCTTTGGAATGGGGGAGGACACCAGCGAACCCAGAGGAAACCCCTGAAGCACGAGGAGAACATACAAGCTCCACACATACAAGACAGAGGCAGGATTTAAACCCCCAACTCTGGAGGTGCACACTAACCATTAAGCAACAAGGGGAACATCACCAATGGTGCATAAATGTATCATGAAGGTTGCAAGTATATACACTGCGAATTATAATCACAACATAAACACTGCTGATATGTTCATTAACAGGTTTGGGAATACATGTAACAGCGTTACATTACCTGGATACAAAACACTGGTAACTGTAACCCCTTACAGTTACGTCAAAAAACAAAGTAATCATATTACAGGTACATTTTGTAAAAAGAAATACTATCAGGATTACAAATTGAAAAAAAAAATTTAACTAAAGAAATCAATCATTTGACATAACACAATATTGACAGCGGATAGTCGTGACTCACGTGAGCAACCTCCTGGTGTTTGCGCAAAGTTCGTTTGGGTAGAAATGAAGACAAATTGTTCTCTGAAATGTATTTTGCGATGTAATGTTACCCTACATCAGCGACAGTGATCTTTTATTTCATTTTCATTTTATTAAAACACTGAAGTCCAAACACTGATCATGTTTTTAAGCTCTAAAATAATCTCTAAATAAAAGTACATTAGATCAAATTACTTTTCTCTTGACTTTATTTACATTTCTCAGCTGGAAGTAATCAAGAAATAGTCAGATTACATTATTTTCATATTGTGATACTTGGATTATGTTAGTGATTACATTTTTTATGAAGCAATGTGTAACCCTCCCAGCCTTGTTCATTAACAATTATAGATTCTAATTATAAACTTGCAGTTCATAAAATCCACATCATTGCCTTTACCTTTGAGCACTTTTTAAAGGCAATAACTGAAACCCGTGTCAGAAATACTACAATCAAAGCTGGATATAGCATTTCGAGGCCTATTTCATATATAAAGTTATGTCTGGGAATATTTCTCTCTCTCTCTCTCTCTCTCTCTCTCTCTCTCTCTCTCTCTCTCTCTCTCTCTCTCTCTCTTTCTCTCTCTTTTTTTTTCTTTTTTTTTTTTTTTTTTTTTTTTCTCTTTCTTTTTTTTTTTTTTTTTTTTTTTTTTTTTTTTTTTTTTTTTTTTTTTTTTTTTTTTTTTTCTTTCTTCTCTCTCTCTTTCTCTCTCTCTCTCTCTCTCTCTCTCTTTCTCTCTCTCTCTTTCTCTCTCTCTTTCTCTCTCTCTCTCTCAAAAAGGTTGATGTTATCTTGTTACTGTTTTATGAAACAAAAAAAGGTCATTATTATTTAAGACTCAGTGAATATAGGCACATTTTAAATATACAAAAGCAGCTGAAAACAGCAGCATAATCTAAAATTAATCCTTGTTGTGTAGGCTTCTGGGTGAGTGACACTGTGTCTCCTGCACTATTAAAAACTCTTGGATGGCAGCTTGTGCCCACAGTGCAGCGGAAACCTCTTGCTAACTTGTTAGTCAAGTCAGACATCCACGTTCTTAAACTCAAATGTGTCAAAAGGTTATGCAATTCTCATTATTCAATAAAACGTGATGCCAAAGCTGCTGGCCATTAGAAAGCAGCTACTTGTTTTGGCCAAATTGTGAGGGCAGCACTGCATACCCTTCCATCCTAATGAGATGTTCCAGAGGTTCAATTTGTGGTTCAAATTCTGCCCAGGGAGAACGGGTAAAGGTAAACATGCTGCAATAAAAGGTCACAGGAAAAATCATGTGAAAATTAATCTCAGCACATGCTGAGGCTGTTGGCTAAAATTCATTCTGGTTCTAGCACATATGTAGTGAAAGTATGCTTACTTCATATAGACACTGACACATTTCTTGGTACTGAGAAAAGAACAGAAGATTTATAATTCTCATTTATAGTGGAAGAGTAAGGTCAGCTCCGTCAATCAAATCCTTACATTGCATGACTATACAGTATAATGCAATGCAGTTGGAAACTTCTGTATTTGTGTTTACTACATCTGTTATATCCTGTGAAATAGACATTGTGTCATTTTATTCAGTATGTGCCTCCAGACGAAAACAGATGGAAGCCTGTTTCCAAGTTATAGTTGTTGTTTTTTTTTTAACTTAATTGCACCATAGACATGCTTATAATGTGCAAAAAATAATACATGAAAAGGTGGCCAAAGGCTTTCTGTATTATATATTGTCAAATGATTTTTATACTTGATACGTGATGTGCAGTATGAGGCAGGATGCAAGTGTGTAAAGCCTACATGCTTTAAACGGGCACAGTGGTTTAGTTGTTAGCACATTTGTCTTGCACCTCCAGCATTGGGGATTCAATTCCCACCTCCCCCCTGTGTGTGTAGAGCTTGCATGTTCTCCCCATGATCCGGAGGTTTCCTCCGGGTGCTCCGGTTTCCTCCCTAAGTCCAAAGACATGAGCTGTAGGCTGACTGGCATCTATAAATTGTCCATAGTGTGTGAATGGGTATGTGTCTGTGTGATTGTGCCCTGCAATGGGGTGCCAACACCCTGTCCAGGGTGTTCCCCGCTTTGTGTCCAGAGTCCCCTGGGATAGGCTCTTGGCTCCCCATGACCTTGTATAGGATAAGCAGTACAGAAAATGGACGGACGGATGGATGGATGGAAGGATGGACATTTATTGACACCCCAACTACTGCCTTTAGACATATGTTTAAAAAAAGGGTTTTGTGTTCTTTTCTCAGTACATGAAAAAGTTTACAATTATTGAATATAGTCACAGCACAGTATGCTGCAGATGTTATGGATACAGATTAGGCTTCAAAACACTGAAGTACGCCTTTACTTTACTGGGCATACATTAGAAATCTACCCAGAACATATGATCAAGGATAATGGGGAATGCTTCGACATGTTTAAAATGCATTTAAATGTCATAGCACCCAAATCAAGCTTAAGTAAATCAGTGCAGTCAATGTAGAATGAAAAAAATCACTCTATCTTAGGCCCATTTTGTATTAGAAGCAAAGAAATAAATGCTATAGCTGCTCAACAGGATCAAATTAACAGGCCCATTATGAAATACAATATGATGGTCATTTATTAAAAAGTGGTCCACTCTCTCACGACTTGTCGGGGACCTCTGAAAGCTGTGAGCTCATTAGATTTAATTGCACCAGACAATCCGTTTACACCAGCAGCTAGAAAGCAACAATGCAAAATGTCACATATAAAGAGTACTCAGAGGAAATCCACTGCATTATCAAATTTGAGTCGAGATGATTCCTTAGCTTTTTTTTTTTTTATAGGAAAGATATAACAGTTTTGCTAAACTGACAAAACTTAAAGGCAGTGTTCAGGAATTCAGAGACAAAACGGGCTATGATATTTTTTTAATTCAATGGCTGGCAAAACATTGAGTTACTGGACAAATCCAATTCTTTATATAAACAGAGTCAGATAAACCTTCTCCTACAGAGTCTTTTGCCACTGGGTCCAAATTGGTTGCTGTGGAAACCAGGTTCAGATTAGCAGTAAATCAGATTCCAATAAATCCGAAAAATGAAATGCTGTGTGAGAAAGGGCACCTAATCTTGTTCTACAACAATCTCTTGCATATTTAAATGTTCTATTAGAAAGGTTAATGGCACAGTAAAACACAATTATGAATTTGTGTCCTCCAGCTTACAACAAGATGTCGAGACAATTTGCAGTAGTCTCATTCCATAAACAATACTTGTTTTTCTTCACTATTTATCAGAAAACCTTGCAAAAGTAATTGTAATATAATATAATAATAATAGTATATTATAGTATAATTCTACTAGTATAAAGGTGACCATATTCTATCTTTGTACTCCTGTGAGATCTCAATGTGTTATGCATTATCATGACTACACAAGAAATAAGAATAAACCTTAGCTGACATATATGCAATGATATTCCTAATGTTTGTGAAATATAGTTTGATAAAACTGTCTACATGTAACGGATGATACAAAACAGTTCTAAGACATTGTGGGTCATACTACACACATAAATCCTGGCAAGATTTCATATTTCTTTAAGCGTGAGCTCAATATTGTGGTGATGCTGCTGTCTAGAGGCTTCCAGAGATGAGAAATTGATGAAATCACAAAGGAGGTCAAATGAACGTGTGACTCTGCTGTTTAAGCTTGTTCAAGTAAAATGAAGTTTGATCTCGCATGCCTTCTGGATGTCTGTTCAATGTGTGTCACCAGGCTCTGTGAGTCTTAAAGGGATTGTCTCATGTCCATGTGCCAACTAGGCCATTAGGTGCTATTACATGCACACACAAAAATCTGATCTTCAGTCAAGGAGGAAAGACTTAACAACACAAGAAAGCCTTCCCACTGTTTGTCTTATGAGACTGATACATTCACATGTTCTTATAAAATGTTTGCTTCATGATGCCTCTAAAAGCATGAGATGTTAAATAGACAGGAACAGTAAAGGCACCTTCTCCTGCAACAACTTTTACATCTGTTTCATTGGATTCATCCTCATGTCACACTTTCAAACTGATGGACTAGCGTGCACACATCGATTGACATGAATAACCAGTATCAGTAAAGGAATAATCAGTGAAGGAATTAAATAACAAGCTTGAACACGGTGGCTTACTGGTTAGCACATTCAAATCACACCTCCAGGGTTAGGGGTTCGATTCCTGCCAAGGCACTGTGTGTGCGGAGTTTGGATTCCCCCCCCCCCCGTGCTGCGTGGGTTTCCTCCGGGTACTCCAAAGACATGCCTGATAGGCTGATTAGCATGTCCAAAGTGTCCGTAGTGTATGAATGTGTATGTGATTGATTGGCACTCCATCCAGGGTGTACCCCGCCTTGTACCCGATGATCCCTGGGATAGGCTCCAGGTTTCCCTTTGACCCTGTAGGATAAGCGGTATAGAAAATGGATGGATGGATAAAAAACTTGGGCGTGTGTGGTTATTGGAAAAGAATCAATAATGGCTTGGCACAAGGCGGACTCACTGTTAATCATGTTAATTTTCCAATATTAGCATGTCCTGAAGTGTTTTATTCCATTTACACCACAGGAATTTGCCAACAATTACACTTTTAATGTACTAATGACTGGAAGGTTGAACTTCCACTAAATGTTCCCTCACAGTCTCTTCTTCTCTCTAGAAGTTAATAAGACAAGAGAAATTGTTGCTTGTTACATTATTGAAACAACTACAAAGCACAAACTCCGCCGTCCTAAAGAACTCCCATGCCGGAAATTTTACTGACTGTTACAAAGCATTGACACTATAGACTCCTTCCTTAAATGTGCAATAAATGTCTCCTTACCGAAAAACTTCATCATATCAATGATTGTGTGTTTTTCTTTGTTAGTTAACAATATGTTGTTTTTAAATCCATTTATAATTCAATATATCTTGGATTATGTGGTGCGTCCACCATGTTATTCATTGTGAATGACTTGGAATACCACAATAGGATGAGCTTTTGATAAACAGGTAATTCATCAACACTTTCTGATCAATCAAATTTGATTTGATTGAGAATTTGAGAGCGCTGAGGTTATTCTCACAGATCAAATGTCAATGTTAGCCATTCCTGGCAGAAATAGATGGGCAAATTTGCAACTCTTACCAAATGCTCCTAGCGTCCAGTTGGCACTCGCCATGAAGTCTGCATTTATACAGAAGAACTCTAGAAAGCGAGAAAGGCTGAGTTTCTTTGAAAAAGAGGATCTGCTAGCCGGTTCCTGGAATTGTGAGGATGTCAGCGCTGATACTGCCCCAGATCTGGACATAGGCATAATGACAGAAGAAACTGGTTCCACCACCATGTTGTTGCAGAGAAGTGCACTCATGCTCCAGAGACTCTGAAACGGGGGTGTCTCGCCCTCTTTCTGCTCCGGTGTCTTTCTTCGTGGATGAATTTAAAACAACATGGGCATCAGGAGTAAAAGACGTCCTTTAGTTTGAGAAGGGAATTAAGCCGAGAGCAGATTTACAGGAAATCTTTTTCAAGAATTGAAGAATTAATTCTCCATCCTAACGTCACAAAAAAGACAGAGATCGAGCATAATATCCATCAGTTCAGTTGCAAAATTTGATCCAGTCTGTATCATGCGGCTCTCTGATCGTATCAAAAAGGCGATTCAGTGTAGTGGTGATAACAAGTAACTGTGTGACATGTGTCAGAGATCCTAAATCCCCTTTCAAGTGTAATCCAGGTCTAGGGGATTTATGTGGAGTATTGCACATTGTAACACAATGGGGGATGGGGGGTTGGAGGGGGGATGGCTGTGTAGACAGGCTGGGTTTCCATTCAAGCTTTTTGCTCATTTTAAACAAAAAATCAGCAACAGAAAATGCAATTAAATGTGTTTCCATAATTTTCAGGTGAAATCCTGAAGACGATGTAAAATGATTAGGACAAGAAAAAGGCCATGGTGAAGAAAACTTGTGCAAACAAACAGCAGCATAAATCTATATGCTTTAAACAACAGGAACAAAAAATACATTTATCCATGAAAATATTTTTGAATTGGGAAAATTCTACGCAGTATTCAGTACATTTATTATTTCCACAACGTTAATCATAATTATAAACAGTTCAAAAAGTACGACATGCTGTACATTAATACATTTAAAATGCTAATTATTGGCAAATTGCAGTGGTATAAAAGGAATAAAACACCTCGTGACATACTGTTATTTTACTTCATTGGATAGCATCCAAACATTTTTATAAATAAACATACTCACAAAATATTTTGCTGCTCAGAAATTCTCCAATGAAGCAGAAATATTAGTTTCCATCACACTTTCTCATCTCATCTTTATGAATAGATCAATATTTCCACTTCAGACAAGGGTAAAAACTTTACCCGAGAATTTTTATTTTTATTTTTTGGCTTTTCCATACAGGTTTTTAAACCCGTAATTCATCTCAAAAAAGGAAGAAAACATTGCAAGACAGAGAGAGAAAAAAAACCCCAAGACATATATCATGGAGAGACCTGCTGATCTGCAGAGAAAGCGCAATACAGGAGGGGCAGAAATATACCTCTCAGAATATGAGGCTATGGCTTTGAATATGAAATACAGAAAGGTCTTACATACAAAGGAAACTAAGGATCTAAGATTCTGTTCCTGGCTAAGTAATTCTGAAAAAAAAAATAAAAAGAAAAAAAAATCAAAGACGTGACATAGCTGGAGCCTGTCTGTTAGTGTACAAAGGACACAGATAAAAGGCTCAGAGAGGGCTTCTCATGCCACAATGCCTTCTATCAGCCTCACTATCTGGCTGAAGTGAGAGCAGGTAAGCATGGCTCACCTCGTGGACCACTGAGAAGAACAGCAAAAAGAAGTCTTACCGAGGAGGAGGAGGAGGAGAAGGAGGCTGTGGTAGCATAATTGAAACAATGCCAAAAATAGCTTGTGTAGTACTGGGTGTCCTCTTGTCAGTTCACAAAAAAGTGAAATTAATTCTGCCGAAAAGATCCACGGCACTCTGGAGCACAGCATCCCATTTTCTCATTATTCCTCAACTATGTTTTTTTCTCCCTTCATTTTATTGCGGAAATCATTTTAAAAGCCAAAGATACTTCATATACCAGGAAGATGATTTAAGGGGAAAATCAATTTGCACAGTTAATTTATTAGAGTTGCGCTGACACAAAAATTGATTTTTCATTACTCCAGCCTGTACTCCGTCAAGATCAATGCTTATGAATAACCATTTCCGCATCAGTTGACATTTCCTTGTCAAATTAAGAACGCTCAGAAGTTGAAAGCATACCTTCTAAATCACCTCTCGTTAAATGGCGGCTTCGTCAACGGTTCTTTGCATGTCGTAACAAGTATGTCAGCTCTGCAAACTATAATACTGTCTTATGTTATATCGGTACTGAACATGCCAAACTAACAAGGATGTTTCCGTTGATAGGACTGCAGTTTGGTATGCAGCGCATGTTACCTATTAATAATTAGCCATAATCAATCCAGTGGAAATCTCCACTTAGCAAATCACTTCAGGAAGGAAGTACTGAAAAACCTGCACTGTGCCTACTGTGTGTATTAAAAGAAAACGAAAACATATTTTGTGACTGCTTAGCGGTTCTATTGCTAATCTGTAGGTTGATGCTCCATTTTCATTTTTCCTGTGAGAACTTAGCATTTGGGTTTTGCTCTGATGTCACAGGGGAACACTGCTGTATGTTATGATGGTAATTAATAGGAGAGAAAATTTAAACGATCTTAAACATAATGGATAACATTAAGGGTCAGGGTTTTGCTGTGGGCTCCTTAAAAAGGGCTACTTTTCTCATTTACCATTTTTTGTCAGTGTTTAGCGTCGTATCACTGAGAAATCCAATGTAGAAAAAACATGGATGTAGACAAACTTTAGACTCAACGTACTGAACGATCAGCAATTTACAAGATGACAAGCAAGATGGCTTTAACCATGGTATTAGTATGAAAGTTGATGCTTTGGAAGCTGATATATTTGAGCGAGAGGCGAGAGAGCTGGACAGACTAAACCACACTGGCACCACTATCAGCAAGTGTTAAACCACTAAAATGTGGTAACCGTTAACATTTCCATCATTACAAACACATTGCTACAATGTATTAAATATTCAAACCGTGAAATGTTCTGCATTAGTTTAAAATGATGTCCTGAATCTGCTGAATCATGCGGATGTTAAACAGCCCCCAAAACACAGCAATTTCTGACATGAAGCCCACACTTAGCTACTGTTTGAGTTCATTTAAATATTGTAGCCTTCTGTAATATCTTTATTAACAATCTTGTTTATTTAAGCAGGCAGGTTGGTTACCACTGAATCACAGGAGTCATGATTCATGCTGCCAAATGAGGTGTAACATTTTGCCAGCAGAACAGAGCGTCTTTTGTTCACTAAGCACGAGACTAAAAAAATCCTAAGATGGTTATGGCGATTTTCTTGGTGTACTGGCCTGAACTACAAAGCCTTGTGGGCGTCTTCGTACAAAAATAATTACTGTTGTTAGTGAAAATTATCTTCACTGTGGTGTGAAATCAAGAGCTGTAGTCTGAGCTGTTTTTTTTTTCTTTTTTTTTTTTACTAATAATAACAGTTCTTAGGGTTTTTTATTTGTATTGTTCTAAAACTGCTGCTGATTTGGTTTCTTAATCAGCAAACATTCATTAATTCATCTACTGTAACTAGTCCATTGGGGGGTGGATCCATACATGTTGTTAAAAATAATTTATCTATGAACAAATATAATTATAATATGTTCCATATTCCACAACATGCCAGTAATTGCCCCAAGGTGTGAAAGTGTTTAAGAACATGTGTGTGTGCACATGGTGTACTGGACTGGCCACGTATCCTGTCCAGGGTGTGTTCTCACCAGAGTCCCGATGTTCCTGGGATAGGTTCCAGATCCACTGTGACCCTGACGCTTGAATAAAATGCTTACTGAAGATAAATTTATGATAAATGAAATAAAATCAACAGAAATCTAATTTGAAAAAAAGTTAAAGCAGTTAAACAGATATAATCTATTTATCAGTAATGTAATAATGCAATAATGGATCAACAAACCCAAATCACTTCATGCATCACTGCAGCAGTTTTAAATCTGTTTGTCTTCTTCGTTTTTGTTCCAAGGGTACGCAAACTTTTGCACTCACCTGTAATTTTAGTCTATGTATCAAAACTAAACAGAACGCTGTACTCTTTGCTCATTCGACATTGCAAGATTCATCCTGTATTTTGTCCTTTAAGTCAGAATTAAATAAAATAAAGGATGTTGCTACATGGTTTGCTAAATGTACATTATTAAAGTTTTTCTATTGGACATTTACATTATTATACAAAGTCTCTGTATTGGACATGTACAATATTACTCAAAGTTTCTCTGTTTATTATCAATAACAAATTATTTTTATGAACATTATTTCATACCTTATAGCTGTGGTTTTTAAAGTGGGGTTCCAAGAAGAATGGCGATTTTTTGTGTGTGTGTTACAGCTGTGGATATCACAACCTACCATTATCAAAGTTATTATATTTATTATTGACCTCTTATGGTTGCCTATTTGACTGGTCCCTTGAGTTGAATGGGGTTTAATCCAAACCTCAGCTCAAAAACAACTTTCAACTTATCAACTTGGGCCTAATATGTTCTGTAGGTGGTAAGTTCAGGAAAAGCTCTACAGCTCATAGAAATAGAGAACAGTAGACCAAATTTCATTCTCAACATGAACCAAAATAAATCTGTACCAAGGGGCTCTGTGTAACACAGTTATAGGGGGTTCACAGTTAAAGGGCTCCCTGGTTACAAAGGTTTGACAACCCAAGGCTTATAAAGTATAAAAAGGAGTAATGAGCCATTCGGGATTCAAATAGTGGAACGGTTCAGCAATTAAATTGCTTTATAGTTATAATAACTTTAGGTCAAGTGTGTTTTTATGTGGCTCACTCCTTCACCTGCCATCACCAGCAGTATGGATGAAGGAGGAATCATTTATTATGGCAATTAACATGTTAAGAAAATCAGATGGTGACTTTGCAACTGGTTTTGCAGAATATGTAGGCTGTATACAGTGGCTTGTATAAGTATTTACCCCTCTTGAACATTCCCATATTTCGCAGTGTTCCACAACCTGGAAGTGAAATGGACTTATTCAAAAACTAGACATGTTGGTTGCATAAAAATGTGAATTATTAATAGAGAATAATAATGAAAGTAAAAGGGCCTCAATTTTTCTAATTCAATGTGCTTAAATGAAGGCAAAGGTTGTTGATACTGACTATGGAGTTTTTGGAGGCATTCTTTTGCTCCTATATGGTTTTGCATGATAGTTGAAATGGAGTGACTTACATTGAACCAGTAAGGCTGGAGGCCGAAAGGAAGCGCTAAAAAAAATAATTGGAAAGCTTAAGTGAGTAAAATTTTGATTCTGAGTAAAGAACGATCAGTTGGAATATTTCCAGGAAAGACCTTTAGTTGACATGACATTCATACTCCATTTTTGAGGAAGTGGCCTGTGCTCAGAGGTTCACACTGTGACTCACATGGTTGACATTTTAAGCTTTAGTTGAAAGTGTGTAAGTGTGAGATCTTACTTGATGCTTTTCAGGAACTGTGCATGTCCTTGATCCCCATCTGGTACAAGGTGAACACAGGTGGCTAAAATAGTGCTTATGAGCTTGTCTTTGTCTGAATTTGGGAGGTGTGTGTCAACGTTCAGATCAGACTTGGAATTCTAATAGACATTTTGCATGGCAAAAGGTTAGGTCCCACAGTACCAGATGAACTGGGCTAAAACTAGGAGAATAAATATCTGAGATAGACAGTATATTGAAAAGCCTCGAGCCAGAAAAGATTCTATAACAGGATGTCTCAGACCGTAGTTCTGGCTGTAAGGTTTATATTAATGCACTCGTTCAAATACTTTAGGATGAAATCATTTCTAACGAACATGGTGCTCCTAATAAACAGATTGAAAAATGTGAGAGACATTTATTTAGCATTTTTTGGATGGAGTCTGCAGTGTCAGTGCTTTGTAACACACAGAGGTAAAGACGTTAATGGATATTATGGATGCTGATATTTGAAAAATAATCAACGACAGGGTGATGTGATTCAAAGTTGATAAGTTTACAATAACAGCATGTCCAGAGTGTTTGATTCCTCATATACCACAGTAATTTACCAACACGTATATACAAAAAAAAAAACCTTTAATTGTCCAAGATCTTCTAAATGCAGATGAAAATCTACTGCACTTTGTGCCTTTAAACTGCCAATCTTCTTCCAATTTTTACATTTCAAAGTCCAGTTTAGTGGGCTATTTCTCGACAGTAATCTTATTACAAAACTACGATGTCTGGCAAAGTGTCAGCATGGTGCTATTTTTAAACATGTTCTTGAGGCACTGTTGTATTTGTAGTTATCATCTGCTTATATATGAATACCATTAAAATTCCCCAGTAACACATCTGGCTTGGGTATTCAGTGGTTAACTAATTAAAATATATATACTGTTCAGGCACTATTTAAAATTCTTATGATGCCATATATTTCATTTAAGTAGCATTACAGTGTAATAATGTATGTTGTGATTCTCTTTTGGATCAATATTTGACACTGACAGCAATCAATGTTAAATTGTCAAATGTGTTTGTCTTTTATAACTGATGAAATAAATTCAGAACTCAGAAAATTGGACCTTAATGAAAATACAATACAATTAGAACTCTGTGCTAAATACATTTTCTACTGTGGAAAAAAATAAATAAAAATCTAACCTGCAAGAAGGGTGCAATACAGCCTTGGGGGCAATGTCTCACACACACACACACACACACACACACACACACACACACACACACACACACACACACACACAAAAAAATATTTTTTTTTTTTTATTTTTTTTTTTTTTTTTTAATTTATTTAAATTTGTTTTTTTTTTTTTTTTTCTTTTTTAAAATTTATAAAATTATTTTTTTTTTTTTTTTTTTTTTTTTTTTTTTTGTACAATGAATTTAGCAACTAGTGCTAATTTAGTAATTAACGCACACCTCTGGGTTTCAACTGTCATCAAAACAGGCTTTTAAACAGTAAATCTTTTTGCATGATTATCATGTACCAGAATTTCACTTGCTTACTTTAGTACTAGATTACACTTGTGTATTTCTATTTCAGTGTCCCATTTTTTTTCTTTTTTCTTTTTTTAATCTCTGACTAGGTGTAGTCAGAACTATTTCATCTTTCAATCAATCAATAAATAAATAAATAAATAAATAAATAAATAAATAAAAATGTAGTCATGGTGGAACAAATTCGCATTTTTTTTTTTGTTCCATGATGTCAGTTGGTCAGATTTATTATCTGTTAAATGTGAATGGTCTTGCTTTCTTACATTTATTATTGTCATTAAAACACAATGCAATTGAATTCAACACATGATTTAATTCAGTTAATTGATTTGTACTTGTTCCTACTTGTTTCTAACGTAACGACAGTGTTACTTTTACCACGTGAAAATCTTCAGAGAATACACAACTGGATCACATCTGGGAAGACCTATTACAATCTATGGCTCTTTTGCTGTTTAAAATTCTTTTTCTCCCATGTCCAAAGCTACAGGCTACAAGCCATTTTGCACTGACACAAACATGCTAATAAACCCCACACTCTGAAGCACACACACCCACAAGGACACACATACACAAATATTTCACACATACACACGCTCAGAGGGAGAGCTCACAGCGACGGTTCCTGTCGGTTCATAGACGTCAGGAGCGGCACCGAGAGGGCAGCCTCCGGTACAGAGTGAACGAAAGGCTCAGGGAACAGATGGTGGCACAGAGGAAAGGATTGGGAGTCCTGCTGCTACACTTTCCCCATGTGGACGACTGCGGAAGGAGGGGAGCTCACACGTTTCTGATTTAGCTAATCTCGTACCTCTGTCGAGTCGACTCTGGTCAAAAGTCAGCATAATGTGACAGTAAGACCTGCTCTATAGATGTCAGAGGTGTGACCTATTATTTGTCCTGTTCAAAGCTCCAGTTTGTATTTAATAGGTACTAGACCAACGATAATCATATCATTTCAAAGGTTCCGTCATACATTCATTCGTTCGTTTGTTCGTTCATCTTTAGTAACTTTATCCTGTTTAGAGTCATGTGATCTGGATCACTGGGTGTGAGATGAGGCTACGTTCTGACTGGGACACCAGTCCAATGCCAAGCACCATGCAGGCACATATTTACATTCATTCACACATAGGGGCAATTTAGTTACTGGTATGTTTTTAGGAGGTTGGTAGAAAACAAGAGAACTGAGAGGAAACCCAAGCTGACAAAAGGAGAACATTTGAAATTCCACACAGTGTGTAACATAAGCTCAGAATCAAACTGTGGATCCTAGACCATGCTGCACCAGTTAGAACACTGTTCATTGCAAAATGGTTCCTTAAAAGGCAACTAAAAGTCTCATGTAGATTCAACAGAGAGGATGGGGTAAGTTTCGGGAAAAAGGAGGCTGGGAGGGAGCGAGTGAGAGAGCGAGAGAGCGAGAAAGAGCACATTTAACACTGCATAAATTGTCATGCACATGCACACTCATTCAGTTTTCTGATGAAATTGCTTGTTCCAGGTTTCGTGGAGAACTTGTAACAGTTATTCTGTTTCTGCAAGTAAACTCCCAGACAGCCTCAATGATGTTTTTTTCAAACCCTAATACAGTAAGCTTAAAATCGGCATGCAAAACATATAATACATGGCCAAAAGTATGTGGACACCTGAGCGTTGACCATCCGAATTCCAAAACGATGGGTGAAGCTGGTGTTCAAATTTATCCCAGAGGTGTTCAGTGTAGTTGAGGTCAAGGTTCTGTGCAGGCCACTCAACCTTGACAAACCATACATACAGTGCCCTCCACTAATATTGGCACCCTTGCTAAATATGCGCAAAGAAGTCTGTGAAAATGTGTCTTTATTGTTTAACCTTTTGATCTTTTGTTAAAAAAAATCACAAAAATACTCTGTTCTGATGAATATCAAACAATTGCAAACAAAACACAGGTTTATCCTCGCAAAAATATCTTTGCTAAATATAGGTGTGCAACAGTTATTGGCACCCTTTTAATCAGTACTTTGTGCTACCTCACTTTGCCAAGATAACAGCTCTGAGTCTTCTCCTATAATGCCTGATGAGGTTGGAGAATACATGGCAAGGGATCTGAGACCATTCCTCCATACAGAATCTCTGCAAACGAATGTTCTCTGGCTTCTCTTTCCTTTCGAAGTTTACTTTTCATTGATGCAGTTAGTGTAGCTTTGCCAAAATCATTAGCATATCAATTACTTCCATTGGTTTGTGTTCCATTTATTTGATGATGTTGATAAGGGTTGTGTTTGACTTAGTCTAATGATCAATTGGTCTAATCCTTCGGTTTAACTCTATACTTGCAAAGGGCCACCTACTGGCCAGGGCACCTGGACATGTTCCCAATAGGCTTGGATGGTTATATGTCACTGAATATACAAGGAAGTGTATATATGAATAAGCAACACATAGTTATAACTTATAAGGAGCTTTTTAATGAGATCCAGTAAGCAGATCAAAGTAAGCTGTGGGGTTTTTTTTTACAATACGCTCATACTGCTCCAAGATTCTTCCTGCTACTATAGAACCATTTACAGTACAATACGAACACAAAACCAGAATGTGCCATGTAACTAACTGAAAAGCACCTGGGAGAATTGGGATGCCATTCTGAGTGCACTAGGCTAAACCTTAGATACAATTCAAGACAAAACACTGCCTATGAATCATTTTAGCACACTGACTCACTATTGTGTCCAGGCTGTTGCACATGCTGCTGGTGTAATAACCTGACTAACGCACCATCTCTGTAATGTCTGGACCCTGTGTGACCAGGGTAAAATGCCTGTAAAAAGTCAATTGATCTAATTTAACCCCGCTGCCTTAAATGTGACTCTGCAGGGGTTCGTTTAACACAGAAAAATTGAAAGTGTGCATGCGCATAACATGAGGAAGGAGTGTGGACTGTCAAAATGCACCAGTATGTCACACAGAACAAGCTTCATTGTGACTAGAGCACTCAACAGCCACACTTACATGCGCCCCCCAACTCTGCGCGCGCGCACACACACACACACACACACACACACACACACACACACACACACACACAGAGACTAAAACACACACAAACACTTATCTTTAATAGAGATTCACAGGAACCTTATCTCCCTCTTAATCTTCCACGCTCAAACAAAACTCATAATTTGTTTTTCGTATTACAACTAAATTGCAGAGAAACAAATATCCTTTGCATCTTGTGTGTTATTAGTGAGGCTGTGTGTGCTGAGAGACAGAGAGAGAGAGAGAGAGAGAGAGAGAGAGAGAAAAGTATACTATTTGGACAGTAATATTCACTTAAACACAGATCTACATTCACAGTGTGTCTTTGTACTTAAATGATTGAATAATGGCCTCCAGAGCAAGATTAACACACATGATTAACTGTGATCTTATTCCTAATTTAAATCTGCCTGTTACATTCGCACTTCCCCTCCTGCCAAAAAGCTGCTTTAAATCTAATTATGCCTTGTACTTCTCTGTGAAAATGGATCCCCAGCTTTAGTGTACTGCTACATTTTAAGGCAACCCATAGCAACCTGGTCTACATGTATTTCTAAGAATATTCTAGCGCAAGTTTTCCTTTGCAGAGCAGTCTCCTTCTGCTGACAAAGCACCAACGGGACACATACAGGCCTGGAGCGTTTGCAACACTGAGTTGCAAAAATAAAGCATTCCCCACCAAATGCAAACGCAAAGAGAATAAGAACAAGAACAAACTTGAAGCCAGAGAAAAAGTCTTTAAAAAAAAAAACTTTTGAGCCAGAGTCTCTGTCAGAGTCAAACACTGGATGTGTCCAAACCAAAGTGAATGAAACGCTAGCTGTTCTCTGTAGAAAGGCAAACTTAATGAGTCACGCACCTTCCACAATTCGCATACCTGAGTCGGACACCGTGTTACACGGGAATTAAGTAGAAGCCTAAGCTGGGAACAAGAGAGCTCGATGTTCCAGTGAAAATAGTGTTTCTACATGAGGTAATTAAGAGCAAAAAAAGCCATCGAAAGTATTTCCAGAAGGGCTGAGTTTACGTGTCTGGATGCATAATTCCCTGGTTAAGTCCTCTCCTTCAGGTTGTCTTGTTGTATTGTCCTAATAGCTACAACAGATGCAGTCTGTGTCTCATCCAGCATGAGGTGGGACTGACTTTTAGATGACATGTTTGTCTATGACAAATTACTTGCACTGTCTTGCTAATGAAATACCAGAGAGAGAGAGAGAGAGAGAGAGAGAGAGAGAGAGAGAGAGAGAGAGAGAGAGAGAGTGAGAACGAGAAAGAGAGAGAGAGTAAGAGAGAGAACAAGAGGGAGAGAGTGAGAGAGAGAGAACGAACGAGAGGAGCGAGAGAGAGAGAGAGAGAGAGAGAGAGAGAGAGAGAGAGAGAGAGAGAGAGAGAGAGAGAGAGAGAGAGAGAGAACGAGAGAGCAGCCCTTCAAAGCTACAACAGCTACTTGTGTGTTTTAGCATAGTGAAGAGGCTCCTTCAGAGCACCAGATTAGCATTAACAGGTCAGGTTTTGACACTTACAGCAGTGATTCAGGGGGAAATTTACACATGCTTTCTACTTGAAATGTACATGAAAAGCCAAGCATTATGCTGACGCTACAAGGCTAATGCAGCTAGCAAGTAACACAATCTTAGAATACCTCATCATGAAAACTGCACGGTAGTTTTTTTTGTACTTGCCTCAGAAAAATCTTGAACCATTTTACCTAACATGTCAATATGTGGCGAGTATTTCAGATTTTTAAATACAGACCTATTCGCAATCTTACACTGACACTACAAGGCTAATCCAGCTAGCAAGTAGTGGAAACATAGCGGCAGTTAAAGCTTATGGTTTTATGGCTTACGGTTATTATGGTTTTGAAACATGCCTAATTTTGTTATAGAGATCTAATACTATAGATTTACATGCATCCAAGGTCAAAAAACACTTTAATTTGCTCATAATTTAATCTGCAGAATTACAATTTAATCCCCAAGTGTCAAAAAAAAAACAACAAAAACTAGTTAAATGATCCGTTCTAAAGGATTCAGTCTAAACTCCTCCTTTCAGAGAAGAGAGCAGAGCTCTCATTGGTCAGATGTGCCAGTCTGTTGTGATTGGTCTACCGCTGTCAGAAAGCAGCAAATGAAGACCAGAGGCGGGGCTTTTTGTTACAAACCTACATAGGTTAGTACAGGAAGTACAGTCTGGAACCACTAACGACTCATTTCAGCTGTTCAGAATCGGTTCTTTCTTTTGGGAGTCAATAACTCAATTTGTCGTGCATGTTGATTTTTGAAACTTTGCAGACTTTTTACATTCACAAACAGCTCTATAACACAATACATGAAAGGTAATATTTGAAAAACCATAATAGGTGCACTTTACTGAAAACCTCTGTGCTTGCTTAAGTGAGCCATTTTAAACCATTTGGCCTGACATACAGTGTATTTTAAATTCTTCTCCTTTGAAAAGAAATTGTATATAGACCAAATGGTACACAATGTACTTTGAGGTAAGTGTAAGTTAAGTTATGTAGCTAATTAGCATGCATGAGTATGTATTATTTGCTATGGCTACGTGTACTTCTTTAAGCTCCAGGGGGGAAAGTACAGTCTTAGTTGATAAATTAATTCACGCTAGTATAAAATGTTCTTTTTTTTTCCTTCTAAAATGTCCCATTAACTTTGTACTGTGATGTTTCTGAGTTTTCAAAGTAATTCCGTTGGGTGTGTTAAATTTGAAAACTTTAGCACCTTTCAAACTAATCTCTTCACTTCCAGTTGTAATTGAGCTGCATTGACCAAAAGTGCAGCTGCTACTTGAGCAAATTTGCATCTGACTGGAAGTGAGCTGTCAAGTTTTCCTGCTCCTTCCACTTCAATTCTTATGATTATACACACTTTATCACAACCTCTTCTACAACACTGTGTGGTGCTGACCACAAGTGATGAAACTCTCCTTGACTTCTTGAAGTCTCACAACGAAACAGTGCTGTCAATCTACACATTAGTATTCTGTAGCATACTGTCCCGGGTCCCAGATATGCGTCAAGAAATGAATTTCAGATGAGGTAAGCTTTAGCCTTTCCAGGTCTTGTCAGTAAAAACAGAACACAAACAGGAAGGAAAAGTCAGACCATTTCCTACAGATTGTATAATCAAGTAACTGAGATGCCTGGGGGTCTACACTTCTGAAAAAACAACAACATTTGAAATGCTAATATGGTGATTTTCAAGGCCACAGCTTATGTCCCTTCAGGGTATAAAATATACATTGATCAGCCATATCATTAAAACTTCACTGACAAGTGAAGTGAATAACATTTAATAATCTCTTTACAATGGCACCTGTCAAGGTGTGGGATATATTAGGCAGCAAGTGAACAGTCATTTTTCAAAGTTGATGTGTTGGAAGCAGGAAAACTGGGCAAGCGTAAGCGTAAGGACCCAATTGTGATGGCAGAATGACTGGGTCAGAACATCTCCAAAACAACGGGTCATGTGGGGTGTTTCCAGGTATTGCAGTGGTTAGTACCAACCAAAAGTGGTCCAAGGAAGGACAACCAGTGAACCGTTAACAGGGTCATGGGTGCCCAAGGCTCATTGATGCGCATGAGGAGACCTACACAATGTTAGACAGGTGGTTTAAATGTTAAGGCTGATTGGTGTAAATGTGGATAAGGTGTGGCAGTGAGAAATAAAATGCTGTAAAGGGTGTAATCCAGAATAACCAATCACAATCACATTAAAAGATACCTTTTCCTGTTATAAAAGTCTTTTATGGCTTTGAACCATGTGTGACAGTATACTATGATCTGAGAAATAAAATATTGTAGTTATGTCACATTATGCTACACCAGTACATATAACAAAGTATATCCCTTGCTTGAGGTGTAGTCACCCCTTTTTTTTATTATTATTATAATTTTTTAGACAAGCATACAAGGCAAAAATCTGTAACACTACACATTGTTTTTTATAATATATACATATATATAAGGTTAGTGATGGCTGGTTGTGATATTAGATGGGAGGCTAAAATCTAGTATTTATCAATAATTTGACAGCAACTACTCAGGTGAGCAATGCATTACTGTATATCATGAGATACCATTGATCTCATAATGATGAATGATGTGGGGCAAACTATCACACACACACACACACACACACACACACACACACACACACACACACACACACACACACACACACACTCACAAGCAGGTACTATAGACTGAATTCTAGTCTGTTCGGATTTTTTAAGTGTTGCCCTTAAAAGCCATACTGGGTTCAAGATTTTGGTGAAAAATGTAACCCTTTCATTCACACACAAAAAATATAATCCACCTTAAGACATTTTCTTATCAGAAAAATAATCTGATGTAGACATCTTTGAAAGACGGGTGTCTTCACCCTGGTAGCCCTTTTATAACAGCCGTCTTTACTGAAGGCTTATGGCAATCCTCTTAACCAAGCAAATATTGAAATTTTTGTAGCACTTTCTGTGGCCAAAGAATTGATCTGTAATGCTGCTTAACCTTACAGCACTGAATGTCATCCTCTTTCAAAAAAAACCCAAAACCCAATAGTACAGTTAGTTCAGTTGGTGTAATGGTATCGCAGCATGAACACCATGTTACTATACTCAAGTATTCTTTTGCCATATTTGTACTTTGACTTAATTACGTCTCCAAGGATAGAAAACCTTGCTTCTTACTCCTTACAGTTTTACTGAGACCTTCAAAGTACTCATTGATAAATCCCGAATGTTTCTTCATGTAGGCTACACAATCGAAAGGAGTCCTATGTTCAGTTTAGTGTATACATTCCACTACTGTTCATGCGTGGAGTTGAAGTGTATGAATGTAGACTGAAAGCTATTTTTAGAGTAGCACGAATGAGGGTTCAGCATGTGCAACCTAGTTAATTTTCCAAGCTCATAACTAATTAATTAATTTAAATGTGTCTTAGATAAGAGGCAATAAAGTTAATAGAGCAGTATGTTCCCCAGTTCAATATTCTGTTAGCAGACATTGAGTAAACTTTTCCAAAGGTTTTATGTAATCAGGACTCTTTTTCCCACAGCCCTATTAACTTTAGTACCTTTTAACTTTAAACACCAAAGACACATTTAAATGAATAATAACACACATTAGTTTAAAATCCAGCCTTCATCCAGACTTGAAATTTATCGAATTCATTAAATTTGGAAAATGAACTAGGTTGCACATGCTGAACCCTTATTTGTGTTGCTCTAAAAATAGCTGTGAGTCTATTGTACATTCATACATTCATACACTTCAACTCCATGCATGAACACTAGTGAAATGTATACACTAAACTGAAGAAATGCCATACTTTAGCCTATAAAACAGAGTAAACGGTCATAAAAGGAACAAAATGTGTAGAATGAACATGTCCCAGCTGTAACTTCAGCATGTGTTCGTTATGTGCCATATAAATCTGGGGAACATAGGATCCTGGTAACACAAAAACCCTGGGAACATAGATACGTTCCCCTCATTTTATTATCTAAGTCATTTCAGTTCATTTCATCAATATGGGGGGAAAAAAACTACAAGAATTATGCCATCTGCTGTGTTCTTCTCATGCTACACAATGTAATTAATGCGATAGCTATCGATGTGCGTTTGAATTCTGATAAACCAGTAGAGTGCATTTTCAAACTTGAGGACCAAGTTAAAGGTAAGTTTGTTTATCTGCTAACGTTAACTGGCTATATTTAACATTGTGTTTTCTTTGCTAACACCAGGTTAGACTAGCACTGATTCAATTGATTCAAAGTCAAATTCAAGCTAATGGTTTCCTAATATGGGGTATTTTCATATTTTACATTTCAGCTTAATTCATTAGCAAACAGCCTAGCATTAATCATGCATATGACCAGCAAACTTACAGGGATTGAATTATTACATAGTTGCTTTAAAATGAAAACCATCCAACATTTTTGATTAGTACTTTCACTCAAATCCATTTTTTTTGCCTGGATTAAAAAAAAATATTTGAGTAAGATTTTGACACATTACCTATACGTTCACTGAGGCGTGTAATTTCTCCATATATTTTCTGCCTATACGCTTTATGAACTTACTGGAATGGGTTTGTGCACTGTGGATTTTCAATACAAGCATATTTCTCTTTTTTTCTCAGAAATATTTCATTCTGATTGCGCTACAGCTCTGACTAAGCTGTACTATAAAGCTGACTAAAGCTGAAATATTGTTGTGATTATAAAGCCGATCAAATCTGTGGACACTTCTATTCACTGTAGAAAATGATTCATCGTCATTTAATTTTTTGAGAAGACAACAAAAAAAGAGGAATCGGTCAAAAGTGAGTCTCAACTGTACAGAAATATTAATGCTTCTTGGCCTTCTGTGTAATGTCTTAAAGCCTCTGTCTCACTAGTCTGAAGTGTCTGAGATGAAGGTTTCTCACCTCACATGAGGCCACTCAAAAAAAAAAAAAAAAAATAATGCAGTGCTTGGAAATGGATATCAGCGTCCAATAAGGGTGCAGTAATCAGAATAATTTTGTATTGGAGGCACTTGTGTTTGAATTTGGAAACATGCCAAAGCACATAGAACTTGGCAGGAGACCAAGTCAATGCCTATTGTAGAGGATAGAGTGATTTTGTTTTGGTGGTTTTGTGTGAGTCATTTGTGGGGACTAATTGTGGCCAGAATGATTTTACACATCAGTATTTGGAAAGTCTGAGCATACAAAAGAGTGAGTACGAAGGAGAAAATATTTTAGGCAAAAATTTTTAGGTCAAGGTTAAGTGTAGGCATTGCAATAATTTACTATAGTAATATAGAAGTCAGTGGATCTAAAATCAGTGTGTGTGTGTGTGCGCTGATGAAAGCTGCCAGACATTGACTGAGCTATGCTGTGCTGGCTGTGCTTCAGTTCTGCTATTGCCAGTAACATTCACCTAAACTGCAATTTTCATCACTGTGGGCCATCGAAATACAATCCATCCAGAGATACCATCAGGAAATATTCATCAGATTCATATTCTAAAAATGAAACCTGCATTTGTAGACATGAAAAACTAAGTTAAAACCTACTGTATGATCAAAAATATGCCAACATATTGGTTCTGAATCATAATTGACTATTTTACATGCAAACATTATTTTGCCTGGGGGTAAACAGTGGCTTGTAGTAATCAATAACTAAATCTCGGATATATCTACTCACCCACAGAGCATCGTATATCCTTTATATCTGCTTTAATGAGTGGGTTGTCTCACCTGTACTTAGTCATCTTGAAAGACAGGAATTAAAAAAGGGACAAGAAATTAATTGGCTTAATTGGCTGATGCCAGGCTGTAATCCCAGTCATGAAAACGGCATGCTGGGTAGTCTTGTCAAGTGCTGAAAAAGGATCCTTGGCGATATCCATGAAGATGAAACATCCCTTGTCGTTTTGAAATGTAAATTTGTATCCCAATTATTATGGAATTGCTAGCGTGCTGGTGCTAGCATGTTCTGATTATTCAATTATTCCGTAGAGTCTAAAAGACATATCATAACACGGATTGTTTCCTTTCTAAAATACGATTGGCTCAACTGCGTTCGAAGCTGTTTCAAAATCCTCTCTGTGGACACAGGCTGTGACTGCATCATTCATATGCCAGATTTTAAAGCTATAAAACCATTACAGTTAAGCCTTTGCTCTGTCCATAGAATAGCCTAATATACAGTAGGCCTATTATGTTTCTTAGCAACCAAAGCTTACTGTAAACAGACTACACTGCGTGCCAAGAGAAATGTTTAGTGCACATATTATTTATTAAACGTTGTAATAAACATTTAATCACATTTTTGTCACCATTGGTTTACTAAATTGGGTGTTAATTTTGAGTGTTATTTAATAATAAATGAATTAGCCATGCACACTAAGCATTCTCAAATTTAAGAACTAAAAGTATGCTATAGCACACCAGGCGAAAGTGTACATTTGCCAGTATCCTTATCCTCAACAGTCAACATTTGTAGTTCCCAAAATGTTCTTTACAAATTATTTTAGCATATACACCAGCTCTGTTGTGTTAAGTTTTACACCGCCGTGTTAATTGTATCGACTAAACATATTACAGGAAACCAAATGACCTTTTCTGTGCATATTAATTAGGGGCAACCGTGTTACAAAAAGTGCACTTGGAAGACCAAGTACTTACAAGACCACATGAATGATTACTAATAGGCCATGTTGAGATTACAGCTCAAATCAGAGTCCATCATGTTTACTTGAGAATAGTCTCTTAAGAAAAGTCTTGAGGTACTTGTCTTAAGTTTCGTTTTTATTGTTGAAATTCTGTTATTTGTTGAATTCCTCATCAAGATCAAATTGGATTCGACTTTTATTTTAACTGCTTCACCTGAACCAACAGATAAACAATATTCATATACAGTATATTTATTAAAACACATGGCTTCTCAAATTTTACTTTGCAGCCAGGGACCCCTTTAAAGAGAAAAACATTCAAACATTAGGCTGAACGGTATACAATAATATTTTGAATATTTTTTGGAGCCAGAGATGTTCATTATTCCTGGAATTTCCAGACAGAACACATTTGAATTAAAATAGTCCGTAAATTCAAATTGACATTATTTACAAGCCGGCTTGTTTATGAGTTTGGATTTATCCCATTCAGTTCAAGTGAGCAGTCAAAAAGTTTCATAACTGTTCCAACTCAATCATAAACATAGTAGTTTTGAAAATGTGGGTTGTGATTTCCATAAAAAAAAAAAAAAAAAAAAAAAAAAACAACACTGGACCCCTGGCAACGATTCACAGCCCACAGCCCCATGGCGGTCCTCACTTTGAAAACCATGTGGAATGAACTAGATATATAAACTTCACATTTCTAGTAATTGTTTTGCATGAAAAGATATTTTGAGTGTGCTAATCTAAACACTTCACTTAAATCTACTTCACGTCTTCAGGCACAGAGCACCATAATTCTATAGGAAACTCCTTTAATAACTACTTTAATGAGCAGCCTGTCTCACTCGCACTCCGAGTGGGATGGTGTTAAGATTCCCTCCGCAAACAAAGCCAACACAATACTTTCTCCTCCGCACTGTATACAGAATAGCCCTCTTGCACACAACACTATCACACAAGGAGACGAATAAGAGAAGCACAAATATGCCAGAAGGGGGAAAATGAATATCTCTTAGAGAGATAGAGTGGAATGTCTATAGAGTGGATGTCTAGAAATACTCTAAACACCTGAACTCACCATGGCATCTTTTATCTTTATTTGTATCTTTTTCTCTTGGGGTTATGAGCATTAAATTGGTAAAATGTCAAGTATGCTTACCTTCCTCTGGGCTGAGCCTCCTAATATTGCTAAAATCCTCCATATTCCAGGAAGAGGGCTCTCCATGTGCTAGTGGGAGGGGGATGGAGGCGCATGGCACTCCAGAGCCACTTTAATGGGAGCGCATCTCCGAGAGGAACAGAAAGAGTGGCTGTGTGGAGCACTGGAGATGTCAAAGCTGAGTCACCTGGGAGAGAGAAACTACTACCTTTTTTATTTTGTCCCTCCTTCTCTCTTATTCATTTCTTCCTCATTTTCTTCCTCTTTCTCTGCTTCTTGCTTCTCAGCCTGGGTGGCTCTTGCTCTATTTCTCTCTCTCTCTCTCTCTCTCTCTCTCTCTCTTTCTCACTCTCTCTGATGTGGTCCACACTCTAGGAAATGCTTTGCATCCACGTGCGCAATTGGCCGCTCACTTTTTTTTACTACCAAGGGAAAGGGAGGAAGGGAGAAGCTGAGAGAACTGAGAGTGAACAGAGATCAGAAGGGGAGGAGAAATCAAGAGAGAGAGAGAGAGAGAGAGAGAGAGAGAGACAGAGAATGGAAAGCATGGGTACATTTGTGGGTCTAAAGAAGCATTGACTCTCATGTTTTATTCAGACTTATCTTGCTTATAGGGGAATGAATGGGTGTGCCAGTGCCACTCGAGCAATCTACCAACATACACCAGTGTGTGTCTGTGTATGTGTGTGTGTGTGTGTGTGTGTGTGTGTGCATTGAGAACCCGTAAGAAGAAAAATTACTCTGGGATGATCTGGGAATATCCTCAATGGATTTGCAATAAAGGCACTTCCATATGCTGAAGCATCCTGACAAGTGTTAATGTACCTCTCATTTGTGCACTAAACACATCAGGATGTAGTGCATTAGAAAAACAAAAAAGCTTTCAGTGGTAGTAACATTGAGACTTTAAAAGAGTATTATGTAAAAATAACGTCCATAATGCATTAATGGAAATTAATGAAGCAAATTTTGTCAGTTTGAGGAAGATTAATCACTGTCCATCTGGATGTTGGCATTTCAGAACCGTCACAACTGATTCGTGTCATCTCAACATGGATGGATTAAATGTGAGCATCCAGAACCACCTTTTATTACCATAGATTCCATCTACAGGATCTAAATTTGGAACTCCAAAAACAGGCTCCCAGTTGGCGAGGCAGACTAATCTGAGCCCGAAGTGAGATGGACGGATGTTCGACTGGGAAGAGAACAAACTGTAACAGAGGAAAGAGACGGCTCGGGAACTGTCCGTGGTTCTGAAGCAGCCTGAGGGAACCTCCTTCAGATCAAAGAAAGTAGGTCAGAGGAGACAGATGAGAAGAAAGGTGCAGGATACGGAGGGTGCGGTCCTGAATATGACAGATTTTCGTGTGCTGATTATGAATCCTTCATAACGTCATTTACAGTGAAGAGAAATTAAGCTGAGTATGATGTTATGCAATGGTTATACAATTTGAATCGTATTAAAGTAAAAGGCAGTGGTGAAGTTTTTAAGAGGGATGACTGCATACAGAATTGGGAACTGAGTTATATATAGCACAAAGTGGAAAAAGAAAATGCAACACACACACACACACACACACACACACACACACACACACACACACACACACACACACACACACACTCAGCACTTCCATACACCAACACACAAAGAAAATGAAAGTGAATAATGCATAAATTTGTGAGTGTAAGGTGTAATTAACAAAAGATATTCAAAACTACAATCCTTTTTTCCTGAACTCTTAGCATCGGATTTCTTTATTAGCTCCAAGTACAGTGAAATGAAAAAGAGATTTGAGCTAAAACATTATAAAGACCTTCTCTGTCCTGTATACCTCGCTTCATTTATTAGGAACCCCCCTGTGACGTTTGAGACAAGACTCTGGTCTGCAATGAAGCTGTCGGGGAGTTGGCTCTGCGGGGAACCTGCGAGGCTTTGACAGTTCCGCCACAGATAAAGGAAGGTTAGGTGTCAGCAAGAGGAAAGAAAAGAGCTGATAATCCGGGTGAATGGCAGTGTTCTTACAGAACAGATCGGACTGTGATTAAAGATATAGTCAATGCCCGACCATTATCTCTAGGATTCTTGAATGTGGACACACGAAGCCATTTTAGAAAATGGAACGAGCTACTGTCACGTCTCTGCCGTATGTCGTATCGACACATGTTCAAACATGTTGCATTGCAAAGAAAATTCTGTCATCTCGTCTTGCCGCCAAAATTTTATATTGTCTCAATGTTTGATGGCTCACCAGCAATCATCAGAAAAATTGAGCTTGTCTTTCTTTGTCTGACCCAAAAGGACCTTCAGTCTAATTGAATGTGAATTCTGAGTTAGCCGCCCTCCATGAGTCTCTGATTGACTGTCCATTTTGACGTTTCTGCTAAGCAAAAAATTCAGTAGAGAATTGTTTTTTTGGCACAATGCTCTGCTACTACTGGGTTTCCATATTAATCAGGTATGTTGTTGTTGGTGTGTGGTAAGAGCTCAGTCTGGAGTTCCCCCATCTGGCAAGGATTTAACTGACAGCATTAACAATGCTGTTGGCACATGCTGTTGTGTCCTGCTGGAGACTCCCTTTTTTTGTGTGTGTGTTTCAGTTGCAATTTACCGTAACGTCATTCCCAAGCTTCAGTTTGATTTAGATGCTGAAGAAGTGTCACTGTTCTGACAACTATAGATTAGAAACGTGTAGAACGTTGATGACATCAGTGTTTATTAGTGTAAAGATGTCGTCCACATTAGACCGTCCACAAACCATCTAGAGACTGTTAACATCCTGTCAGGTTAAGAACATCAACTAGCCTGTATACTAATCCTTAACATTACATTATATGGTCAAAAGTTTGCAGATATCTGACCATCACACCCAAATATGCATTTTGAAAATCTCATTCCAGATTTAGTCTTCTATTCACTGTTATAATAACATCCACTCAGTTAGGAATTCTTTCCACTTGATACTGGAGCGTGGCTGTTGGGATTTGCCCATTCCGCAACATGAGCATTGATGTCAGGCAAGAAGGACTGGTGTGGAGTTGGCATTCCAGTTCATCAAAAAGGTGTTCCGTGCGGTTGAGGTCAGGGCTCTTGAAGTTCTTCTAGTCCAACCTTGGCAAACCAGGTCTTCATGGAACTTGTTTTGTGTATAGGGGCATTGCCATGCTGGAACATGTTTGGGCTCCTTAGTTCCAGTGAAGTACTGCTACAACATACAACAGTTTAGAGAAGGCCCACATGTGGGTGTGATGGTCCAATGTCTACAAACCTTTGGCCACATAGTTTACATTGCTGGGTCCAAACTAAACTGCAGTCCACCAGTTGATGACCCTTGCAATAGACTATCAACTTGTCCCTTTTTTTCTTTCACTTTATCCCAAAACAAATTGGTTAATTCAGACTGACATGTTGAAAGGTAGATAAACATCATTTGACATGATCAAAATCAGATTAAAGGCTGGTTAATGACAGTCTTTAGGTGTTTTTTTTAATTCATTTATTAATTTTACAGTGTTTACACTGGACTGTCTAAATAAAGTCTTACAGAAAAGTGTTTGTCTTTGTTGATTGTCTTACAGTGTTTTACATTGTAACACTTGAATCTGACTTTGAGAGTCATGCTGTTTTTAAAACAAAGGAAGAATCTCTTTTTATTAATCCCTATTGTTGATTTCTATTTTTTTTTTTAGGTTAATAAACAACATTGTCTCATACTTGAAAATTTGTAAGATTTCACACAACACAGAGATTTAAGAGGAAAGTTAGCAGACCAGCCAGAAGGACAGATTAGTAATCAGACACATGAATCAAGCATAAGGTCGGGTGATCTTAAAAGAGGGTGTAGTATGCAATGGCCCGACAGAGAGGTGATGGGCTTCCACAAATTTCTCCTTACATCAGGTTGAAATAAACATATGATCTCTGATATTTCTTGAAAAATAAAATGTTTCCAGGTTTTACAAAGTTTCTAACAAAGGTTGTGTTGGCTCCAAACTTTTGGCCTGTATCAAGTCATAGCACTCAACAGATTTGGGGTAAAAAGGTTTGATAGGGTTTTGGAAGAAGTATTTTTGAAAAGAGGGGACTAAGGATCAATGATCAGGTTTATTTGACCACAAAACAGCGTTATCTATTTTTGCAAATCTTATTATACTCTGACCCTTTAGAAACCAACATATCCATTTATATGAATTCAACCATCAAACGATTTTAATCAGCCGCTCTCAGGTCCCATATGCATTGCACTCTGAACGGATTCCTTCGTGAAATGTGAATAATAGGATTGTGGAAGTGCTCCACTGAATTGTAATTATTCATGTATTTGGAATCTCTTTTGGTATGCTATCTCTCTTAGTAGGGGCATTGATGGGGTCTAGCCTCTCTCTATATGCAGTTTAAATCCAATCTGCATGCTCATCATCCTTAATACAGTCAGTCAGGAAAGTAAGTTGTGAAGTATATAAGTAAAGGAGAGAATTTATAGGTCATTAAAGTTGTAAGTCATGGAGGATACACATAATGCTGATGGAATAGACTAATGCAGTATATCCATGAATAAAGGAATTAGTAAATAATAAATGAAGTAAGCAGGTACTAAATCATGTTAGAAAGTCAGACATGAACTTTGTACGAAAGTGGACTAAATAAGTGTGGAGTGATTAAGAAAGTGGTGAAATATGAAATTGAATGAGCTAAGTAATGAAGTAAGAAAATAATGCATAAGAAAGAAAATAATGTAGAACAAATACTAACAACTCATATCAATTGTATTAACAGAACACCCGAATAAGGGGATCACAGAGATGCCAGGATGTCAGTAACCATTCTATCCAATGTAATTCATACGTAAAAGTAAAAAGAATTAATTAATAGAGTAATATCGGAGTCTATAACTAAGCAGTAACATATATAACTGATCTCGCATGTTCATATGCACAAACGAAAGTATAATGAAGCATCAAATGCGTTCCCTCTCAGGACTGAAAGCTGACCAGCATCCTACTCAACACAAAGCATCCTGTACTGTAACAAATTGTTTTAATATTGTAGTATTATTGCGTACCACCGTGCTGCTAGCTCAGCAAACACAGGGTACAATTATTAGAGAAGAATAGAGGAAGAGCAGTTGTAGACAGCTGTGTGCCTGATCCCAATATTCTTTGGTGTTACAATTGGTACTGGATATCTTCAGAGAGAGAGAGAGAGAGAGAGAGAGAGAGAGAGAGAGAGAGAGAGAGAGAGAGAGAGAGAGAGGGAATACATATAGACATCGCACTGTCTTCTTTCTGTGTAATAGGGTTTTCTGGATGATAAATGGTCAACAAAAAATGAAACCCAGGGAGGGAATAGAAAGAAAAATGCAAGAAAATGAAAAAAGAAGAAGTGAGAATGTAGTTTATAGCTGAGAGAAAATAAGGCTGGTTTATACTTGATGCGGCGCAGGGTTGCACGGGTTCACTCGGCTAAATTGATGGCACAATGGAAGACACTAATTATAAAACAACAAAACTTTTTTTTAGAGAGATTTCAGGAATTGAGGGATACTGATAGACCACAGAGATGACCCTGATATGCATTCAGTTTCAAATACGTTTTAATTGCTCACATCCTCTTGGTTCGTCTGTGTTTTCCCCCCCTAAGGAAACCCTTAAAAGAATCCTATAGTCCTATAGTGTTTGCTTACACTACAGTGCTAATGAATTCTTGAATCTTGAATCTCACTGGGACTTGTATGGTGGATGCTCAAAAATAATTAATAAATGGATAAATTGATTTTAAATTGTTTTAATTAATAAAGAAAAACTGTATAATCATTGATTATGGTGACGCTGTCTTGAAGGAGATGGTTATTTAACAACTGTGCAAGGAGTCTCCACTGTCATCACTTGTAAATTTGACTGTTGCAATTGTGAAGGTCAAGTTGTCCACTATAGGAAAGTCTGAAGGACCGAGAAGATTGTGCTTTCCCTTTATTCTGAAACAGAAAAAGCTGCAGAGGTTTTTTTTTGTTTTTGGTTTTTTTCCTGATTAGCTTTAAGATGAAAAGAAAAGAAAGCAATGCTGGTGAGGGAATGGCTGTTTATAGCTGCTAGAACATAATCAATCATACAGTAGGATCTATTATCTGCAGACTTTCCACATCATTAAAAGTAACTACAACTGGATTAAAAACTACAACATGTCATCCTTTAATTAAGCTGATAGGCAAATTGCTGTTGTGTAAGAGAAATAAAAAAAAATGTTGGAATGGTAACGTCACGCCATGTTGGAATGACGTCACGTCATTCAGCATCACAACACACTGTGGCTGATCAGCTTCCTATAACAGCACGCCCCCAAGTGTTCTATTTCTTACATAACAAGACGCTTTTTGTAGTCCTGAGACCAACATGTCTCAAAAGTGGCCCAGAGTTGTGCACTGACCTCAATTTGAGTCTTAATTACACTCAGTAAATACTGACGAGAACAAGAGATGAGCAGTAAATATGATTTTCCAAAGATGCAATCAACACTTTAATAACTGAATTATCAAATTCACCAACATTTTATTTATTTATTTATTAAAATCTGTGTTGATGTTCCTCCAGTCTATCCTTCACTACAAAGTTAATCCTATTCGGCATGCACCTGATCCGTCTACAACACTCTGTGTCCAATTTAAATCTACAGGGCGCAATGATTTGGCCCATTCTTCTCCAGGGAAAAGCTTATGTAACCCAACTTAACAAATAATACACAGAAGGGAGCACTCAAAAAGGCACTAGGAATCCAGTGTAATGAAAGAAATGATAATACATAACCTTCACACACCTGCAAAATGCAACATTTACTTATTTCATACATGTTCATGTTCTGGTCAACTAAGTTGTACAATTGAAACAGCAAAAGAGATTTGAAATAATACATAAAGGTCCCTGTTATCTAATAATGTGTCACGTAATGGAGGCGCAATCAGAAGCAAGTGCAGGTATGGCAGTTTAATGAAGCAACAACAACAACAACAAGTCCAAAGGATCAGGCAAAATAAACAAAGACGGGCAGAGGTCAGGCGAACAGTCCAAACAAGGCAAGGCAAAAAGATTAGGTTGAAAACAATAAAGAGGTCAAAACCAGAATGAATAAAACATGGTATCAAGGCTTTGTAACGACAGAGACAGAAGACAACTGAGCGTATTCATCGCAAAGAGTGTATGCATAGGAAGTCATTTTTAAACTGGGCTTGTGATTGTGCTGTGAATTGGACATGAGGTCTGCGTGATTAGAACGAAGACGAGTGTTCTGGGAATTTCGGTCCATGGCGGCCATGTTTGTAGGCCGCAGTGCAGGATGGGAAAATAGTCACTGGTTTGCTGTGATATGACGTAATGATCATACTGCTGAAACATTTTCTTGATGAATGATTTCTTTTTGTTAATGGACCAAACTCGTATGGATAAATGAAGCAGCATGTTCTTTCCTCTCTGACTTGCATATGTTTCAAATTCTATTTTCCTGTTCATGGTGATAGAAAAGATTGATTAGATCTATTTTTCCCGCACATGCCGTATACCACCTGATATACACATTAATAGTGTTGAATAGCTATATTCAACACCATGCCAAAACAGACAGCGAAAAGTGTGAGGAATATTTTTTACTATGAGTGTACTAGTAAGCCAAACAAATAATTACAGTTTATAACACAATTGGCAATTCCAAAAGAGCAGTAGATACTTAACCAGATCTCATGAGAAATTCACAAATTACAAATGAAAAATTTGAATGAATTGTGACGAGGTTGGATTTTGTTCACTTGAATTCCTAATGTTAACTTCACCTCTTAACCCTAACTTAACTTTTGTGTCATTTCATACAGTGTGAGTCAAGCAAACTGCTGCAAATTTGTAAACGATGAGACCATTATCCATATCCAGAATTGTGTTGTACATGGCTTAAGCAGAATTTCTGGGTGGCACATTCAGATCATGGAAATGACCTTTTTTGTTCAAATTAGTCTTTTGAGATTGTAAATGCAACAAAAAAAAATCATAATCAGATGATTTTTAAAAAAATGAACTGATAAAGGATATGGATGAAATATCCTGCAATCCGTAAAAGCAAGAGACCATTAAAATGGAATGGTCTATTATATTATACAGAGAAAAGGGCTAGGTTTAAATGAGCTAATAAGACTGGAGTATTTGGAGAATATATTGAGGTTGGTTGCAGTGACTAGTCCTCATTATAATTATTACATTAATGTGCTATCTCTGCAAATTTGTCTCATATTAGCAATTTGATTCACACCCACATAAGTCATAATTTCAATTGCAGTTATTGACTGTAAACATGTAGTGGCTTTAAATAACATCAGAAGTGGGTTATATAGGTAGGAAAATGCAATTACTGGGTTTTATTAAAGTGCTGTTTCAGCATTTTTGCCACAGCTCAATCCCCCCCCTTCCCCCCCCCCCCCCCCAAACCCCCCCCCCCCCCCCCCCCCCACCCAACCCCCCCAAGAGTAAGAGTAAACCCTGGCAAATTGAAACTCAGGGGGATGTTCAAGATCATTTTCTCTTTCTGTCTGTCATAACGCACAAACAGTACATTTGGGATGAGGGAAAGAGAGTACACCGAAGAGCAGAGCTCACACGGCTTCAAATAATAGGGACTTTTTTCAGTTCAGTTCTGGAGCTCTTTTGTCTTCATCAACTTTCCATTAGAAACCACTGATTATGCTTTCAGACGTGAAGGAAATAAACAACATGCTTACATGGCTAAGAGTGAATTATTACCCTGAGAATGAGTTAGTATGATTTAGTTATATAAAGCCTGCAAGCTTGCAGACATTATTAAGGAATTTGAATTTTTTTTTGCAGAAGTGTCCTTTAAATATACATTTACTGGGCACTTACAGCTAAGACTTTAGAGGTAGTGCTTTTGTTTTGGAAGTGAATACTGTTGTGTTCAATTCGTTGTCTGATGGGAATTTGCCTTCTGCCTTGTTTCCCCAGCTACCCCAGTCACAGATGCAGTAATCAAACAAATTTACCAAACAAATACCGTCATACTTGTACTGAATGGGAAAGTACACTGAGTAGACATCTTTATTCTGAACTTATGAGGTCTAATTTTTTTTTTCTCATGTCTCTGACCAAGAGGGAACAGAAATCTTGAATCAGAGTAGCAATCATGTTGAGGTCTGATATCGATGAGGGCGTGATCCCTAAGAACATTGGGTACCAACTATAGAACTAGAGGACTCACTGATCTGACCCACTGTTGCCCAGTTAGCAATATTTTTGGCTGTAAATCGTCCCATTGCCAGCCCTGCCCTTCATGTATGTGTCTTGGCAAGGCCCTTTAGTAGTGGGGGTGCTGTTTAGGGTACATGCTATGGGTGAATGGAAGGTTCTCAGATCTAACACGTTAGGGGCCATAGGGCATGTCTAGAGCTTATGGAGCTGTTTTTGTGGTCTTTGGAACACAGGATCAGGTTGTGGAGACATGGTGGTTGGTCTGTTTGGCCATGCTGTGATTCTGAAACCTGCATCGAATCAGCGAGCAAAGAAATGATGCCTGGCTTCAGCTTCCAGAGTGTTCAAACAATGTGCTATGTTGGGTGTGGGGTGGGTGTGGGGTTGGGGGGTGGGCACATGCTAGCAGTATGTAGCCCCAGGCCTGGTAGTCAGCCAGATGGTGAAGATGTCAAAAAAAATCTGAGAGGAAAGAATTCAAAGGAATAACTGACTGCTGAGGAGTATATGGGGTATTTAATTTGGGGGAAACCAACTCCCATACCAGTGCTGCGTGTTAGCGGATCCAGCTAACAGGTTCAGCAGAGAACAGGATGCCATACAACGGGGGAAACGTACACCGACCCATTTGAAAAAAATAACGTAGCAGGCTCAGGTAAAGCAAAAGGTATAGCAAGGTAGACCCACTCATATGTATAATGCCAGGTTGGCAAAAGTACACAATAATTGGTATAGCAAAATGGCCTGCCTGGGTGATGTACTTACATTTATTTGTTATGCATACTACAAGTCCCATGACAGTAAATGAATAAACATCTACAACTGTGGGTAAAACAGTGAATAAGTGCTATTTCAAATTTTAAAAGTGGAATGCTTGCCTATGACTGTAACTGGTCTGGCAGATGTACAGATGTACATAGTGTAACACTAAGCTAACCAAGATCATGAGAAGGAAGTGCATTTGATAACAATCCCTGTGGCATATCCCTTTAACGGCACTGACACTGATGGCCCTAGACTTGTATCTGGATATTCGCCTGAGTTGACTTTCTCTGAACTCAAGTCGTGTGGAAGCCAGGCACTGTTTCACTCTCCTGGTTTAAGTGTAGGTGATCTCAGGGCTGAAATTAAACACGAGATGAAGAGCTGAGTCTCGGGTTTCAGGGAAACTCTGGCGCACTCGCTTGCCTCCTTTCTGGGGACAAGTGCTGCCAGAGTGAACGTCTTCCCGCAGTAGAATATAATCCCTGGCTCTGTTCTTATCGAGAATAACGAGAGAAGTGAAGCGAGATAGAGAGAGAGAGAAGCTTAATTAAGGCATGGCTGAATTTGCTGGAAAAAGTGATAGCCTTGGAGTGTAAATAATTTCCAAGCTTTGTGCTTTAACTGTTGCGTTGTCTAGAATACTTATTGGTGCATATTGTGGATGTTTGTACAGGAACATTCATTAAGCATAGTTTCTATATTCATTTCAGAGTAGGAAGCTTATAGTCATGTCAAAGAATTCTGAAAGGCCTCAATTTCAGGATTTTTTATGAATAAAGCTCTCAGTATTTCACATTTTTGGTGAAGATGTCTTCTGATCAAGAATAAAATGACTCCAAGAAAAGCTGAAGAGCTATTTCTCCCCAGCAACAGGGATGTTATAAGTTTTTATATAACTGACTCAATGAAACTACTACAGTTTCTTAAGTTTAATCCTATTTCAGGGTACATACAAATTTAATCATCAGCCACCAGGAGTTAATGCACATTTGCAAAACACAAGTCCATCCATCTTCAACCGCTTATTCCTGCTTCAGGGTCGCGGGGAACCTGGAGCCTATCCCAGGAAGCATCGGGCACAAGGCGGGGTACACCCTGGACAGGGTGCCAGTCCATCGCAGGGCACAATCACATACACACTCACATTCATACACTATGGACAATTTACCAAGCTGCCAATCAACCTACCATGCATGTCTTTGGACTGGGGGAGGAAACCGGAAACCCTCACAGCATGGGGAGAACATGCAAACTCCGCACACACATGGCCCCGGCGGGAATCAAACCCCTGGAGGTGTGAGGCGAACGTGCTAACCACTAAGCCACCGTGCGCCATGTTTGAAAATAATGGGTTACAGTTTTGAGATGCCAGGCTTGTGTTCTTAAAGTGACGTGATGTGGAGTAGATTCAAGTGAAGTCAAAATGCACTTGTGGTATGAATGTGGTATGAATTGTACAGAGGTACTGCGGTAAGTGCATCTAAAGATTTTGTTCTATTGTAATAGCTATATTCTTATTAAGCAGCTTATTTTGGCTGCTAGCTGCTAATGACTGCTAGCAAGCTAACACTTGCTAGTGCATGGTGGCTTAGTGGTTAGCACGCTCGCCTCAAACCTCCGGGGTTCAATTCCTGCCGGGGCTATGAGTGTGCGGAGTTTGCATGTTCTCCCTATGTTGCGGGGGTTTCCTCCGGGTACTCTGGTTTCCTCCCCCAGACCAAAGACATGCATGGTAGGCTGATTGGCATGTTTAAAGTGCCCGTACTGTATGAATGGGTATGTGATTGTGCCCTGTGACACTGTCCAGGGTGTACCCTGCCTTGTGCCTGATGCTCCCTGGGGTTCCCCCACGACCCTGAAGTAGGAGTAAGTGGTAGAAGATGGATGGATCTTTGAGAGGCGAATTTTAGATTTGAATTTAAGTTTCTGATTCTTTAAAATCTCAAAACCTTTTTTAAAAGGCGAATCTTACCCATAGCAAGTTCAAAACAGAGCGGGGAAATAGGCAAAACTAAATTGATTAAATACACCACAGGGGGGAAAAATTATATTATTTAAACATTATAATGCTCATGGTTTGTTAACATTAAAGCAATGCAGTAAATATTGCTTCGCTATCCCTAAATGTATGCATAAATAGATTTTATTTTACCTTATAGATTTTTATAATCTTAGAGTAGAAGAGCAAAAAAAAATTCTTTAAGCCACACAAACATTGCTTGGAGATTAGTTCAGGTCCCTCTAGCCTTCCTGCAGGTACCACTGTGTATTGTCAGTAATTGCTTACTCTCAGTGAAACCGGGGCCAATTTACAGTAAAGCTATACACACACACACACACACACACACACACACACACACACACACACACACACCACACGCACACACACACGCACACACACACAAAGAGAGAGAGTGCCTTTTCGGAAAATGAAGGGCAGCATACATCTTGTTAGCACTGCACCAATGTAAAAGAAACTGCTGATTCAATGAGCTGGAATCCAGTGGAGATAAATGGAGCTATATGTGACACTTGTCCACATCAAAAAATGTGGACAAGAATCATCGATAAAAAATCATCGATAAAACTAATTATGTCCAAATATTGGAATTTGTTTAGCAATTAGATGTCCATCTCTGTCAGGTGTCAAATTAAAAAAATAAAAAAATAAAAATCTAATTCCCATATCTTCAATAATAATAATAATAATAATAATAATAATAATAATAATAACAAGAAGGAGAAGAAGAAGAAGAAGAAGAAGAAGAAGAAGAAGAAGAAGAAGAAGAAGAAGAAGAAGAAGAAGAAGTGGAAGGAGAAGAAGAAGTAGAAGGAGTGTCTTTTTTACTTTCTATCATTTCGTTTCACCTTTCATCACAGAAGCTTGACATGACTTGGAGGAAAAAGTGCCAGGATAAACAAGAGTCTTCATAAAAAAAAAAAATAATCTCACAAGTGGTTGTGTGGCGTGATAGAGCAACAACTTCAGGACTGACTTCATCTGGCAACAGGATCGAGTTTTAGACATAGGGTTGGTGCCCTGTGCATCCATGTCAGTGCGGTTTATGTTTATGATATATGCAACTTCTGAATACACCCTGTAGTCACCAGTCCACCTAGTATGCTTTTTGGAGGAAACAGAAGAATCCAGAGGAAACCAATGCAAACATAATGGGATTAGTCAGACAAGTTTAAAAAAAAAAAACTTGTCTGACTAATCCTTGTGCTATTATTGCTATTTTATCATTTTTTTTTAATCATTCTGTACTATATTGTTTTACATATGCTGCTCTGTGCATTGCTGTACAGTTTTACCAGAAACGTCTATTTGCACCTGTTTATAGTTATATATATAATTAAAATGGTTATAATTATTTATAGCAGGGTTTCCATAAGTAAGTGCAGTAGATTTAAACGTCTAAAAATAGATTTATTATCATTTCAAAAGTAGCAATAAAGTACTTTCGGAACACTACCAGACTCTCTAGTGATGTCTAGAAGCATGGCTTGAGAGACTAATCCACTAATCCATAAAATCCAGGCACAGGACTTTTTTTTTTTTTTTTGCACTTGGTACACTTAGAAGTGAAAGTAAAGGAGAGCAAGTGTCATTACTCCAAACTCTATTGTTGTCACAGACTCTCTTGACAATCTAACTCCACACTCACTCCAGGTTTACCTAGCACAGCCATCTACCACACCGTGTAAACACTAGTTTCCAGTTACTCTTTGCGAAATCTTGGCTATTTCACCGTCTGCAATTACAAGACGTTTGTTATTTCTTGTTGGGAATTCTGGTATTTTGAATCTCCAGCTGTTTGTTGTGTTTGCTGCTTTTTCCTGCCCCTTTCAATGTGGTTCAGTGGTTGTTTTTTCCAACTACAATTTGGAATTACATTTTGTTCAATGCACTCTTCACTTGGACCATACACTCTTGTGTGACTGTTCCAACTGTCACTTGATGATTAATAATTGATTTTTTTTTTTAGACTGGTCATTGATCAGTTGCCCTGATCTCTAATAGTCTCACAACTAAATTCCAGTCCTCCCTGTCTGTCCATCTGTCTATCTTTCTCTCTCCAGCCATAGTACGACATCTGAAATGGCTGCCTCTCGCCTTTATTCAAGGTGAGAAGAAAACCCTGGGCGTCCTATTAGTCCATTATTACTGTAGATCCAGTAGGTTTTAAATGTTTAGCCTTTAATGAAGTTGCTAAAGATGATAAACAAGAAGCAATATTCTTTATCACATCCTAACAGCATAAACAAAACTACTAGAATCAATCAAGGGAGACAGGTTCTGTTAAATCAATAAAAATCTAGCCTGTTTGTGTGTGTGTGTGTGTGTGTGCGTGTGTGTGTCATGGATGACATAAAGCAATAAGACTTTGGTGATAAAGAAAAATCAGACATATTCATATATATATATATATATATATATATATATATATATATATATATATATATATATATATATATATGTGTGTGTGTGTGTGTGTGTGTGTGTGTGTGTGTTTTGAAGGAAATCCCATCATGGCAATAAAAAAAATGTGAAGGTTTATGAAATATTCGCTGGTGTTCATAGTGCTACATAACACCTGTACATGTCCGTCATTAATAAATCCACATAAAACATTTATAAACACTTGTTCCAAGAAGTCACTAAGATGGCTTTGGTTCATTTTCACGTCAGCTTGACATTGTGCACCGTTTTCCAGGTTGACTTTGCATTTGGTGTGTCAAAGTCACTTATGGTTCATTTGAATCATTTTAGTCTAAACCCTAATAAATATTAATACTATTATTACAGATATTTATATATTATTCACAGGCCATTATGAGCTATAAATGTTGTGCAGAAAAGCACATGGCATTATAATAAATAGTGAAGATTGGATTAGGACATGATTATTTAGTACCAAGAAATGAGTCATAATGCATTATGACAGTTTTATGGACTTCACAGAAAGTGCTACTGTAGTTTTTCAACACAAGTTGCACCGAAAAGTGCCGAGATCAAAAGAGAAAGTGAAATCTATCACTTTATTGCCTCATTGCTTTAGATGCAGTTTCTCGTGCTATCATCTACAATTTTACATAACACATTCTCAGTAGGAAAGGGAATGAAATATGGTCTTACTTTCTTCCGAGGCATGTAAACAGAGAAAGATTTTAAAGGCATAAACAGCAGCCAATGCACTACATGACATAGTAAAAGCTCACTCGTGATTGTGTAAGAAAAGGTTGGCGTATTAATGTCCATACTGCCTCAAGAAATTGTAAGTTTAGCTGATAAGAGAAAAAAGTTTTTAAAAAATCAATATCTAATTCAATGAAACTAATGTGTTCAATGAATGAACAATATGGCAATGATAGGTTCGATCTTTTAGAATTGAATCACTTGTGGTTTTCTACATAAAATAGTCTGCCATCCTTTTTTTCCTAGACGGTCACCTGTATAGTACAGAACCCTGTTGGGGGAATTTATTTAATACATTTGTAATATGTTACTAGATAGTTATCTCATTCTTTCAGTTTACTTTGTCATGACTATGCCTTAGTTATCTCATTCTTTCACTTTACTTTGTCATGACCATGGCTTAGTTATCTCATTCTTTCACTTTACTAGTTTATTGCCGTGGCTTATTTATCGTGTTCCCTCACATTACTATGTCCTGGCCATGGCTTAGTTATCTCATTCCCTCATGTTAATAAATTGTAGTCAAGGCTTCGTTATCTCGTTCCCATGACTTAACAATCTTCATTCAATGCACTATGTATGCGTGTGTCTCACATCATGACCACAAGAGACAAATAAATGTATTATGTGTATGTGTGTGAGTGGACCCAGGGTTCACATGTTGCCACAATGTCGCGACAGTGTTAATATGTATTCTGATTAGACAGAGTCCTCTCCTCAACAACCCTTGCTCTGGGACCCTGCATAATTACACACACATTCTCGCCTTGTACAATGCAAATCCAAAGTGACAAGGTGAAAGCTGATCTGTACAAGAATTCAGTGTGCATTTGAATTCCAGGCATAATTACAATGCTAAAATTATTATCATTTAAATAATACAAATGGGAATACAGTTCAGATCGTAATAGCAAGTGTGAAAAGGGGCTTTTCATTTGATTCTAAATGCTCTTCTTGTATTTGTAAAGTAATTATTCTTATCCACTTATAGTCCTGAGGTAAAATTATTACTTTTATTTATTATTCAATAGAATACATTGTTATAATTCAACATCACTGCAATTGTGCTTTGGGCAAAATTCTTACGTCTTCAAGCCCTCGGTTCTTATTCAACAAACCCATAATATATAAAAGTTAGCATATTTTTATTCACTTCTTATAATTACTAGCTTGTTCAACTGGTCACTTGACTTGAAGGGGTTTAATCCAAACCCCAATTCTATACAGTTCTGTATACTGTAACCCCTATGAAGTATTTTGTTCAACCGTGTGAAGAAGCAATTTAGTTTTGCTGCTGTTGTCTGCTGTCACCGTCTTCGAGACAGAGAGTCGCTTGTCTTCCCCGAAGTGCGATAAAGGAAAGGTTGTGTACAACAACATGCCAGATGCAAGGCTTTTTAAATGACAGGAAATGAAATGTGTCAAATTGCTAGAGCTAGTTTGACTAGAAGCAAAACACGTACAGTACTTTTCATGTAAAGTATTAAGAGAAATGACACGTTGTGATGCCACAACAACAAAAACAACAGCGTGTGCTCCTGGAGGCCAGGCCAAATCACTATGGCTGGCATTTCATTCGGCACTAGACAAAACTGAAGTGAGAGACAATTACTGTGGCATACAGAGTCTCTCGCTTACAACCCTCGAGCTCACTCCTCGCCACGGCAGAGCCTTCCTTTGCACAGACTTTTCTATAACACACTTCCTTCTCCTTTTCCCTCCAATTCATTCAATTCAACTACTATATATTCATGACTCCTTTGTCTGTAACTCCCTAATAGGATGGCCTCATTATGAGTGCATCTTATCATCCCATCACACACAAATGGACAAACCACACACAATATCAGGTCTGTAACATTCATTAATATTCCCCATGGCTGATTTACATGGGAAAAGTTTTAAATTGATTTCCTGGGTGCGGCTTAACATTATGCAAATCACCCGTGTGAAGTTCACGCCTCTGAGGTTGGCAGATTTTTCTTGAGTAGAAACAGAGAATGGACTCTTCCAATAGTACCTCGATTACTACATTTTTAACACAAATACTTGCCGTTAAGCCTGAAAGAAAATCGAGATAGGTGATGTGGAGTGAAGAAATGGAATAGCATTTAAAATAAAAATAAGAGATGGTTTAAAAACGAACGATATGTTGATACACAGTATGAATGAGACAATGGCAAGCTTTTAAATAAACTAATAGGTATATTGTTACTAATAGGTAATAATATATAATAATAACTAATAGGTTATAATATCTAACAGGAGTCTAGTATATTTGCAATAATTTCTGCATGAATAGTCTTAATTGTAAGCACCGCATTAAACACAGCAAATCTGGTTTAATTTAAAGATACATGGGTGTAACTGAGACTCCAGCTCATGTGCGCAACTTCTGAATAGCACTCTGACTGTAGTTAAATCTGAGGCCTGAATACCAATATGCACAATTTTGAGATTACATCCTCACATCCCGCATAGCTCAACTCTGCATACAGCCCCATGACTCTTTTTGTCCTACAGAGACTGTGGCTAAGAAAAGAGCAGTCGATGATGAAGTGCTGATACTCACAGCCCAGCCTTTGATTTACACCTTCAAGAACGAAGAGTGCATTTAGCTCCCATGACACCATAAAGCATTGCCGTAAATCAGTTTGATTCATGAACAAAGCACTTTTAAAATCTAGAGACTTTTCACTACAAGAGTGCAACTAACAGTAGTAGACAAACACCAGTAGGTGGTATGTTCATCTCAAAACACAGACGTTATATTCATACGAGTTACTTATATACAGGATTAAACAGCCATATTGTTAAGGGTGTTAAAGTTTAAAATTATGATAACCTAGTCAATAAATATGATGGTTTCAGGGTATGGTGGCATTTATAGACCATTTCAAAAATACATAAGCTGGTGGTGAAAATTAAAGGAACAGTTTATTAGGAAATCTTCGTAAGACGGTCTTTGTATGCACATCCTTGCACTCGCTGGCCACTTTAATAGGAACATGTGTACTCATGTTAATTCATGCGATTATCTGCACGATTCATAAAATCATGCAGATACAGGTCAAGCGTGTCAATTAATATTGACATCAAACAGAATGAGGAAATAAATGTGAGCTTGGTGACTTCAGACAAACTCATGATACCCTGCGATTTTCATGCACAACAGTCTGTAGAGTTTTCACACAATGGTCAACAACCCAGTCAGTGGTAGTTCTGCAGGCGCAAATGCTTCCTGAGAGGTCAGAGGAATGGCCAGATAGGTTCAAGCTTACAGGAAGGCTACAAGAGCAGAAGACCACATCAGGTTTCACTCCTGTCATCCAAGAACAGGACTCAGTGAGGAAACAGTGGGCACAAGCTCACCCAAACTGGACAGTTAAATGTTTGATGTGAACAGTGACTGAAGTTCTTGACATGTATCTACATGATTTTATGTGTTGCACTGCTGCCACATGACTGGCTGATTGAATACATTATATGTCTGTGATGCAGAGTATGTACAGACACAAGATCTTTAGCCTTTTGTCCTTCCTCTCTTCACTTGTCTTTCTTTCTCTCCTCCAGTCTGTTCACCTCTAGCTGGTGGAGGATCTATGAACTCTGATATGGCCAAACATAGTGTCGGTTCTATTCCTGGCCTTATTGCGTTAGTCTGTACTTAGGAGAATGATCCTGGGGAAGGCAGAGGAAGTTGGGAAGGAAGACGAGGAGATTCTGAGGAAAGAGGAGCTGGAACAAGCCGAGGTGATGACACCAGGACAGTCTGGTACACCACATAGGTATGCAATTGCAGATTGATACAGCACACACACACCTATATACACTCACACATACTATTAGAATGCTATCAAACTGTGTAGATAGTACACAGTATAGTAAATAGGAAGAGCATGGATCATTAGATAATCTCTTTAAAGCAAGTCTAGCACCTAAATACAAGGATATGAGCTGCCATTCAGTGGTACTGTAAACTATATCCATAGACGGATCTCTGTCAGGCAAGAGGCTGTACATTTGATATCTCAAATCGCTCAAGTAGACTAAACAGAGTGTTTACAGCTGACTGAGTGTAGTGATTCTTTTACTGATGATAGTTCACATATGGACAACCATATGCCCCTTCTGTAAAAATCTACAGCAATGTTTAAACAAGCTCTGGTGTGCTAATAACATCAGAAATGGGTTGTCTAAGTACACACTTGAAGAAATTTACATTGGAAAAAAGCCAAACTAGATATTTATGGCTTAACTTGCTTGTGAGACACATAATGGCATGTGAATAATAGCTCAGTGTCACCCTATTTTATGCACTCTTGTCCCGTGATTGCTTGAAATCACACTCTCTAAAACATACTGCCGTTTGAAATATCGGTGAACCTACAAGGGTCTGTTACACATAGGTTTACAAAAGATATCAGAATAAAGAGAGCAGTAAAAAATTAACAAAATAATTATTTTACTTCCGTGCATTGGAACTACAATGTGGAGAGAAAAAACTAATGGCCATGAATGATGTATATTTACCTCATCAATACTGCAACCCGTACATCAATGTTACAGATTTAACAAGCTAATTTTCCCATTTGTTGTGTGATCCAATGCAAATCCTCGTGTATATACAGCATAATCCTTTAAAGGTAAGAAGTGCTATTTTTGTTTACTGCTGATGCCGTGTGCAGCCATGTTGATTTGACATCACTTGGAGGAACTCAAGTGGAGGAACTCAAGGAGACCATTCTGAGTACCCCAGTAGGCATCCTCAGGGGGAGTGTTTTCTTTGGGTTTTTCTGGTTGGAGGTGAGGAATTATAAGTTACTTCCTTTTGTTGAATGCAGCTTACAGTATGTATAGGGGTGGACAAATCAGTAGCCCAGCCACCAGGGGCAAGCAGAATACTTGTCTGACCTATTAGTTTTTTATGCATAGTAGCAAACAAGTAGGTTCAATAATTAGAAAAAGAAAAAAGAAAAAGAAAACAAACCGCTCCTTATTGACATTTGCAAAACAAAAGTTTCAATTTGGTACACGTGTTTAAGTTTAGTGTGCTTCGTCTTGTTATGATGGTGTAACCGTAAGTAGTTAGTGTGTTGCTGTGATACTGTAACTAAATGTCGCAAGTAACAAAAAAAATATACAAAGGTTACATTGGCTCTGGAATCATCGCACGAGGGCTCACTGAATGAGGATGAAATTGATCAATGTTATACTGTCATACGTTATTTCCTTCACAGTCACTAGATCTCAACCCCAATGAATAGCAATGGGAGATTGCAGCGTGTTACACAGCGCTCTCTCAAAATCATTATACCACCAAGTGAGGAAATATCTGTTGGAAGAATGGTATTCTTCCCTCCCGTACAGTTTCAGGAATTTTTCTGTGCATTGAAGTTGTTCTAAAGGCTCACCTTAGTAACAAACTTTATGTTGGTTTTGCTTGGAAGTTTTTCACCCATCTGTTGCTTTGGTAATCAATTATCCTTGTAACATTACCAACATCTGAATAGCGTGCGAGTCAGCTAATATTTCATTCATTGTAGGTTTACAAATGAATCAATGTGAATATTTTTCCTCAGAAATGCTTTCATGAACTAATTGAGCCAAATTACACGATACAGAAGAGAAAAAGATCTGTTTATGCTACACTGTTAAACCGGATAAGTTCATTTAACTCAAAAATCTTGACGAAACTAATTACCTCAAAATTTTAAGGTTGATAAATCAATTTCTTTAAGCCAAATAGACTTAAATATAACAAAAATGTAACTAAAACTGTCATTTAAAATACATTTTTGTTATATTTAAGTGTATTTGGCTTAAAGAAATTGATTTATCAACTTTAAAAATTTTGAGGTAATTAGTTTCGTCAAGATTTTTGAGTTAAATGAACTTATCCGGTTTAACAGTGTAGCATAAACAGATCTTTTTCTCAAGGTTTTACAGTAGTTTTTAAGTTTCTAATTTTTAAGTTTGTGTTTTTGACTTCCTGTTTGAAATCCACTTCAGTGAATGATTTTACTTTATCAACTTAATGTTAACACATTTTGGGTCAAAACCTGTGTTAACCTGCACAAAAAAACGAAGCATGATAACGCATTGTTGTGCACACGGCATCCACGAGTGAATCTGACAAACAGACTCACATATTGCTCTTAAGTTACAAAGATTTTCCTAGCTATGAACCATAGTCAAAAAGTCATCATGGGTGATGCTCAAACTGAAGTTTTTGGGCACTTAGAGAATTTTCCTGCGGTGCATATATAATTTCCATTAAATTACCAAGCTAATTAAGTAGCAGGAAACGTCACTGCTGGATGGCACACTGCTGTTTATTTGATGAATGACAGCACAGTCATGGGAATTAACAAGAAATGAGTGCAGACTGAGCGTTTTGAAGAAAAAGAGCGTTTTGCATTTTCTTTGCGCTTGTCGTTACCTTGATTTGGTTGCAGATTTACTGAAAAGACAGTGCCTGATGTGGTTAGTTCATTAGACACACTGTTAGAACATTTCTTCATCCTTCCACAGCAATCTCCCCATTAAGCCAACATAATATACAGTACACAATTTGTTCATTTACAGTAGAATTCGATTCAAGATGTGGCCAGATCGTAAAGATGCATTATACGGTTTAGTTTAGCTGAGAACTTCAATCAAAAGAGTTCCTGCCTTATGATTATGTGCTGATTTACTTAAAACAAGACATCTGGACGAAAGTGCAGAAAATACAAAACAACAGATGTCTGCGCTACACATTAACATTGTGCAATATCCTTGTAATATAAAAAGCACATTCAAGGTGCAGATCAGTACATTCCATATGCTAATCCCACTCTCTGACTGACAGTCAACAAGACTAGTAGGAGGTAGTCGTGGGATTTTGGCAGAGTGTGAGCCAACACAATACCAGAGCTAATGATACAACAGCAAATTTCTACCTTGACTAACCCTGTGGGCGAAGATTTATAAGCTTTGCTATTTATACATAGCACCCACCTTATTTTCTTTCATGCTCTGGGACTTGGCCTGAGATGACCTTCTTTTATTAATGATAGATTAGTATGACAAGATGATGGGAAAGAGAAAGAAAGATTGTTCAACTCGTTATTATGTTTGATTTTCCTTGCATTATTTCTGTTTTTTCACTTTGCTCTTTCTTTATTTCTTTCATTCTCTTTTACTCTCTCTCTCTCTCTCTCTCTCTCTCTCTCTCACACACACACACACACACACACACACACACTCATGCGTAGTTGTCAAATAGTCGAACAGTAGATAAAACACAGAGGCAGATGGCAAGCAGATTCAGACAGACAGTAAAGTAAGCAATTAGTTTGAAAATATTGCATTACTAGATGAAGCCAGTTCACAGGCACAAGACTACACTGGGAAAAAAGCATTTTACTTTTACTTTATCACAATGTGGGAAGTGTGGAGGTGTTCCCGGGACTGTTTGTGCATTGCTGAGCAGCCAGATCTCCGAGACAAGGACATTTTAAGAGTTAGTATGTCCTTAAATGATTAAATATGATACATAATTTGCACATATATTGCACGTATCAACCCCCAAATACACCCCCACACACAACTTTTGAAAATAATAATTCAAATAGATGTTGTAAGTTAAGTGACAGATTACAAAGAATTTAACTGGATTACCTTGTGGAGAAGAAGTCAAGTGTGGCACTTCTTCCAAAATGCCTGGGACAATCTACTACTATTCTATTTCCTTACAATACTGCACCCCAATATACCTAAGGCAACTACAGCAGTTTGAAAAAGCAAGTAGTAGTCACAAATGAAATATTGACAAATGAAAGATTATTATTATTATTCATTTATTTTTAATGTTTTCATCAATGCTACGGTAGTTTACTTTTTTTCTGATTTTTCCTTATTGACTTGCTATTCTGTAAACCTCTGTTTTGCCTGAGACACTAACAGTGATTAATCTATAATGAAAGATTAGAAACTGAAGGTTTTATTGCCTATATTAACTGTACTCTGTATATGTACTGTATATCAGGATATAGCAGAGGTAAACTGAGATGAAGATACAGAAATATCTTTGCAATCAGGTATGTGACAGTATATGTTATATAAAAAGAGGAATCAGAAATAGTTATACAGAAACAGATGACAATATATCATAGAGTAATATATATTCATTGAGACTGCAAGTGAAATAAGAGAGTCATGTTTTTTTATAATAAGTTTCAATATTTTTGAATTCAGGACAGCCTATTTTTTCAAAGAACATATCACTGTTGAATATCGAGACAAGGCCAGTTATCCTAATAAAATCATTTACTTCTTGCATTGCTACTGAAGTGTTATATTATTTAACATTTAACATACTAAAAATTATATAGGCATGCAATCAGAAGGCAGACACCATAATACACCAAAAATGTGATATTGGCTTGTACAATTATTGTACCAATAATTTTCACGGTAAAGCATTTTGGATCCCACAGGGGATTCATAAGCACATATACACATCTTTTTTTTTTTAAAGCCATCTTAGGTTTAGAGTTCACTAAGCCTTTGTAAACAAGACAAGACCCACACTCTCTCTCTCTCTCTCTCTCTCTCTCTCTCTCTCTCTCTCTCTCTCTCTCTCTCTCTCTCTCTCTCTCTATATATATATATATATATATATATATATATATATATATATATATATGTATACAGTGCCTTGCGAAAGTATTCGGCCCCCATGAACTTTTCAATTTTTTGCCACATTTCAGGCTTCAAACATAAAGATATAAAAATTTAATTTTTTGTGAAGAATCAGGACAACAATCATTCGTACACTGCACAAATCTGGCCTTTATGGAAGAGTGGCAAGAAGAAAGCCATTTCTCAACGTTTGGTGTGACGTTTAGTGTGTCTCCCAGGTGGCTTGTGGCAAACTTTAGACGAGACTTTTTATGGATATCTTTGAGAAATGGCTTTCTTCTTTCCACTTTTTCATAAAGGCCAGATTTGTGCAGTGTACGACTGATTGTTGTCCTATGGACAGACTCTCCCACCTCAGCTGTAGTTCTCTGCAGTTCATCCAGAGTGATCATGGGCCTCTTGGCTGCATCTCTGATCAGTTTTCTCCTTGTCTGAGCTGAAAGTTTAGAGGGACGGCCAGGTCTTGGTAGATTTGCAGTGGTCTGATACTCCTTCCATTTCAAAATGATCACTTGCACAGTGCTCCTTGGGATGTTTAAAGCTTGGGAAATCTTTTTGTATCCAAATCCGGCTTTAAACTTCTCCACAACAGTATTATGGACCTGCCTGATCTTCATGATGCTCTCTGCACTTTCAACAGAACCTTGAGACTATCACAGAGCAGGTGCATTTATACAGAGACTTGATTACACACAGGTGGATTCTATTTATCACCATCAGTCATTTAGGAGAACATTGGATCATTCAGAGATCCTCGCTGAACTTCTGGAGTGAGTTTGCTGCACTGAAAGTAAAGGAGCCGAATAATTTTGCACGCACCACTTTTCAGTTTTTTATTTGCTAAAAAAGTTTAAAATATCCAATAGATTTCGTTCCACTTCACAATTGTGTCCCACTTGTGATTCTTCACAAAAAATTTTTTTTTATATATCTTTATGTTTGAAGAATGAAATGTGGCGCAAAGGTTAAAACAAGTTCCGAATACTTTTCGCAAGGCACTGTATATATATATATATATATATATATATATATATATATATATATATATATATATATATATATATATATATATTATAGTGCTATGCAGTATTCGGCCCCCTTGAACTTTTCAAGTGCACGGATGATATATGGCACAGCTCAAACCTCATAATCTGCCAGTCACACTATGATGAAATATCTGGGTCTAACCCAAGGTGATGAATAGCACAACACATGGAAGGTTGAGCTCGCAATGAGACTGATAAATTTCTATCATTACAAGAAGAAGAGCATTTCTTCAGAGAGGCATTAACATAACCTCAGGGAGGTGAAGCCGAAAATCCTTTTCCGCCCAAGGAGGATTTCCTAGGGCCAAGAAACCTGTTAATGTGGCTTGATCAGTCTTCACCAGCACACAGTTTTAATGAACAAGGCTTTAGCTGCTCACCAGTACAAATGTCACACTCAAATATAGCTCTGCACCATAGGTCATGTTTGAACTATAATCTTTCAACCTCCAATAAACATTATTCATTTGAAGTGCCAATCTATAAAAGGAGATTGATGTCATTTCCCGTCAAGCTTTCAGATAAGCTCAAAATGGCTGCACCAAGAAGTTCCATGCTATTGTTGCAACAATATTACCATTCAGATTTTAATCAGTCACAGCAGAGCGATTCAATTATTGCTTCTCTTTGCAATGCAAATAGTCAGCAATAAACCAAAGAGGTCTTGAAATTTCCCCAGCACAGTTTTCTTTTAATCTTTCAGGCCAAGTATGACTGCAGTAATATCAAAAACATTAAAGCACGACTGACTGATGTTAAGTTATGCCCATTTCCCATTATACAGCTTATCCATCTTTTGACAGAAGTGACTATACATTGAACCACTATTTATGAAAAAACCTTTCATAGATATAAAACAACAGCGTGTCCCAAAAGTCTCCATACATAGGGGAAATAAAATTTTCCAAAAAAACAGCATTTTTCATACTTAGTTTATATATCAGATGCCTTTGACAAATGAAGGACGCATTGAAATCATTCGCATGGTTGGGATGTCCACGAACATCCACTGATGAAGGCACACGATGTGGTGCTGGCATACAGAGTCCCCTATGTATCAAGACTTTTGGGACAACCTGTATTATGCATACACACAGGAACGCATTCATTGAAAGTCAGATTGAAAGTCAGCGTCATTCGCGATCGCTTTTCAGTCAAGTCAAGGCCGTAATCATGCTATTCTCTTCCATGTAATTTGTACTATCCTTTCACTGGATAATATTTGCTTAGCCTGTTTACTTCCAGGTTTTCCTCCAAAGACATTTGGAATAATGAATTATTGAGAAAGTAATTCTCAGCCAATGCTGTTGATGTGTTATGGAGCTGTCAGCAAAGCGGGCTTAAATAGATGCTCCAGTGCATACAGAATCTAGGGGCCATTACACTCTGTGTAATCACTTGACATGACTTTGGATGATAGGCTGTGGGAATCTACTTCATACTATTCTGCGTATTTCCACTCATGACCGTTGGTGGTGGCATTGTTCTTGGTTTCACAAAAGTTAAAAAAAAAAAAAATCTGTTTTATGCTATTTAATAGCAAATAAGCTGATGTGGGTGCCACAAATTTAGCTAATTTGATGTATTTTTTCTTAATAGAGGGAGGTGGCTTTGACCTGCTAGCCCATTTATATCAGCCAGCCCTGCTCCTTTGGAAGAATATGAGAATATGATGGCATTGCACAAGGCTCCCAAGAGGCGCAACAGAAAAGTGTTCACCCTATCATCAAGATATTGCAAGTTTAAATCCCAACGATGCCACAGATATTTGCGACTGGGAGCCAAGGGAGTAAAATTGGCCATGCTCTCTGGGCAGTAAGCCCGACATACTCTCTTTCATCTGTCAATCACAGTGACACAAACCAATCATATGCATCTTTCCTTGAAGAGAGAGTTCGTCAGAGTGTGTTACAATGCCATGTGACGCAGCATAAAAAAGCAATTTGAAAAGATGCCGTTGGCCTGCTTCACGTGTCTCAGAGGAAGAATGGGTTAACCTTCATCCTCTCCATGATACCAGAGAACCGACCGGTTTGTAGGAATTGGCTGGTGACAAAATGAACGAAAAAATTAATTATATATAGCAGAAAATTTCCTACATTGCATGCTTTAAAGTAGTCACCTGTATTAACCCTACCTCTTCTTCACCATCCCAAGAGATCTGTAAGCAACACATGCTCCTCCCTCATTTCCTGGAGGCTGCACTCATCTTCGCTCAAAGCTTCCACCTTCAAAGGGCTTCCTGACCTTTCTAAGAGCAGCACAGGCCTTGACCTTTTAATAAAGTAAAAGCAGGCCAACACGCGTACAAAGCGGGAGAACTGAGGAGACATTGCTCTGGTCAGAAAGGGCAGAGACAGATTAAGATGCAGAGCAAAGCAGAGAAAAGGTGCTTTTGATTAAGCTGTGAACGTTCTGAACTCACCTATGCTGAAGGAATGATTCATTACCATGACCTACACAAACTGACCAGAGATTCTTCTGCTGCTAACGTTAATGACTATATAGTCATTGATATATAAGAATATAAGAATTTGATAGTATTTGATATGTATACTGGCTTCTATAACTATAACTCTTTCTACATTGTATGACATTTTATACACAGATTACACTGACTACATTTACATGGACAGCAATAATCTAATTATTGACCTTATTCTGAATAAGACAATATCCTAATTAAGGTGTTTACATGAATTGCATTTAGAATATTCTTTTCATGCTCGTGTTTTACATGTTATAGAACATAGATTGATTACCGGCACACGTCATTACGTCCCCATGCCGCAGCGTCCGACGTTCCCTCCAGAATTTCACGTATCAACATACAGTTCGTCTTCGTTATGGTACCATATACAGTTTTGGGTGTTTTTATTTTTCATTTTACGAAAGCTTCAAGTGCAGTTAATTATTTATCACGCTGTATGTGCAAATACTCGACTGCTTGAAGCCGTGGGCTGCGTCCCAAACCGCTACTATATAGTAGCTGAAATACATGTATCTCGCCTACTTTATAGTAAGTAAGTATGTGGTTTCGGTTTCAATTTGTGTTTACTTCAAGTATGACTTTAGTCGGATTAAGGTAATCAATAATCGCTGTTTACATGCTAGTTTATTAATTAGAGTATCATCTTAATCGGGTTAATATCGGATTATTGTTGTCCATGTAAACGTACTGATTGACAAGTTTGAATAGCTTATTTATTTAAATTTCATGCATGTATGTAATGAAAATGTAAGTAATGACTTCACTAGACTGCTTTCTTTCATTAATGCCATTACTGGAAGATTTAACACCATATTGTCATCGTTTTGCCGTTCTCAGCTCTGAGAGAGTTATGTGGCCATCGCTAAATGTAAATCATCAGTGTAGTGAACATGTCTGATCATTTACAGGTGGTTGGTGTTTATCAACACACGTATGCAAGGACGAAGAAAATCGGCATTAGCGAAACTTTTGTAAATCTTTTGGGAATCTTTAGCTTGATTTGGCCTACCAAAACATTTACACACAACTTTACTAAAAGATTGATAAATGTGGCATATTGTTGGGTTACATATTTTTTTTTATGTGCCTGGATTTAAAAGCGTATAAACTGACATGTGCCCTCTTTATAAACAGATCTTAAGAAGCACTTACTGCCTGTCAACCACCATTGAAGAAATATCAGGCAAAATGCTGTTTTTTTTTCCCCATCTAAATGACATACAAAGCTATTCATTAATGTGATTACGATCTGAATAAGAAAAACATTTCAGTTTGATTTAATTATCTATGCAGGAAACATTCATTCATTCATCTTCATTAAGCGTTTTTTTTTCTGATTAGGGTTAAAGGGCATAAAGCATATCCTGGGAACCCTGAAAGTTAATTTGTAAACTCAAAGATGTCAAAGTTTATATCCATATCAACAAACATGGTATAAAACAACATGTAATATTAAAAAAAAGACGTTTAGGATGAAAAATTTAATAGCTTGGTTTAGAGCTAGAGGCTATATATCACGAATGACTGAAACAGTATTAGAATCTGTTGAACTTACAGTAGTGTATATAGTTTCTTCTTTTACGAACCAGATGGAGCTTTAAATGAATGTACTAGACAGCTTCCACTAGTTTAATGCAGACTGTCTGACACTAGTTCCTTTAAGTGGCCATTGATCCGCAACAATACAATTTGCTCACTGCTGATAAGTCGTGATTACTCAGACTGCATGCTGTAATATGCGCTTAAGTAGTTGGAAAGCAAGCACAGTGGAACTGATTGACATGTATCATATTAAGAAGCTGACCATTGCTGCCTCTCAGCCTTATTACAGGCGGCTTTGTTCAAGTGCCGTGTGTCACAGGTTTTGCAGATGTTGGAATGAAAATTAAGCCCTGTGGAAATGATACTTTTGTGGGGTAGCTTGGAAATATTATTTAATTGCATGGTGTATTTCCAAGATCATCTAATGGTGACCCACAAGCATTTTATACCCCAATTCCAAAAAAAGTTGGGACAGTACGGAAAATGGTAATAAAAAGAGGAGTGATTTGTAAATGTACTTTGACTTGTATTTAAATAAAGAACATATATAGACAAGTTATTGATGTTTTATCTAATCATTGAAGATAAACGTTTATTTTGTAATTGATGCATGCTACACATTCCATAAAAATTTGGGTCAGGGGCAAATTTATAACTAATAGAGACATGACAAGTTGCAATCTTGTTATCATAGTATAAGGCGCCTCCAAAAAGGCCTAGTCCTACAAGAGCAAGGATGGGTCGAGGCTCGCCAATGTTCCAACAGATGCATCAGTGAATAATCCAACACTTTGAGAGCAACAGTCCCCAAAGACAAATTGGTAGGATTTTGGGCATTTTACCTTTTACAGTGCACAATATAATTAAAAGTTTCAAGGAATCTGGTCAAATCTTGGTGCGTAAAGGGCAAGGCTGAAAACCAGTTCTGAAGGCTTTTGATCTCCGTTCCATCAGACGTCACGGTCTTAAAAACTATCATGAGTATGTAACGGATATACTGACATGGGCTTGGGAATACTTTGGTAAACTTTTGTCAGACGACACCATTCGCCGCTGCATCCACAGATGCAAGTTAAGGCTTTACTACGCAAAGAAGAAGCCATACATCAACACTGTCCAGAAGCCCCGCTGACTTCTCTGGGCTCGGTTTCATCTGACATGGACAGTAACACAGTGGAATTGTGTTTTGTGGTTCGACAAGTCAACATTTCAAATATATGTGTGTGTGTGTGTGTGTGTGTGTGCAAGTAAGACTGTGGTGTAGGACAGTAGAGTGAATAAAAACAGAAGTGTGGTGTCAGGGCAAGTTTCAGAAAAACAAAGAGGGACAAGAATCTAACTGATAAAGAATTTAGAACTGTACTTTTCTGTACTTTACTTTTAAAGGAGATTCAAAATGCTTTGTGTGGCTTTTGAAATTAATTGAACTTGTTTTTCCAATCTTCAACTGTCCTGTTTTGGTGAGCCTGTGCCCATTGTAGCCTCAGATTCCTGTTATTAGCTGACAGGAGTGGAACCCAGCGCGGTCTTCTGCTGTTGTAATCAATTCACTTCAAGGTTCAATGTGTTGTGCTTTCTGCGATGCTTCTCTGCTCATCTCGGTGAGAGTGATGAAGACTGTCTGTCAGCACTAACCTGTCTCTCTCATCAACAAGACGTTTCTGAACAGATGTACAGGTCTTCCTAATAAAAGTGTGAAGACAGAAATTTACTTTTTATTGTGTTACATTTACTTTACTGCTACATTTTTTCTCTCTGACTGAATCTCATGGGCTTCTGCATTTCCTTATTTTATCTCAGTTCAAATTGAGTGCAGGGCCCTTGATTCAATCTGTAATATAATCCATCCATCCATCCATCTTCAACCGCTTATTCCTGCTTCAGGGTCGCGGGGAACCTGGAGCCTATCCCAGGAAGCCTATAAAGGTTATTTCACATTGGCTAATACAGGCCAAATGCGCACCAGGAAGCTAATGAAAAGGTAATGTTAAATTTGAACAGAGGAATCACAGATGCGTAAAACCATTAAATCTCCAAAACAGGCATTGTCTGATTATATGATAATTAGAATGGGCGCACGGTGGTTTAGTGATTAGCACGTTCGCCTCAGACCTCCAGGGTTAGGGGTTCGATGTGCGGAGTTTGCGTGTTCTTCCCTGTGTTGCGGGGGTTTCCTCCCCCAGGCCAAAGACATGCATGGTAGGCCGATTGGCATGTCCAAAGTGTCCTTAGTGTATGAATTGGTGTGTGATTGTGCCCTGTGATGGATTGGCACCCCGTCCGGGGTGTACCCCGCCTTGTGCCCCATGCTCATCGGGATAGGCTCGGGGTTACCCACGACCCAGTAGGACAAGCAGTACAGAAAATGGATGGATGGATGATAATTTTAAAATGGTGGTTAAAACATGAAAGCAAACAGCACACACAAGGCTCTCCAAAATAATAAAATGGGATCTTTTCCAGAAATATTAGTTCAACAGCTGCACAGTTTGTCGTGCATGACCTCCAGGTGAGCGGCAATGCCAAACAGAGAAGATGGCAGTTCTGGGATTTGAACTCACCCCCCTAGTTACATGCACAGAATCTTAAACAGAGCCATCGCTGAACAAGTTTGCATGTGGGATGTTGTTTGGCTGACAAAACTTTAATTAGTCATTTATTTGTTAACTTTTTCTGGCGCACATACCGGAAAATGTGTTAATTAGCTGATGAGTTGTAGTGAACAGAGGTGACAGAGGTGATTGAGGTGAAGTATGCAGTTCTCTAAACAACATCCATCAATGCAATTTGATTTGTTTTGCACACATGCTAAAAAACAAAAAACAAAGTGAAGCGTCTAAACCATTTGTTTCAACTAGACACGTTGTGAGAATAGATTTTGCATCACAGTATGGATGTAAACAAATATGAAAATACTATTTGTAACGAACAGATAATGTGTTCTACACTCATACAAATGCAGATACAAATAGAAGGCATGCTGGAAAGGTTCACAGGGCATCTGATTGAGACTAGAGGTGTGCATATAATGATGCAATAAAAATGAGCACAAGATTTTTTATGTTTAAATATAAAAATATATTTAATTTCAGCATGTGTATAAGATATCAGAATAAGCATATGATAATGCGTTGTTTTTTTTCTAATGCACAAATATTTATTTGGCTGTCAAGAATATTAAGGCTAGCTAAATAAAATATGAATATGATTTTGAGAAGACATTTGTACAGATATGGTGTTTAATTGATATAGTTTTTTATGTAAAATAATGTTTGCAGCAAACTAGAGTAAGGCACACCAGGGCCAACTTTAAATGCTAAATTATGACACCCCCCACCCCCCACCCCACACTCTGAGAGTAAAGCCAGTTACCCACATTAACATATGAAAGGCCTTCACACCTCACAGTCATTACACCTAACAGCCAGCAGAATTTCAGATATATATCCATGAACATTGATGGATTTCTGTGCATTACCACATATGTGAGGAATCTATACGTTTACCATGTTACCATTTCATGTAATTTTCTACATACATACAGTTCAGCGGTAGTTTACTGTAGCCATATTTTTCCGAATTTGACTCTTTTCGTTTCGTGAGTGCATTTAGTGTGTGTGGGATTTAAAAAAACAAAACAAAACAAAAAAAAAAAAAACCAGCCTAGAGCACATCTCTATTGTTCAATTATGAACCCGAGTGATGTAGCTGAGGATGAGGAAATGTCATAGCCAGAATTAACCTGACACTGCTGGCATTTCTATCTCTGGGCCACGCCTACTTGGGTTTAAATCTGAATGCATTTAGAAATACAGATATTTGGAGCAATTACACATGCAGATAGTGCCATTACAATAGACAGTAATATTGCAATAGTTTCTGAAGCATTTTATTATAGTTTAGGTAATTAAAACAATATTGATTTTTTTTTGTACATTTGTAGAGCTGTTCTTCATATTTGTCAAAAATAAGGAATGTTAAACACAGCTGCTTTCAGAATGGTCAGTAATACTCCCTACGTGTGTCGTTTCCTAGTAAAGGGAATGGAGGTACAGTGAGTCCAGAATGGTTCATTCTGATGAAATATTGTATAAATATATTAAATAAATGTATTATCAGTATATCCTTAGTTTTGAACTTAGTTTTCTCAACAGTTTTGAAACATTTTGGCAGTTTTCACAAATGAAGATATCTTGAAGAAATCAAGTTTATCTAATATATATTATTAATGAGATGATTAAATAGCAAATACACTCACCGTCCACTTTATTAGGAACACCGTATACCTGCTCATTTAAGCAGTTATCCAAACAGCCAATCAAGTGGCAGCAATGCAATGATTTGAATAATGTTGACACCAAACCTCAAAATGAAGAAAAGGAGTCATCTCTGTGACTTTTTGTGGCATGGATGTTGGTACCAGAAGGGCTGGTTTGAGTATTTCTGGGTTTTAGTATAACTGCTGATCTCCTGGGATTTTCACATAGAACATTCTCTACAGTTTATACAGAATGGTGCAAAAAAACAAAAAAAAAACAAAAAACAGCTCTGTGGGTGGAAATGCCTTGCTGATAAGAGAAGTCAGAGGAAAATGACCAGATTGGTTCGAGCTGCTAGGTAGGATATAGCAACTTATAGAAACATTCTTTACAACTGTGATGAGCAGAAAAGCATCTCCGCATGCACAAAACATTGAACGTTGAGGTGAATGACCTACAACAGCAGATTATTGTTCTTTGACTGAAAGGAGTGGAACGTAATGTGGTCTTCTGCTGTTGTAGCCCATCAAACTCAACGTTTGATGTGTTGTGCATTCTGAGATGCTTTTCTGCTTAGCACGCTTATAAAGAGTGATTACTGTATATGAGTCACTATAGACTTCCTATCAGCTCAAACCAGTCTCTTCATTCTCCTCTGATCTCTGTCATCAACACGGTGTTTCATCCTGAAGACCCTCCACACACTGGATGTTTTTTTTTTGTTTGTTTGTTTGTTTGTTTGCACTAGTCTGTGTAAACACTGCAGACTGTTGTATGTATAAATCCAAGAAAAGCAGCAGTTTATGAAATACCCAAACCAGCCCTTGGAACCAATATCCATGTCACGATCAACCAGTCACAGAGATCACACTTTTCATTCTGATGTTTGATGTAAACATTATCTGAAGTTCTTGACTTGTATCTGCATGATGTTATGCATTGCACCGCTGCCACATGATTGACTGAATAGATAACTGCATGAATGTGCAGGTGTTCCTAATAAAGTGGATGGTGAGTGTATAAGAACACCAAATCTAGTTTTAGACATATTTAAAAATTTCAAACTTAACATTTTCTTGTTGAATTGGCAGATAATTTTGCTTCTTTCCAGAAATAAATGCTTGAAAGAATTAAATGTATCTGCCAGCAGAATAAGACCATTTCCAATGGGTGAAATGATCTAGAAATAGATCATTGGATATTATAATTTTATTAGTTGGCATTATTAGATGTTTAATTATATTAATAACACAACTCAAATAAAGGGAAATATCTGTTTATATTCAAGATATTTCTAATTACGAAGATATAACTTTTTTGTACATAAAGAGAAAAGTATAGTATACCTAATTAAGCCGACTGTTCTGTCTGCCAACATTTTATATTCTAGATTAGGTCTAAAAGGCTAAAAATAAATCTAAAGGCTTGATCAGAGACAGGCGTTGGCAGGTAATAGGCTTTTTTCCCCACTCCTGCACACGGTGAAAATGTGTCCCAATATTTTTAAAGGCAAAACATTAAACTGCAACCTCAAACTGTCAGAGATGTCAGGATAATTAGCCAAAATACCTGCTTTGAAGGAGGAGAAGTGTCTGTTATCTCGAGAGAGGTAATTGCACATACACACCACAGTAATTGGACAGTAATAATATTTGTTTTTGCTCTGCATCTCATTTACATTACATTACATTTACCGCATTTGGTAGACGCCCTTATCCTGAGTGACTTACAGTTATCTCATTTATACAACTGAGCAGTTGAGGGTTAAGGGACTTTGCCAGCAGTGGCGGTGCTGGGATTTGAACTCCGATTGTTGTCCAACATCTTAAGCATATAAGTGTTGGCAATAATGAATAACAGAGCCTCACCAAGAAATATACCCAGAATTTTTGTTAAATTATGGAGGGATATCCATATAAATGGCTATTATTACTATGGTTTTCCCAATGAAGATATAAACACCATTAAATGACCACAGTTACCTCGTATTATTATTATTATATTTTATATTTCACATCCAATATGCCAGCATGCAAAGTGTAAACCACACAAACAGGCTGCGCTGTAATCCACATTCACACTGCTATACTTTATTCAGCTTAGGAAATACTTCCACCATCCACCAGGGAGGATAAACCCATCTTAAATGTCCACAGCTCAGACTATGCCAATGGTCTCATGAAACATTTAGAGTTACTTGGGTTCGCGCAGGAATAAACATCAGCCTTCGGAAAAATAAGAAAGCTACCCGGAGCTCCGAATTTGCTTGCTGTCTGTTTGTTTATGGCTACTTAAACTGAAGAAATATCTCCTGAAACTGCATTTAGCAGTTTGCACAGAGTCTCCGAGAACCCCCAACTGCACACTTAATTTGTTTTGAAATATTCCAAGAGAAAGAAACTGAGAGATGAGAGAGGCCTTCACTTTAATGTCGCTTCACAATGAGGAGCGTATGCTGCTTTAATTGCTAGCCTTTCAGACACGCTGTATCTTTTTTAATTATCATCAGGCGTATAGATATAAGCTAGACACATCAGCCATGTGGGGAAAAAAAGTTAGAAAAGAATAAAGGCACAAACAAGATGTTCGTCAAGATATTCCTAGTCGACTGATGTTTTGTTTTAGTGCTTTGTAAATCTTTTGAATGATCATGTCTAAGGGCCCATTTTCCAAGCAATGATTAAGCCTTGATTTGGAGTAAAATAATTGTGTAGGGAAAGTCCAGATTGTGAATTATGAATGAAAACCTAGGGTATTTTGCACACTAATGATGGGGATTTAAACGCAAAAACAATCGTCCTTTAGTACAATCCATACATCCAATTACCATAACCCATTATATACAAAATGTAAATAGGAAATGGTCTGCACTTATATGGTGCTTTTTTAAACCTCCACAAAGCATTTACACTGGTTCTCATTCACCCACTCACACACACAAACACTCACACCAATGGTCGCAGAGCTGCCATGCAAGGTGCAAGCTTGCCATTTTGAGCAACTTGGGGTTCGGTGTCTTGCCCAAGGACACTTCGGCATGTGGACACTTGCTGTGGAGACACATGGAGTCATGTGGGATGGGAATCGAACCACCAACCCTACGATTATTGGACAACCCCTCACACCACCATGAGCCATGAATGATCTTCGTGCTTAATGAAAGTGACAGGAAAAACAATTACAAGGCAACCATGTCTGATTGCAGTCCAAAAGCAGACCAGATGGTGGACGTGATGATGCAGTTCAGTGGCCCATTGTTAGATGACTCCAGATAACTGAGAACATCTGGACACAACCGCTAACTGTGAAAGCCTCCTGGCAATAGTAACACATTTAAGCAAAACATTTCTAGAAAGCAGCTCTTTATAACTCTGCCACTGAAAAACTTGTGACAATATGATGCTGACAGACAACACTTATGTAAAGCCATAATATTCTGCCCAGACCCATGGAAATGAGAGGTTTGTTTTTAATAATAATAATAATAAGAAGAAGAATTATTATTATTATTATTATTATTATTATTATTATTATTATTATTATTATTATTATTATTATTATTATTATTATTATTATTATTATATCAATCATTTCAGAATCCTTCATAATAGTATTTGGTTGTTCTGGTGTATCTGGTGTACGGCTATTGTTTGTGTACTGTAGAAGGTCTGAAACACCATAAATATTGGAAGGAGCTTCCCGTGGTGAAGAAACACTTACTTTTATCCTGCCAGTTTTCTCTCATCCAAGTATAAAGCCTAAAGCGAAGATTCTTCCTCCCTTTTTGAGGTGCCAGTCATGTTCTCATACATAAAGATACAGTGAGAAAACCAAAATTGGCATAAAAGGGCCCTAAATTATTAGAGCACTTTATCAAGCTACACTAACTACCTATCTGTATACAGTGCTATTTAATAACACAGTGATGTGCAGATTTAGCTTTTATTTTCAGATTGCAATGATTGTTCCAATTTGTAAACAGTTCTTTATAGTATATAGTCCTTTACACTTCTCTTCAAGTTAGGTCAGTGCTGCTCACCATGAAGTATAGCCAAGGCCCTGATTTCATTGTTTATTTGTACATTGGTGGAAATTACAACCCAACATCCATCCATCCATTTTATCCTACACAGTGTGGCGGGGAGCTCGGGGCACAAGGAGGCAGATATCTTGAATGGGATGCCAACCCATTGCAGGGCGCAATCACACAAACACCCATTCACACTATGGACAATTTAGAAATGACAATCAGCCTACAACACATGTCTTTGGACTAGGGGAGGAAACTGGAGTACCCAGAGGAAAACCGTGAAGCCCAGGGAGAGCCTGCCAGCAAATTTAAAAATGAGTCAGCCTATAAATAACGAATACCTCTGTTCTGTTGTTGGCTATTTATTGGAGCCACTATGTTTCCAATAATCAGTCAAGACATTATTATACACATTTAACCAATGAGACTAATATTTGAACAGGAAATAGATAAAAAAAAATCTATTCCAAGGAGGTCATAATTTAATTTTTGTGTTAAAGATGTCCTTAGTTGCCAAAAAGTTTGAGAACCCCCTGCATTAGGTCACGAAATTTACACTGCATTGTTCATTTTGATTGATGATAAAATGGTTCTACAGTATACATTGACGGTAGTATATAGATATACACTTACCTGCCACCTGTACACCTGCTCATTCAGGCAATTATCCAATTAGCTAATCATGTGGCATCAGCGCAATGCATAAAATCATGCAGATACAGGTCAAAAGAACTTCAGTTAATGTTCACATCAAACGACATCAAATGACTTTGACCGTGGTGTGAGTGTTGACCAGATGAGCACTTTATTTGAAGGGTAACTACATATGGGCTTCATGACACATTCATAACCATTACATTAAGCCTTTATAAAACACTGTTAGATGCTTCATGAAAGGCTGATGTCAAAACTTGTCCTGTGACATTACAGGTGCATATAAATTATTCCTAATGTTACAATACATCCCTTAAGACTCATATTACACAGGAATCGTGCTTCATGATAGTGTAATAAATGGAAAAAGTTCTGTCACTTTAATGTTGGCATATATGCTTCTTAAGTTCATAAAAGTTTTCTAAATGGGACAGAACTCCAGAAGTATCATACTCCAGCATAAATGAAGTAAACAGCTCGATATGCACTTAATTCAGCACATTCCAAAGCTCATATTATTCTGTATCATCTAATTGTCAATCAATTTTGTATATAGGGTACTACTGCAGAGAAAAGAAAGATTTTGGTTTGTGTATTTATGAGGAGCTATCCACTTAGACTGGTGCTGAAGTCTATGCATCCTATCTAAAGCACTTTTTGCATCCCAAAACTATTTCTTTAGCTTATTTTTCCATAAGTGGTGGTTTGAAAAAGTAAAATATTCCTCTCGCAGCCACATGTGGCAGTTTTTCCACCCATAAGTGATAACACAGAGAGTTTCTGCTTCCTGCACATGCATAATGACTAAACAATTGTCAATGTTTAGTCTGTTTTTTCCTCTCCACCCCAACGGATTTGTGATGAAAGACAGAAAACAAAAACAATAAAGCACTATGAGGATAGGATATATACTGTATGTATATATATATATATATATATATATATATATATATATATATATATATATATATATATATATATATATATATATATTATATATAATTTTATATATATTTTTTTTTTTTTTTTATATATATATATATATATATATATATATATATATATATATATATATATATATATATATATATATATATATATATATATATATATATAACTTGCCAGTGGAGCTTCCTGCTCAGAACCAAATGGAAGAAAAAAAAAAGAACTTGAATTGATTCCTCTTCAGTAATGGCAGCACTGCCTTCTTATCAGTTTTTCCTTGGCTGTACAAAATGATAGCATCGATTTTCAAAACGTGCATGATGTGTAAAAAGTAAAAAAAAAAAAAAAGAGACAAGAAGATAAGAAAATTGAGTAAATACTGAAAACATAATGCAGTTTTAATAGTCCGTTATAAAACACAGGGGACTACACCAGAATCGGGTGTGCATTAAAGCATCAAGCTTTTCTTGCCATTCCAACAAACTCCAATTAAGACTTTGTTACTTTATAGATTCACGCCGATATGGTTTTGATTCTGAAATTCTCATTAGTTGCCTCGCTCTGGGCGAGATGTCTTTTCTTCCTGCTGCAATATCATCTAAGTTGATTATAAAAGTCTGCAATGCCTCCACTGTGTTTAGCAGTCATATTACATCAGACAAAATTCAATATAAATCAAGTGTCAAGGATCGAAGACAAGCGCGTGCCGAGCTGAATGAAGTCAGAATCACCGAGAAGCCATGTAAAGGAATGCACCGTAGCAGCACACACTCGCTGTAGTACCTGCTGCCAAAGCACAACTACCATGTGATTGTTCACACATTTTCTACCACAACTGTGCCAAGCATACGCTTTACTGGAGACGCCTGCAGCTACAAGTCCACCAGGAACTCGTGGTTATGGCAAATCCGAGAAACAAAGTGCCAATTAAAACCAAAAGTGATACCAAGAGAAGCGTAATGTTGCATGCAGCCAAAGCAAGCAATTAGTACAGAAGAGAAAGAAGCCTACTGTGTTTCTCTGGCAGCGCTCCCAGCTCCATGCTCCTGCGTCTTCTCTGAGTTGGTCGCGGGGAGAGTGAGTGTGTGTGTGCGCATCTGTGAGTTTATATGCATGCATGTGTGTGTGTGTGTGTGTATGTGAAAGACAAGTCTCTGCTCTTCTGCAGCTGAAACCAAGTGACGGTAGTGCGAGCGTAAAGCAGGAAGGGGTGAATGGTAGTGAGTGTGTGTGTGTGGTGTGTGTGTATGTGTGGGTGTATGTGTATGTGTATGTGTGTATGTGTGTGTGTGTGTGTGGAAAGAGAGAGATGTGGCTAACAGCTTCGGGAAATAATTCAGATATTCAGAAGCAGCAAAAGGGAGAAAAATACAAAGTAAGACTAAAGATAAAACTCATTTTTGTGCAAATTTAGAACGCTGGAACAAACTGAAAAGCAGGGCAAAGTGAGAGCGGACACGAGAAGACAACATGAGATTGAAACGAGGGACGAGTGGAAGAGAGGTGGAGGATGGAATGCTGGAGAGTTTGCCTTTATTTGCTAATACAGTCTTTGTGAGAAAATTAGTTAAGCAGATGACAGTATGCCTTCCTCCTCTCCACCTCTCTCTTTCTCTCTCTCTCTTTCTCCTTCACTCTATTTATCTCTCCAGCTCCCTCCCTCCCCTCACCCACATGTGCAGGTGTTTCTTTGCTGTGTAATCACTCTCATCCTCCTAATCATGACTGCCCTGCAATTACATAACCCACAGATTTTTGTTTTTAAACGCACCTACATCCGTGTCTTTCCAGCACAAACCTCGATGCTCGTACTGCTGATGAAGTTCACACACATTTTCAGGCCAAACTGCTTGTCAACGCAACACTAGAACCCCAGCCTTATTTCCATAGCGACTGCAGAAATAAACCGAGCTGGAGGTCTGCAGAATGCACCAGGTGACCCCTGAGAACAGAGTATGCATTTTTTTAAAACTCTGTTCTTGAATGTTTGGTGTTTGGACATCTGCAGAAAAAGCTGTGAGCGAGGCAGAGATGGTTGGAGCGGACTCATGCTCATGAGGCAGAGAGAAGAGGTTTTTTTTGTTTGCTTTTTTTTAAACCCAGCCCTCTTAAGACATTTAGAGCAAATATTCTTTCATTCCTTCTTTCATTTTGTGTAATCAGATCTTCCCAGTGTATCCTTTTCAAGTATTTACATACTGACTTGGTTAATCTGTGGTTTTGTGTATTGTGGAATATTGTGTTACTGTGTGATTTTGTTATTAGAAATGTTTTTTGCCCTTGCGTGGGGGATGTGTGTGTGTGTGTGTGTGTTGGGGGTGTATAACATTTCTATGTTGTTTCCTCTATTTTAAATAGAACATTACTGTAACATTGATTGCGGAGGACAGCTGAAACAGTGATGACACGTTTAGACATTCTTACAAGGACGTCCGCTTGTGCACCTCTTGACTGTTCTTCCACACAGTTTCACATTGCCCCACATGGACAAGCATCACTGTGAAATGATACCAATTGAAGCAGCAGTTTCTCCCTAGGTTGGTGGCTCTACTCTAAATGGAAAGTGCGATTTTCACAGCACGGCTCCTACACCCTGTTTTACTGCAGACAATGCAGATACCCTCTGAAGAAAAAGAAAAAAAAAAGGTCTGAAGTGATCTAAACTAAAGTGTTCTTTAGTTTGTACTTTGATGTTTATTATCCAAAAAAGCCCTGAAGGAATACTTTTTTACTGACTGAGAAATGAACAACAGCTGTATGTAAGGAATATTACTCCGCAGGGCATTCTGCAGAAAATAACGAACGAGGAACGAGTGTGATGTGACTCCTGACTCGAGAAGATGATTATTTTCCAATAACAGCACATCCTGAGGAGTTTTATTCCTGTTATACTACAACAACTTGCCAACAAAATGGTTTACATTTATTAATGCACACCACGCTGTAAAATTTCCCCATTTACAACTCTATTTAATGTTGACTCTCTCTTATTTCTTTCTCTTTAAGTTAATAAGTCAAATGCATTTTGGCATTTTACCGAGAAACCACAAGACTTAAGTCCATGGTGGAAACCTTTTTGACTCTAACAATGCACTGGAGACACTGGAGACTCCTTCCATACACAATGTTAAATAAACATCTCCTTACAGGAAGCTTCACCATATCAAGAAATTGCATGTTTTTATTTCTTACTTAAAAAAGCAACCCGTTTCAAACAGTATATTATTAGAGTTATGTCATGTGGAGTGTCTGCTATATAAGTCCCTATACTGTAGGTTACTATAGAAATGATAACGTGTTAGATCTAGAAACCTTCCTTAAATGTAAACGTTAAGGAACCATTTTAAGGCATAATAGAATTAAAACAATGAGAAAAGGCAGCCATTTTATATTCTTTTATATTTATATTATTATTAGCCATTTTATATTCATTTTATATTTATATTATATATTTAGTGCACGGCAAAACAAACAAATTGTTTCGTCTGTAGATATCTTCATGCTGTATCACATTTCAATGGATTCACTTTTGTTGTTGTTGTTGTTGTTTTGTTTTGTTGCAAATTAATGCCATTGTAATGTATCGTGGCTGGTATATCTTCACACTCCTCATGTCTTCTCATCTTGCCCCTAATTCTAATGCATGTGAGCACAGCTATCTCAGCTTTCCTTACACCTCTTATCTCGAAGGTTGATCTTGAGCCTCTTTTAGAATTTAGCACAAGGATGTCGGCGTCAGGCAAATCTGCAGATATTTTCACCTGGTTACGAGTCACATGCATCTGCACCCAGATACAGACACCAGGCATCTAGCATGAATATGTAGGCTAGAGGCAGTACTGGCTGGTTTCTTTTTTTCATTGTTATATTCATGCATTTGCACAAATTAGCCTTGATTAGCCTTGATCTCTGTAAGTCAGCACACGGGGGGAATTCATTTATGCATCCTTCACATAAAAATGCGGGGCCGGCCACAGTCGACTCAGTGTAATCTGTGCGGTGCAGCTGTGTTGGTGTTTTATTCACCGTGTTGGAAAGAAGTGATTGATTGAATAAGAAATGGATGACTGACAGAATGACTGACTGACTTAATGAATTAGACATTTATATCATTGAAGGTAAACATGACCTTGTACATAATAAGAGAAATGTAAAGTTAACTAGCTCAAGATTTAAATAGAGGATAAATGGGTGTGATAAGTAAAGTTAAACATCAGGGTAAACGCATGTCAAGTGTGCTTCACAACAACCTATGTGCATGTTTCAGATACATAACTAAAAAACATTCATTAAACTAGCACGCTGCCAATTCCAGCCCACGATAATGACACTTTATTTTGACATTTAAGCATTAAAATACTTCATAATTATTATTTCTGCATTAATATGTGAATCCATTTAACACGTCATACATGAAACATGCTTTTCCATGAGTCATCCATTATAGGTTATGAAAAATGTACATTTTAGCCCTACAACATTCACTCAACCCTGTTACCTGAACACATTCATGAAATATGAAATATTTGGAATATTGCACAAGTCAGTTGCATCATTCCAATTTTTCTAAAGATCATAGGAAGAAGAAAATTAAGTTGTCTCATTCTGTTTTCTTTATTTTCTATGATTTTGCAATTTTAACTGATGACGTCAATTTGAAAGTACATCCCTGTTGCCCAAATTCTAAATTTAATTTATTTTTATTTTTTTGAAATCAGTAGAATCTCATTCTCTTAACCACATGTTGGGTGTTAGTTGACTGATTCTCATTTTGTTAAAAAAAAAATGAAAAAATGATGTTACAATTTTAAGGGTTGCAATCGCCTACAGGTGTATCTCAAAAAAATAGAATATAGTGGAAAAGTTTAGTTTTTTTCCGTAATTTAAATTAATTTAATTTAAAAAGTGGAACTTTTATATATTCTAGTTTCATTACACATAAAGTGAAATATTTCAAGCCTTTTTTTGTTTTAATCTTGATGATTACGGCTTACAGCTAACAGAAATCTAAAATCAAGTATCTCAAAATATTCTAATAAAGAATGTATAATGCTCAAATGTGGATCTTCTGAAAAGTATGTTAATTTATGCACTCAATACTTGGTCGGGGATGCTTTTGTACAAATTACTGCATCAGTGAGGCGAGGCATGGAGGCAATCAGCCTGTGGCACTGCTGAGGTGTTCTGGAAGCCCAGGTTGCTTTGATAGCGGATTTCAGCTCGTCTGTATTGTTGGGTCTGGTGTCGCTCATAGATTCTCTATGGGGTTCGGGTCAGGTGAGCTGGCTGGTCAATCAAGCGCAGTAATACCATGGTCATTAAACCAGTTACTAGAAGTTTTGGCACTAAGGGTAGGTGCGAAGTCTGCTGGAAAAGGAAATCAGCATCTCCATAAAGCTTGTCAGGAGATGGAAGCATGAAGTGCTCTAAAATCTCCTGGTAGACGCTGCATTGACTCTGGACTTGAGAGAAAACACAGTGGACCAACCCCAGTAGATGACATGGCCCCCAAATCATCACGGACTGTGGAAACTTCACACTGGACTTCAAGCAACTTGGATTCTGTGCCTCTCCACTCTTCCTCCAGACTCTGGGACCTTGATTTCCAAATGAAATGCAAAATTTACTTTCATCTTCCCCGTGCCACATGCCATTGTGGTTGTGTGAAGTGAACCAGACTGAGAGGTTAAAGGCTCAGGAAACCTTTGCATTTGTTTTGAGTTAATTATCTGATTAGAGCTCTTCTCGGGTCGACATTTCTGTATTATAAATTCTTTATTCTAATATTGTGAGATACAGGATTTTTTATTTCCATGAACTGTAAGCTGTAATCATCCAAAAAAAAAAAGGCTTGAAATATTTCACTTTATGTGTAATGAATCTAGAATATATGAAAGTTCCACTTTTTCAATTAAATTACAGGAAAAAATTAACTTTTCCACGATAGTCTCATTTTTTGAAATGTATGCATATTATTCACACTCAGGAATTACTTTTAGTCACTTTTAAAAGCATGTTTTTATAATCAACTTACACATCTGCATCATTTGTACAGCATTGCTACAGTTTCCATGGTACACTGTTGGTGAATATGAATTATTAAAAAGCAACCACTTTGTGTAAAAAAGAAACACTACATTTGTTTGACACTGTGGTAACGGCACTGTGCTAAATCTACTTCATCACTGTCTGCACGTTGTGTTTAGGGTTTAATGACAGAGAGACCTTGCTGTTCCCCCGTGGCCGGCTTAGCAGTACTTCAAAAGGCACTTCATCTGCACTGCCTCCTTTCCTCCAAACACTCTGACCCCGGCGAGCTACAAAAGCCAGCCGTCCCTATTATGGCAGCACAATGCAGGTATGCTGGGCTGGACCAAGGAAAAGAAAGTGTGCTTCGATTTCAGTCCAGCCGACAACAATATGTACCCTGATGGCCTAGATAGAGCAATTCAGGCTGTTTTGTAGTCGTGGGCAACGCCTGGCTCGTATTTGCCCTGGATCATTAAATGTCTGGGGTAATTGCCACTTATAGTTCTCCTGACAAATGCAAAGCAGAGCGTGTGCATGGTGGCCCTGGTCATGAAATATTCATACATGTAAGGTCTATAATGACTATTGGAGCTGATCATTTGCATAATAATTTGTAATATTATGTACACACACACACATATTATATATGCATATATGTATGTGTATATATATAGAATAAGAGAACTTACTATCTGCAATATACTCACTGGCCACTGTAAATGTAACTTCTCAAATCAAAACTGGATTATACGATTATAACATAAATCAATGGCAATTAGGAGACAAAAACACTTTAGATTCTGTCACATGTCTTTAAACAAAACACTGTTAAAAATACTTGCAAAAACAATGCAAGTCTTTACACCTTACAAGTGTCAGACTGCGACAAACTTACTGGCAACGAGTGTAGGAAAAACAAGAGCAAATGTTCCAAAGTGGCAGGGGGAAAAGAGTCATCATAAATTAAACAAAAATGTACTGAAAAAAACAACAACAACAACAACAACATAGAATCAATATAGTAAAATATAGTATATAAAAAATAAGACAAAACAAGAGAATAAATGCAGAGATGAGGTCGTAGAAATGAAAGAAGCTGACTGAAAGGAGTGAATATATGGTATGCAGCATATATACAGTCATGTGAGTAAATAAGTACATGCCATGGAAATTGTTGAGGTTATTTTTTTACATATTTGGACAAGCAAACATTTGATCCTCTTTGAATCAGTGCATATTAATAAAGTTGTTACACTCTATCAAATGACACATAAGATTGATATTTTGTACAATTAATTAAACACAAAACAGATCAATCACATGGAAAAACTAAGTACACCCCTATATTTATCACACTTTCAAATCCATAAAATTAGAATCAGGTGTTCATGATTGGATGTCAGTGACTAGAACCTGCTTCAGGAGTGCAGGTGGAACCTATCTTATTTATATCCCTCTCAAGTCTAGTGTCTGGTGTTCCCTTTGCTATTGAAGTGTGTGGTGTCATCATGCCAAGATCTAAAGAGTTTTATAAGGCCTTCAGAAAAAAGGTTGTGGATGCCTGAGTCTGGCAAGGGATTTAAAATGATCTCCAAATAATTTAATATACATCATTCCACTTTAAGAAAAATCATCTACAAGTGGCACAGATTTCAAATGACAATTGGACCAATTTGTCCAGGACTGGCCTTCCCAGCAAATTCAGTCCAAGAGCAGACCATCTGATGCAAACAGAAGTCTCCAAGAACCCCACAATTTCATCACAGGATCTGCTAGCAAGTCTTGCAACTGTTGGTGTCAAAGTGCATGCTTCTACAATCAGAAAAATATTGCACAAATTTGATCTGCATGGGAGGTGTGCCAGGAAAAAGCCTTTGCAGGACTACAGTTTACCAATGAGCATATAGTCAAAGACCAGGCCTTTTGGAATAATTTGCTCTGGACAGACGAATCAAAGATACAGTTGTTTGGCCAGTAACAGCAGACAAGTTTGACACAAACCAAAACCAGCTTTTAAGGAGAAGCACCTCATACCAACTGTGAAGCACGGTGGTGGAATTGTTATGGTTTGGGGTTGCTTCCCTGCCTCAGGAATTGAACAGCTTGCATTCATTGATTTAATTATGAATTCTGCATAATATCAAAGAGTGATTGAAGATAATATGAGGCCTTCTGTCCAAAAATTGAAGTTGTACTGAAAGTGGACCTTTCAACAGGATAGCGTTCCTATTTTTGAAATGGGTAGTACATGCAAGAAAACCCTCAGACATCTTGCGACTGAAAGAATATTGCATGGAAAAATTCCAGCAAGCCTGGTGGACAACTATGCAAAGCATCTACAAGAAATTATTTAAGGGGGCAATGCTAGCTTCTGAGACCAAGGATATACTTATGTTTTCCACAGAAGAATATCACTTCTATTTATATTTCTGTTGTTTAATTTATTTTAAAAGCTCATTTTCCTTGTGGATTTTGTTCAAGGTTTTATCAAATTCATTAATAGGCACTGTTTCAAACTGATGATTTTATGTAGATAGATAGATAGATAGATAAATAGATAAATAGATAGATAGATAGATAGATAGATAGATAGATAGATAGATAGATAGATAGATAGATAGATAGATAGATAGATAGATAGATAGATAGATAGATAGATAGATAAGCCACAGGTTAGAGTGATTACTAATGTGGAGAAGATTGAGGAAGTGGGTGTGGCTGGAGCAGGGGCTGCTCAGGAAATTGGAGCGGTTAAGACATTAAGACTCGAACATGTATATTCAGGGCTGTTTCTAGTGATTGATGATATAAACAGTAATTTGGGGACCCCAAGCAACCCAGGGTCCTTATAACAATGCAGCATTAAATTGTAAAAACAAAAAATATAATTAGAAACTAGAAACTCGAAATATGTCTTACTTGCCAGCCCTGTAGCCTCATAATCCCCATGTTGTGCTGCTGATAAGCCTTTTCAGTACGTAATCAGTAAAGTGATTTAGCTAATGTTGGAAAAAGGCATTTTCCGTGAGCAAAAAGTAGGAAGAAGCATTAACAATAATGGCAGGAACAAACTCAAATGGAGCTAAATCACTGTCTCTTGGGAGGAGTAACATAAGCTGTCATTACTCCAGTCCAGAAAAGTCCACTTAGGTGTGCTGAGTCAGCACACCTTCCCATCACAGTTCCAAGCTTTACAATAACCTGATGTCATAAAAATGAGACCAGAACTTCACATCACATGCATATAATACAGACTCTAGATAGCCTGGAAGACTATAAGAAGATGCTCCCAGTTAAGCATGTATTTTTTTCATAGTATGGGAAAATACATTTAAGAGGGTTGAATTTGTAACTGGATAGAACACAGTGAAATATAAATGTGGCAATTAAAGCCAGAATCAGGAGAGTATAACTGAAAAGATATGTTATATAACTTATTCCTAGAAGTACACTACAGTTTTTTTTAATTATTTTATTTCACACCCCAATATCTAAGCTGATATGCAATGCAGATCCAGTATGAGCTTGACTCACTTGAATAACTGCAAACGCTAATTAAGAGGTATTGCTGTTTTTAGCTGAACGACAACGAAATGTCTAAAAATGCACTGGCACAAGACGATATCTCCGTATAAAATGAATCTTACTTCATGATAGTCCTTTACAATGTCACACCAGGCCTATCCAATTTGTTCGAAACGAATTCATCCCAGACCTCGCTCTTTGCACTAGTTCCACTTTCTGTGACAAATGAGCGATTCAGTGTCCGCCTTAAGCCTCTCTATTGTTTGAAGTGAGTTAGTGAGTGGTTTAGAAGGAGAGAAGAATGCCTAAATTAAACACTGCTTCACTGCTCTGCATCATAAAAATATGTCTTATCCCTGGAGCTTATTCTTTCATGGGCTGCCATTCCACCAGGGGGTGTGGAAGAGAGAACAAATATTGATGTAACATACCCTGTGTGATTCATAATTCATATAGCTTACCATTTAAAAAAATAAAAGTAAGAGCTTTCATTGCCCCTGAGTTGAAATGCACTTTATTACCAGTAAATCATCATAAACGATTAAAATATGTGTGAATATGTGCGTGAACACGTCTACAATTTTGTCTAATCAAGAAATTTCGCTGCATTCGATTGACCTCGGACGTGGTCAGTTAGAGCTCGGTATTGCCTCCTCAAAACAGTGAACTGTATAGTCAGTGTCACAGAATAAACAAGCTAATATGTCTGTATGTTGATTGATCTAAAGCAAGTACTTGCATAACTCTTTTAAAGATGAGAAATACTACTTTGTTTACTGTTGAATCTCTGAGCTGTGAGTCATGTTTGATTTGACATCACTCGCTGAACTCAGGGTTGAGGAGTCCATCCTGAGTCTCCGAGTAGGAAATCCAAGTATTTCCTAGTCAGTAAATACCAAGTTATGAGTTTGAGGCCCTGTTTACACTAGTGCATTTTCGTTTTAAAATGCATAACTTTTGCTATGGATACGGTTACAAAACAGACCGAAACAAAGACTTTTGAAAACGAAGGCGTGGCTCCGCCCACATTCACCCCCTGATTGGGTCTTCTGGATGATTGCGTATCCTTCTCTGATTCATCAAGCCTCTACCGTATGACCATTTTGTTCCCTTGATTGTAAATACAACAACATGGAGACTGAACAGCAAGCTTTGCTGGCTTTGTTGTCATTCTTAACAGCCATCGTGCAGATAAATTCTGTATTTTACAATACTGCAGTTGCCTACATGCGCAAGAGGCGAGCTATGAAGTCATCATTTTAAGTTCGGGATCTGTACTGTGCGTGAAATTACTACAGACAAGAATTTCAGCACATTTCCTCATACTGAGAAAAGAACAAACGCAAAACTCAGTTTAATTAAAGCTCAATTGTATTGTCTAATCGTGTAAATTTACAAAACACTTCAATTTTTTGGAAAACACTTTAATTAGTTCTTGAGTCAAATAATTAACTATGCATACACATGTACTGTAAACACAGAATTACCTTGGATTTGTCCTGATTGCACACAGATACAACAAAAATCTCCAGGAAAGAGTACTGTATTGCTCCAGTGCTGGAAAATTCCATAACTACAGCATTTAGTCATATTTCATCTACTGCTCTTAGACAGTCCAGACAGGATTTCACAGTTTGTTTGTGTTTGTTGCAGCCAAAAAGTCTTGATATTTTGCTCTGGGTTTTTTCCAAATTTGTGATGCAATTTGCTCAGTATTTTTGTGCTTTTGTTGTTGCAGAAAACGACTTGAATTGGCAAAATTGCGATTGCAAGAAATTGTTTTGCATGATCTTTCACGGTGATGTTTGTTGGTAAATGAGACTTTTTAGCTGTACTCATGTTCAACGCATGTGAATAGAATTTGGCTGAATGTGCGTTGTGATCCTGTCACATGACGTATCTTCCGACAAATCTGCGGAATTCTCAACCTTCTCATTTCCTTGATTTTGCGTGCATTTCTGCATTCACAAAATAGCAAAATCCTATAGGGACTGATTAGACTCCCAACATAAGTAAGTTTCAAGTTCTATACGTGTTGCACTCACTCGCTGTTATTTTAATTTTTTTATTTTTATTTTTTTTTTAGTTTGCAAACTGGGCCAACTGTAGGGCTGGTCATAAAACTTTCTCATTTAACATTTAAAAAATGGTCTTTTGTATTTATCAGTTTCCAACAGGGCACGTTAACATTCAATTTCTTATCAACAGATTAAATTGTGCAGAACAGTTGGAGGTTAAATGCCTTCTTGTATAGCAACAGTCAAAATGAAACATTGATTATTACCCTGATCAGGTCTGTGTAATATCTGCAGTATTTTACTAATTCACAGTATGGCTGACTGACTGTGTGATTAGTGTTTTGAACCCTCTGACTAGAATCCTGTAAAATCCATTTTTAACATATGCAGCAATACAGAGGCTTAGTGGCCTACTAAGCCTACTATTTAAGTGAAGTAGTGACAGAATCCTATAATCCTCCTTATTGATTAAGGTCTCTGGACATGGGTGTGTAAAAGATATCAAAAGTAAAAAATAAAGATAAAGATTACAAAAAATTCACACAGGATGTCAGCACCTCATAAGTAGGAGTGAATGGTCAAAATTCAGATATTACAATGATTTTAAAATCCATGCTAAAAATATTATCTTTCAGAATAGCTTTTAATAATGTATGATTAATAGGCAGCTTCATGAATTTGCACAATTGATTAGTATGTTGATTGATTTTTATTTTTTTTGTGTTCGTTTTTTATTCTTATTTTACAGTGCCCTCCACTAATATTTACACCCTTGGTAAATATAAGTAAAGAAGTATGTGAAATTTTTTTTTTTATTGTTTAACCTTTTGATAACAAAATTCACACAAATACTCTGCTCTTATGGATACCAAACTTTTGCAAACAAAACACAGGTTTATCCCCCAAAAATATATAGATATCAGCCCTGAGTCTTCTCATATAATGCCTGATGAGATTGGAGAATACATGTCAAGGGATCTGAGACCATTCCTCCATACCTCCATATCTTCATTCTTCCATTTATATTCTCCCAAGCGTCATTTGCAAGCTGGGGACAGGGCTTTCTCATACTAGGCTCCTAGAATGAATTCCCTGCTCATATTAAATCTCATACTAGGCTCTGGAATGAATTCCCTGCTCATATTAAAGATGCACAGAATTTGAGTATTTGTAAATCTAACCTAAAATCTAGTTTTTTTAAGGTTATCTTTTTCTTTATGGCTTTAAACATTTTGTATTCAAGTCGTTTTTTTGTTTTTGTATGTTTGTGTTTTTATCTGTGTTTTATTTCTTGATATTTTCTTATTGTAAGTGCCTGCTTTAAAGGCGCTATATAAAAATAAAGTTATTATTATTATTACACCGAATCTCTGTATGTGAAGCCAGCCAAACAAATTTTCTTCGAACTGCTACTCATGCTGCAGCACAGGGCAGAGTAACACACTCAAAGGAAAGTGCTATCTACCCACTTCTTCAGGAATTTAGTAAAAAGCTACTACCCTGTAGAACCCCCTCAAAAAAGAGTTTCAGCTATAAGTTTTAAATGTATATTGTGTGTCTTTATTGTATTGTATAGGCGTTATGTAGCCTTAAAGTTGCCACTTTATAACACTCGTAACAAAACTCCTACATCAGCCAAATCTAAAATAATGTGAGAAATATGAGTAAGAAGAATCTTATGTGTTTTTTTCTTCAACTCTGCAAATTTCTTATGATGTGTTTCTCAGTAATTTATCTTAGCACCTAGAGGGAATATTCCATATAAAATTTTTTTATCCCCTTTTAAAACACACCTTTTTTTTTACAAAAAAATATTTTTTTTTTTTTTTTTTTTTTTTCCCCCCCCTCCCCCCCCTTTTTTCTTTCCCCCTCCCTCCCACCCCTACCATTTTTTTGTGTATCCGTGGCGAATTACCAGCCAGCATTTACAGTTTCACAGTAAAATGGCCGAGAATTTACGCTGATGGTCGCTCACATTACACCGATGAGGCTGTCTGATAGGAGCCTAAATGCATCATTAAGGCCTGCTGAGACCACAAGCTGCGCACTAACCGAGGACATATTTACAGCAACATCTGCTTTCACTGATAAGATGAAACAATTTGGGTATTTCCATTTCCCAGTACTAGTCAGTGAAAAACAGAAACACATAGAAATGTGCCCACAATAGAGAGAAATATATTTAATATCCATAACTGTTGAATTTGTTGTAAGTCTTATCATGTAGGGCTTTTTTAGCAAATCACTGGGAATTGTAAAGAAAAATCAATTAACAAAGCCAAAAAATGAAGCACACTTCTAATAGAAGGTTTTGTATTTATTAAACAATATTTAGGTGTAACCTATTAAACAATTTGCTCAAATGTGGTGCATTTTGATGCCTAAGTATGAACCACGAGGAGGTCAGTTCCATTTCTAGTCCTTTATATTGATATTGATTTTGAGCGCTGCTGTAGATGCTTTATAAGATGCTTTAAACCAGTCAATAGTCATATATCAGGTGATGTTCTGACTCATGATATTGTCTACATGGCAAACATCAGAGCATTGAAGATGAAATAAGACAAATTCAACACACTAATAACACTAAAACTAAACCATCATCTCTAAAATGTTGTTATTTATTTTACAATCGAGTCAGAATATGCTCCTTAATTTCCTACAACAACATGGCTGCTCATTTTTACAACTCATTGTGTTATTACTTTCAGCTTTACAAAAGAAAACCTGGACATTTCTACACTTTCTGATAAACAAAGCCTAGAAATTTGGTTCAACATTGTAGTAGGTGTAGTAGGTGTCAAGGTGATAGATGGAGTGAGCTTTATTATTGGAAAGAACACGATCCAGAAGACATCACGGAGACCTACGAATTACAATAGCACTCAACCAATGCTGAATTTGTAGTATTTCACCCCAGTGAAATGCTACAAATACTAATGGTTAGCACGTTTGTTTTGCACCACCACGGCTGGGGGTTCGATTAACTCCTCTGCCCTTTGGGCGCAGAGCTTACATGTTCTCCCTGTGCCTCGACGGCTTCCTCGATGTACTCCGGTTTGGTCCCCTAGTCCAAAGACATGTGTTGTAGGCTGATTGGCATCTCTAAATTATCTGTAGTGTGTGACTGTGCCCTGCAATGGACTTTTCATTGATAATATAGTTGACTCTGTCTCCTTCTCCAGCTGCTGGACTGAAATCTGAGGGCAACCAATGCAATTAAAGAACACACAGGCATTCGATTTGAAAAATTCTAAAAATGTAATAAGATGTGTGGAGTATTTTTGCTATATACACTTGTTCTTTGTTTCTTCATGCTAAAGTAAATAATCTTCCTACATTGGCAAGGGCAAAATATTGTATTCAACCTTGGATGGAAATAGCTTTGTCCCAAATTTTGTCCAATCCCTCTCTTTTGCCCCTGGATAAAGTTAGTTGTACCCCTAAGTGGAGCTATATAAGTTATTACACGAGAGAAGGCGTGGTCAAGGCCATGTCAACTTTCTCAAATAAGTTATTAATACAAGAATGTCAAGCACCATGTCCACGAGCTTTATTTGGATAGAAATCCAGGCCTCTGGGACATAAAGCCAGCTAACTTTGGACGAGGAATAAAAATTAGCCATATCATTTTAGAACAGAGATTGTTTCAGTTCTCCTGGGCATGAACAATTGCCAAATATTGTTTTTAATGATTTTTCTGGAAGCAGATGCTCCACATTGTTTCCCAGAGTAATAACCAAAAGAATTTATGTGAGAATATTTCAGCAGAAACAAACAGATGTTAAGGGAGATGAAAGAAGACATGTGAATTATTCTTCATTTGCTCTTTTTGTCTTGGGGAGAAAAAGGTAAAAAATTACAAAAGTGAAAGCTCTGAATCTGTATATATTTTAATAGCTTCACAGCTTCGAATCCTCACATAAGGATTGTCGCCCTATTTAGAAAAAAATAACTACTGCATAATGTATAAGAATTTGGTGCTATTGAAAGTATCTGTGGTATATTAGGACTGATGGACTATATGTGTGCAATAAATGCATTTGTATGACAATAAAAACAACCTTTTACTGCAATTTATTCTAAATTAGTGGTAATCTTAGGACCTACTGAAGGCTACAGGACTAATTAAGGAGCAGTAATATTTTTTACAGTCTTACAGCACATTCTACTACACACACACACACACACACACACACACACTTTCCATTGACAGTTTTTCTTGTGGGGACCAGCCAAATGTTCCCACAATTTCAAAACTGTCCACGCAAAGACATGAAACACACACTTGCACGAGCACACATGCACAATCACACACACACAACACACACACACACACACACAGGTAATAAATGTGATGCATGATAAAGAGAAGCATCAGCAACTTTCCAATGTAAACATTTCCATATAAATGGTTGCATCGAGAGTAATTCTGCTCATGACTAATGACTGAAGCAGGTCAGTTGTGATTATGATCATATCTTTAATGTTATATGATGAATGATGTTAATCTTATCATTGCATAGTAATGATAATGGTGAAAAACTACTCTATGCAGGAAATAAAACAAATTCTGCCCTCTACTGGGAACTGATTTACATTTACATTTACGGCATTTGGCAGACACTCTTATCCAGAGCAACTTGCAGAAGTGCTCTGAAGTCCCTATCAAAATACATACATACAGTGCCTTGCGAAAGTATTCAGCCCCCTTGAACTTTTCAACCTTTTGCCACATTTCAGGCTTCAAACATAAAGATATAAAATTTTAATTTTTTTGTGAACAATCACCAACAAGTGGGACACAATTGTGAAGTGGAACGAAATCTATTGGATATTTTAAACTTATTTAGCAAATAAAAAACTGAAAAGTGGTGCGTGCAAAATTATTCGGCCCCCTTTACTTTCAGTGCAGCAAACTCACTCCAGAAGTTCAGCGAGGATCTCTGAATGATCCAATGTTGTCCTAAATGACTGATGGTGATAAATAGAATCCACCTGTGTGTAATCAAGTCTCTGTATAAATGCACCTGCTCCGTGATAGTCTCAGGGTTCTGTTGAAAGTGCAGAGAGCATCATGAAGACCAAGGAACACACCAGGCAGGTCCGTAATACTGTTGTGGAGAAGTTTAAAGCCGGATTTGGATACACAAAGATTTCCCAAGCTTTAAACATCCCAAGGAGCACTGTGCAAGCGATCATTTTGAAATGGAAGGAGTATCAGACCACTGCAAATCTACCAAGACCTGGCCGTCCCTCTAAACTTTCAGCTCAGACAAGGAGAAGACTGATCAGAGATGCAGCCAAGAGGCCCATGATCACTCTGGATGAACTGCAGAGAACTACAGCTGAGGTGGGAGAGTCTGTCCATAGGAACAACAAACACATCAGTGTACCCTGCACAAATCTGGCCTTTATGGAAGAGTGGCAAGAAGAAAGCCATTTCTCAAAGATATCCATAAAAAGTCTCGTCTAAAGTTTGCCACAAGCCACCTGGGAGACACACTAAACGTCACACCAAACGTTGAGAAATGGCTTTCTTCTTGCCACTCTTCCATAAAGGCCAGATTTGTGCAGTGTACGACTGCGCTTTCAACAGAACCCTGAGACTATCACAGAGCAGGTGCATTTATACAGAGACTTGATTACACACAGGTGGATTCTATTTATCACCATCAGTCATTTAGGACAACATTGGATCATTCAGAGATCCTCGCTGAACTTCTGGAGTGAGTTTGCTGCACTGAAAGTAAAGGGGGCCGAATAATTTTGCACGCACCACTTTTCAGTTTTTTATTTGCTAAAAAAGTTTTAAATATCCAACAGATTTCGTTCCACTTCACAATTGTGTCCCAATTGTTGGTGATTCTTCACAAAATATTAAAATTTTATATCTTTATGTTTTGAAGCCTGAAATGTGGCAAAAGGTTGAAAAGTTCAAGGGGGCCGAATACTTTCGCAAGGCACTGTAAATACATCCTGATACTGGTACACTTGGTCATGGACTAAGAATGGCATCAGTGTAAAAACTCTATTGGGATGTAATATATTAAGAAAAACACAGAGAACACTTTTTTTTATGAAAAGTGCTAATTTAAGTACTTTAGGATACTTCCAGCTTCACCTTCATCAGTTGAAACCAGGCATTCTCGGATTTTTATTAACCAATGATCTCTTTAACTGTAAAAAAAATAAATAATAATAATAATAATTCCATAGTGCCTATTTATTCATGAGCATTAGTTAAAAGTGTATAATACTATTTTATCTATTTATTAGAACCCTAGAGCTGCCTATTCCTGAAATTTCCACCAACAGAATACATCAGGTCCAAGCTGACACTATTTATAGGACTACTTATTTTTGGATTAATAGGGTTTGGATTAAACCCTATTCAATTCAAGAAACTAGTAAAAAAAAAAAAAAAAAAAAAAAAAACACACACACACACACACACAAACAAACAAACATATAACTCATTAATAAATATAATAGCATTTATAATGATAGGTTGTTATTTCCACCACTGGAGCTATATTAAAAATTCATGGACCTGCTGGCTATGATACATTGACAGCACTTTGAGAAACGAGCAGATAAAACTGTGCTTGAAATGATGTTTCTATAGATTATTTGGATGGTATACGCAGTCAAAGAATAGTATCGTTATTCCCAGGCTGTATAATTCACAAAGCAGATGAAGTGTAGACTCACAGTCTTTCTACTGCGCTAAAAGGTGTGAAACCGATTCTCAAATCACATTAACTCCCCAGCCAACTGCTTCGTTGACAGCAACTCAGCAACGCACACGTCTATAAATGGATTGTCTAGACAACTATGTACCATTTTCTGAACCTTACTGTATATTGCTTCCCTTAACCCAATCATAGCCCCATTCCCACACTTGACCGCACCCACACCAAAAATTTCAAGTAAGCAAATCCCAGATGGTGCCCAACTCAGCATATTAGTGCATTATATCAGAGATGAAGCAGCTTCTGTTACTTTAATATCCAGTGTAGTGCACTTTAGGCCCAGTGGGGAACCATTTGGGATTCAGCCATGGGCTGTTTTCTAACAGCAATGTCTCAGGGTCTCTACAAGTGTGCAACAAACAGATGGGCGGTAATTACTCCCTTGGCAGGTACAGTTAAATCAGCCCTGTGCTTTTCACAAACACAGAAACAATAGTTCTTACTACTGTACTAAAACAGGATACCAAAATTTTGCAACACCTTTAACAGTAAATTAAAAAATCCGCAGAATAAATACAACATCATGCAGCAAGTATTCAAGTGGTGACATACTGTATGTGCCCATAAACTGCTACTCACTCAAACACTAAAAATAAACTCATAACAGTGGCATATTGTATATTCTGACCCTTACTTGCATCAGAAGTCATAACTATGCATTTAGTTGTACACTTAGGAAATGATAAGACATCAGATACACTGTATTTGTGTAGCTGCTGCTCCCTTTTAAGAGACTGATAATGAATTCCTAACAATACATCACTTTCTCAGCGTTTATAAAAGAAAGTTCATTTTTGCAGGTGACTCATAATGATAACACCGCTAATATGACCATAGCACGTACGAAGTAGTTTTGGACACAGCTACAGCTTGTCTTTTAGCCACGCCTGGTCTAGGGCTGTTGGGGCATGCTGTGGGTCAGATTAGTGCAAGTTTGAAGTCATTCAATTACAGCTTCAAAATCTTACAGGAAAGCCTGCCAGCATGGCAGATGGGAGATTAAAGGGGTATTAGAAGATCTCTTTGTGTGTTAATAAACCTTATTAGAATGTAATGATGTGCAACATGGAGCCAGCTCAAAAAAGTTCTGTTACGAATGTAGAAGAAATTATTGATATGACGTATTTCATTACAATTCCGATTGAGATCCAGATAAAGCCGGCACAAAATGCTGTGGAACCGAAATTCCACATGAATACATAGAGCATTCTATGAAAAAAAAAAAACAACAACTATTAAGTCAAAGCTGCAATCTGATTTTATTTATTTTATTTTTTTAATAAACACACAAAAAAAGCATCAATATTGGGTCAGCAGCTTGATCAGGGCTCAGTCTTAGTGCTCCAACCCCAAAATCTTATTGGAGGCTATTATTAGCAAAATCAGTCCAAATGCAATATTACATATTGTCAGTAGAATTAGCAAATTCCCTGTTTTAAAAATGGATAGACATGCAAGCTGGCTAAATGCCCATATCTAGTGTGGGTTAGCTAGCTCAGCTGCTGTTCTCAACCACAAACAGGCTTGATTATCTGTCAAATGCAAATTTCCTTAGGGAACATATTTGAGAAATTCACCCTTTGAAAAATACTAGCTTATATTAAGTTTAATTTGCATTGTTTCTGAAATAACGCCATGCGACCTCGTAGTAACTGCATGCAGCACAGTGTGTATAAAATGATTCACTGAGTGAAATCAGGTGAGGAGTGATCCAAACCCACTTCGAAGATTGGAGTTAAGACATAAATAATAAGCTAGTGTGCTACTCGAATTTAATTAACTGAAATTATTAACTGATAACACCGATTTCAAGTGGTTTTAATAATATACCATTTCATATATATATGTCATCCATTATCACATACTACATTCAGTGGGAAAAGATGTCCTGACTTTAGGCAGAAAAGTAGTCAGATTATACTGTGACAGGCAGAGCTCACAGTCAGGAGAGAGAGAGAGAGAGAGAGAGAGAGAGAGAGAGAGAGAGAGAGAGAGAGAGAGAGAGAGTAGAGAGTGAATGTCAGAGAGTGAATGAGTACAAAATTATATTATAAGAGGATTCAGGACTGACTCAGTATGCAGTTTTATATATGTGCGCTAATCCTCAGTGTGTAAATTATTGAGCTGTGTTTTGACTAGTGTGCTAACAATATCCAGCTCATAGCAAAAAATTTTTTACAGGTTGGACAACAAAATAGGCAAATTAGACAATAAAACACAGAGGACGCAGATCGGGTAACAGAAATACACAAATTAGCAGCAACCAGGTGATCATATTTTTCTACTACCTATACACTGGATAGGTACAGTAGCTAGATAGTAATGGCCTAGTTCTCATCTATGAACACTAGAAAAGCCATCTCAAAGCCAGACCCATGTGGTCTACAGAGCAGCTTTCTCATTATGTTTCTGTAATACTAAGGCAGTATTTAATTATATCCTCAGAGTCATAAATGCTTCAGCTGCATCCCATGGATGCTAACATACCATAATTTGTCATTATATCATTGGTAATGACACCAATGGTGTATTCACAATCTATAAATACTATACAGTTTGCCAATATATCACTGGTGTTATTAGTATTTAGGCATACTTAGTGTACATAATGAGGTTGGGTTTGTCTTGATTTGGCATTCGCAGCCATGAGATAAATCTGTGCACACAAGAAGAGCAGAGCACAGCTCATATTATGATATTTTTCTCCACAAGCAGCCTGCAATAGTTTTTTTTGTTTGTTTTGTTTTGTTTTGTTTTGTTTTTTTAACCAGAGACTGAAATTCTTACATCCACAACCTTGAAAATGCTGCATGAATACAAATTATGACCAATGCACATAACTAGCTATTATCCTCATACACATTCTCATGGGGCATTCTTTTTCTTTCAGTCTTTTATTTAAAAAATATTCTAATACCACAAAGACTACTTCAGGATTACCATTCAAACTACAGTATGTAGTGTAGTCTTGCCTTGAATACCCCTTGGATGTGTATTGACTTGCCATTTGAATTGCAATAGCATATCGCTACCATAGAGGCACACAAATCCCCAAGGTTATATCCTGCTGTTTATGGAACATTCTACAAAAATCTGTCATTTTAAAAAAGTACAGTGGAATTTACCCTGCATTCATCATCAAACATCAGGCAAAATGGCTTTCAAGGAATCTTACTGAAGTGTGCAAGGAGAAAACATAAGCACACAACCTTTCAAGTAACTTGCCTCTGCAATGCTGTAAATATTCTATAAGAATATCATTACTGCAAAGACACAATTCGACAAATTAACTAGGAAAATATTTTTGTTTTGAGTGGTCATCAGGGGTGTTAGCTGATCTGTTATTCATCCGGTGCTGAGCACAGATTATTCTCTATAAAAGTTTAAAAAAAAAAAAACTTTTTAAACATACTTCTAAATAGACTGTTTGCATGCATGGGTGTTATCAATGTTTGCAGGACTCCCAGACTGATAAAATATTCAACATTTTGGCTATCTAACATGAGACTAGGCTAGTTTGGTGTTGCTAGCCAATGGGAGGCACAACTAAGCTATCATTGTATGGGTTTAGGTGCTAGAGTGCCATGCAGAGTACATTATCTTTCTTTATGCTCTGTTCGTGTCATGTTTACATAACTTATACACATTCACGGACTCATATAGACATTTACACACCTTGTATTCCTGCTCAGCACATGGAGATGTTACTGTTTCAGTTTCAACCCCTTTACAGTTTTAAAAATAATAATAAAATTGGATTATATCGCGTTTGGAAGAATTGATATTAAACTACAACAATAAATAAACCGCTCCAAGTGGAGAATTATTCGGGGCTAAAGAAAAAATATTTGGGGCTGAAGCCCCGAATGCCCAGACAAGGTTACGCCTGGTCATCAATAACCACAAGCCACTGTATAAAAAGTTTATTTTCTTGTTTGCATGAATTGAAGTTGTGTGGAGTAAAGTACATGTGATATGAATCCACAACACAGCAACACATTTTTGCATATGCAGCAGGTTTGAAAACCAGGATGCCCTGTCTGACAGACATTCGTAACAGAATGTCAACAAGCCATGAACAATAATTGTGCTCTGTAATTGCTTGTGCAGTTATCATCCGTGAGCTTAAATGTGACATAAGCCAGAGAGATCTTTACTAGGGTCATTGCAAGTATCTGTGGGTTATAAGCATAAAAAAATTAGGAAGAAATGTGACAATGTGAGTGTGGGTGTCTGTACATGCTATGCAAGCTTCAAATAAACAGTAGACCTTTCACAGAATACTGAGAAATTATAACGATCAATGAGGTTTCTACCACAACAGTGTAAACAATAGTTCTCCCTTGAATCCTTCAACTTATGCATATGAAAAATGACACTAAATGCTAACCACAAGGTGGAAAGTAAAAGCAAAGGCTATAATTCATTGAGTAACTAGATCTCATTACACCAAACAAGGACATAAACTTTGCTCTGAAAATTAGATTGCATCTTTTATATATATATATATATATATATATATATATATATATATATATATATATATAGAGAGAGAGAGAGAGAGAGAGAGAGAGAGAGAGAGAGATCTTTTTTGCCTTATTGACTTACCAACACTGATGAAGTTAGCAGCCAAGAAGAAGTTCCAGTGTTGACTCTGGCAAGAATCACTGTCATTTGTGAAACCCCATGATTTCATTGACAGATTTGGAGATTCCGTGCCCACGCTGTGACCTCCAGACTGCAGGGATGTATTCAGAGACGCTGTATCCATTTTTGGAGAAGGAATCTCAACTTGGAGAAGGAAGTTTAAGGGCAGAGGTGTACGAAAAAAGTATGCATCAAAATTATTTATGATCTGGTATCACTGGTATCAGATAATGTGAACTCAAAATCTCCATAAAATGTTGCACCGTGGACAGAATGGACCTTCCTAAAATCTCCAACCACGCTTAGTCTGACTAAAGCTGGTAGTTCACTAGACTTTCAGCAGATGTTCTCATGGAGTCTGTAGTGGTTAAATAGCAGGATGTCTGGTTGGGGATGATGGACTGATAATGGTGATAGGGTGAGGTTGTTTCCACTGTATTTTGGCTCCCAGGCAGATGGCCAAGGATAAAACAAGCTGGAGCAAGAAGACACCTGAAGACAAACAACAACAGTTTAGTTTTGACAATTGTTTGGCAAAAGTATTGTATTTGAGTGACACACGTCACTCAAACATTGTCAATGCCAAACAACATTTACTCAATATTTTACTCAACATTAACTCAATATACAATACAAGTTCTTTAATAATCTATTTCTGCTGCAATTTCAATTCTATGCAGAGTATATAACTGAATAACAGTGTATAACAGCAGTATAACAGTTTGTCTTCCTCAGATAGCACACTTGTCCCTGACTTTGAGGAAGTTCCTTCTCCAGTCTCCAGAGAAGATTAGAGAGTGTGTACAGAGCATTGTAAAATTTGATATGTGAGTGACAATTTAATGGAACCCTTCTCTCTTTCACAGGTTGGGGATTTCAGTCTTCAGAGAAAAGCTTAAAATGGGTGAACTCTCCTCCTACAGACTCCCCCCTCCCCAACTCCACCTTCACTCCCAAACACACACACACACACACACACACACAAATATGATGTAGTATACTACCATGGACAATTTGGCTAGTGTCTCAATCATATCATTCACGTGCAAAAGCATAAGTTTGCAATACACAAATTCTCATTTCCTGCATTCGATTCCGTCACAAGTCTTCACTTCTCCAATCAGATAATCCCATGAATGACACAGAGCAAGAGGTTATGGCTTAGTCAAAACATAAACTCAGCCACTTCCATCCTGCTGAACAATAGGACAGTGTTGTGATGGGACACGTTGAGGCCTGAGGGCCACATGAGGAGACATGTTAGCAAACACAACACCTGGATACTTGTCAGAGAAAAACCAACAATCTTACCATCCCCCTACCCAGCAGTGTGAGACCTAAAGCTAAAAGCAAGACAAATATGTCTGATGTTAAGCACCCTGATTCAACTCGTAAACTAAAAACAGGATATGAATTATGTACTAATATTGCACAAAAAAAAAATAAAACATTTGCACTTCTGGGCCTTTCAGATCACACAAATTACGTAAGATATGTATGCGCAAAACAGTCTGTTTCAAGAACTCGTTTATTGGTCCACTGAGCAATAAAGAAAGCGAGGAGATATTTTACACCATTATAAAGAATTTATCCGAACGAAAACAATAGAAATAGAAAGCTAATCTGTAAAGCCCAAGATTTCTTAGCATTCTATGCAGAAGGTGTGAAATGGAGAGTTCTGGCAAGTTTTAAATCACAGAGCATTGTGTTTTGATGTAAGGTGAGCTGGCACAGGGAAACACAACAATCTCTGTTTGACCCTTGCAGGTACCGTCCTCTGTACAAAATCTTCCCTTAAGCCCGAGACAAAGCCTTTTGTGTGCTTAACTCATCTGCTGCTGACAGATACAGCAAGTATGCAAACGTTTGCTTTTAATTCCTCTTAAAGTTATTGTAAAGGCCTACAGCTTTTATTTTAGAAAGGGACAGTTAAACATCCAATTTCCATATTTCAGAAGACTATGCAACAATATCTGCATTGCTGGTCACGTCACGCTGGTGACTTGATGTGAAGATTTGAATACAAACAAATTCACCAGATTAACTACTTACACTTTCAGTTTATCGTACACCATGTTATTCAGTAACTTTAATAAAACAAATAGGGATGGTGTGTAGTTATGAGAGTGAGCAATGTGCCAGGTTATTGGAAATATATCAAAACAAATCTAAAAAAACATATCTTGTTCGTGCATATCCCTTTGGGAGAGTGTAGCATTGACAGGGCAGAAGATTTGTCTTGGCATAGAGTGCAAACAACACAACACACTGTTAGAGCACTTAAATAAGTGGAAAATAGTACTCATGAGAAAAGTGCCCAGGGGAACAATAAACAACCCTTAATTTTATACCAGTGTTTATTGTGTTCAATTAAAAAAATCCCAAAAAACGTGCAGCTATTAAATAATGGATCAAATAAAACATTAACAAAATGCCTCTCTACATTTCTATTAATAACAGAAATATAATTTTCATTGGATTACCAGCAGTACAGTGACATGCAAAATGAAAATGCATGAAGTTTCATATTTTCTCTTTTAAACATTCCTAATTTCCTCTCATGCAGCATTCACTAATCACTCAAATGTTAACACACCCTACATGGTTCACACTTCTTAATGTATGCCGTTTATTTTATACCACTTTGTCCCGTTTGAGTGTTTCAGCTCAAAGCATGTAGTCCTTATCATCCACTTAAAGTCATTCCCATTCTGTGGCAAGATCATACCATGCATGAGCTATAATAAGAGATCGAGATAAGAGATTACTCAATACACGAGAACACTTAAAGGTGCGGGTTCTTTATTTTGCATATCACCAACTTTTTTTGCAAATATGTCATTCATAGAGGGTTGCTAACACACTAGTAGGTCACCAGCTGGCAACCTGGAGTTTCTGTATAACTCCGAGCCACTCATTGACACACAGAGCAACCAACACAATACACCTTTTCATTACTTTTCAACCGACCGGTTCATGTTGCACCTCCCAATGCCGCCTTCAAGAAAGAAAAAAAAAAACAACAAAAAAAAAACATTTCAAGCGTAGGCTAATTCAGAGCTAGATTTTTTTAGGTGCTCACAAGCTTCAAAGGAGGGTCCCTAGAAAACCTACTCTGCCCCAACCAGTGGGGATTTACGTAAAATCCATATGAACAATGGGCCATGCTGTAAATTTTTAAATGACATAATAGGAGGGGTGTTTCATGTCTAAGTACACGGTTTAACGTCTAATTTATGGGTGCCTGAGTCGCAGTTTGGCCCGAAGTGCTGTTCCTGTCAGAAATAATCAGTGCCAATTCATGACTGCATGGAAGACACTGAAAGACATCAAAAAAGAAACAAAACTTCTGATCCATTGAGAGTTCGCTCACCTGAAAGCTGTCCTTGTTATTCTCTTTCCCTCCCCGCTCTTACAGGTATAGAGTTTCAGAGCTCTACGGTGAAAACCCAAACTATTAACCCAACCATCAGAGATCCAACTCCACAACAATACCTGGGAATCCACATTTTCACTTTACAACATATGAAAAAAATATGAAAAAATATATCACAGGGTATCACTTTACCTTTGTGAGACACAAGAAGCAATCTACCTGGGGCAGGAGCCGGTAAATCCCAGAGTGAAGGTGTAACAGTGATAGTGAAACATACACTCCTCAGGCTACTCCACTCCTTTTGGACTGAATATGCTTTTTGATTTCCATGCCTATAAACTGCACCGTTCTACGTTCCAGGTAAAGGAAGCTGATGTCATCTGAAAGTTCTTTGTCCATAGTGGGTGTTCCCATATGGGGTAACAACTGTGTCAACACTGGACAAGTAAAGGCAAAAGAGTCTTCACAAGAAGACGGGGGCGGGCAACGGGGTGAGGTGCAGAGAACTGTAGCACATGGGAAATGTGCTGAAATGTTGTGAATGCGATCGCTGGAGAATACTTAGGACAAATCAGATAGACGATCGGTTATAACAGCTTCAGTTCTCACCCAACTGTCTGCTAAGCAGTCTTCTGGCTCCAGTATTTCATATCTAGCTTTCATCCAGAATGCAGACACTTTCCTACTCTGTTCCGTCTGCACAGATTTACAGTACACACTAAATCAGGAACAGTTGTGATCAACTCAAGCAGATTAATGAACATAAAGATTTGTTTTAGATTCTAATGCGGGGAATAGAGCAAGGATTCATCAAAGTTTTTTTTTCTTTTCAAAGCTAGTAGTGTCTGTCAACAGGGCAAAGTCCTGCTTATACTACCTTAAGATTTTCCTGCAGTCATACATAACATGTAACACTGCCAGAAGAGTTCATACTTTTCTTCTAATTAAAGCCAGTTTTGGCTGAATGATTCACTCAGTTACATGCTCCTTCACCTACAAAACTACATTTTGTGTGGAACATTTTCAAAACTAATTAAAAATTAACATCTCTCTGTTTTGATAGACTTACATACGTTTAAAATGGCCAAACCGGTTTCATTCCATTCACAAACATGGCAGCTAAATATAACGCCACAGAGCTTTTAAACTTAATAAAAACCTGAAGATAAAGTAGCGTTTAGCCCAGTGTCTAGTGTCTGTTACTCAGACTATAAACATCCTGTGCAAAATAGAAACATGTCCAAACCAAGCCAACCCCCCAACCCACAAATGATCAAAATAAAAAGCAGCTGTACCTCAGTGAGCATTTAGTTTCTGTCAATCCAATTGAAATCCAACTTTTGTTGCTTTCCTCAGTTAACCTGTACACCACTTAACTTCAGATTGCAAGAACTCACATGTACCTCCCAGTTTGAAACAAGACTCTGCTCCTCCTCAAGTGTAAACAGTGACCAGACTTCCTTGACTGCCACAGTGAACCAATAGGCTCCTCTATAATCAAACAAGACTTTTCTCAGCGTAGTCAAAGTCCAGGGACAAGTCATGTGTAGGATTTTTTTAACCAACATCAATGTGAAGACACATTTTTAATTTCCTTACTGCTGGATCCGAGTGGATCAGAAGAGGGGAAAAAACTGGTTCTGCCACTTGTGCTAGGGACTAGGAGATGGGAAATGACAGAGAATGAAGTGAGTGATGAGTGGAATGAATACAAAATCCTGATTTTGCACTGAAATACTTGAAGCCAGATAACTCCAGATAACTCGACTAGATAAACAGACCATCTGGAGGGTTTTTACTCAGTAAAGTTTTGAGCATGCTGCCTAATTTGTACTACCTACCATGGAGTTCACATTGATAGCAGGGGATACAATGCATTAAAGTGCAAGAAATAAACAAGTAGGAATCCAATGGCATTCACAAACAACCATATAACTCTAGCCTAAAAACAAGCCCAGTAGTTATTAAGACCCTCCAAAATTCTGTATTTACAAAGTAACATCATACAATACATTTGATTAAACACTATTATACCACTGTATTGTACTGCTGAATTCTCAAGTCTGATTGGTCAGAAGATGTCTGTAACAGCAGCTCTGACAATAGTGTATGCTATAATTCAAATTCAGATATTAACATGCTTGTTCTAGATTTTATTTTATTTTATTAATTATTATTATTTTTTTAATAGTAATGACTAATTCACAGGGACTTGTATGGTGGGCACTCCAAATGTTCTAAGTATGTAAATCAAAAGTGTTATAATTTATAATAAAAGTGCATTATCGTCGGTATGGTGAAGTTTTCTGTAAGGAGACGTCTATTTGACATTTGTGGATGGAGTCTCGGCTGTCAGCGCTTTGTAACAGTTTGACTTATTAACTTCAAGGCAGAGAATAAGGACGGCAGATAAGGGAACAACTGTTTTTAGCTGCTATAAGCGATAAGAAGAGCCATCTAGTTTCACGGACTCTCCATAACATTAAATGCAACCATAAACGTTTAAAAAAAAACAAAAAAAAAAAAAACATTTTTTTAAACATGGCATTGTGTTCATTAATATACTGTATTTTTAATTGTAATTTGGCAATTTGCTGTGGTATAAGAGGCATTAAACATCTTTGACATGTTGTCATCTTGGATTATTTTCTGATAACAGAGCAGCCCCTCTTGTTTTATTGCTTAAAACTCTTATTTAATACATTTTCCACAACAGCAAATCAGTAGTGTGTAAATGTATGTAAAACGTCCAACCTCTTAAATCAATACCTCCTAGTTCGTCTATAAAACCACAGACCAGGCAACCCTGATGTCTAAAAAAACAAAATATAAAAACTCTGATCTTACATAAACAGCTCCTTTTTGTTCTTCTTCTTTGTTTTATTTATTTATTTATTTATTTTTGTTTGTTTGTTTGTTTTTTTGCAAGAATGGTTTATACGAGTTCTACACTGTTTTTGCCAATATTGGAATATTCATGTGAAACCTAGTTTGGAAAACTTTACAGTTACAGTATTACAGCATTTTGTAACTTGGAATTTTTGTACTTTTTTTTGCTTTCTGAAAAGTAAAAAATAGCTATAAGCTTCTTTCTACCAAATAATAATAATAATAATAATAATTATTATTATTATTATTATTATTATTATTATTATTATTATTATTATTATTATTATTATTATAAAAGCAATGCATTTTCCATCGGCGCTGATCATCAGGCGTGTCTAAGCAACCAATAGAAATGCATTCCTGAATTCACGTGACTAACACGGAAGTGACAGGTCTGCAGCTCATATGTCGGCGGTCCACAAACAGGCGTTAAGTACTAGCACGTAGCTTAGAATTGGGATTTACTCAATGTAGATGTTTAATCGAGTGTGATTTCCCTCCCCGTGTAGGCTCCTTAGTAAGCCTGCCTACAGTTTATCCGTGGCAGGCGAAAGCAGCATGCTAAAGGACCTCCATTAAAGTTGTTTAAACTTCATAATGCCGCTTGTTCCAGCGAACCAGCCGCAGCTGATCCGCTCCTCTCAGAAGGACGAATATTATCAAACCAGTCTCAGAAATAACGCTAACGAGGCTTTCCAAACGCTTGCTGGTAAGACACACACACTAACCAGGAACCATGTGTAAGAGTTATTTGTGCTCGAGGTTCTCAAGGAGAACCCCTCTGTCCTGTACAGTGGAGTGTTTGCTCTGCTTGAACATCTAATCACCTGCTGTTCCTGAGTTGGTGTGTTAGAGCAGAGAAAGCACTCCAATTCTCCAGGACCATCTTTTGGAACCTGTGATCTAGTAGATTGTGCACCCCATCTCTCCCCAACCCCCCACCCCTCTTTAGGATCAAGACGATGGCTGCAGTGGAGGAAAGAGGTGGAACTACTATCAGATCTGGCCTATTATGCACTAACCACCCTCTCGGGTACATTTATTACTAAATCGTTGTATCATAACATCACTGTGAATCTCTAAATAACTTGTAGTATATGTCATGGCAGGATATCAGACATTAGGCGAAGAGTACGTCAGTGTTATCCAGGTTGACCCCAGCGGACGCAGGATTCCTTCCCGGACACGCCGGCTGGCTCTCGTTCTGTTTCACACCTTTGTACCGTATGTCCTCGACAAACTCCTGGTTTGTCTAGAACATGAGCTTGAGGTGGAGGAGTGGGATTCCCAGAATGCCCGGCGAGACACAGCTTTAACCTGGAGCCCGATGTCGTATGTAAAGGCGTGGATCCAGAGTGCGGTGAGAATGCTGGATAGTCAGCAGAGGAAATCTTTAAAGCCTGTGGTCTTCGCAGCGCAGCAGGGAATCACCATCTTGCACAGGGTGCATGTGGCTCTGTTCTACATCAGTGGTGCCTTTTATCATCTGGCCAAAAGGACAGCAGGCATCAGCTATGTGAGTTTCTAATCTTTTAATAACGTGGGAGTGAAAAGTTTTATTGTACAGTATGTCATTAGCAACACATAATGTATATAACTCTCTTACATAGTAGAACAACCCTCAGGTGAGATTTTTTAATTAACCTTACAGATGCTACCTCTTTTCAGCTCCGAGTGCAGGGAATGGCCGAGGACGATCCGGGCATCCGGACTAGCTACCGGCTTTTAGGGTGTGTGTCACTGTTGCAACTGGCCATCACACTTGCTCTGCAGTTTAACAACCTGAGACAGTGGCACCGTGCCAGACATGAGTGGACACAGCACAGGAATCTTCCCTCAAGGTGGGAACACTGCAACTACATCATATATAAACGCGTATTACAAAGCAACATTTAATAAAAAATAAATAAATAATAATAAGATGGAAATGAAAACTTTTCCCAAGTTTGAGGGATGATTTATTTCAGCAGTCCTTGTAGTCATGCAGCCAAGTACTGTTTTTATTTAATTTTCTAAAAACTGTTACAAACTTCTTACTTTAGTTGATGCTTAAGTAAACTAACATTCAACAAATAGGATACAAGATGTATGCTTCTGTTCTCCCCGTGCTCCGGGGGTTTCCTCCAGGTACTTCGGTTTCCTCCCCCTGTCCAAAGACATGCATGGTAGGCTGATGGGTGTGTCTAAAGTGTCCGTAGTGTATGAATGGATGTGTATGTGATTGTTCCCTGCAATGAACTGGCACCCTGTCCAGGGTGTACCCCTTCTTGTGCCCGATGCTCCCTGGGATATGCTCCAGGTTCCCCGTGACCCTGAAAAGGATAGGTGGTATAGAAGGTGGATGGATGGATGGATGCTTCAAATATACAGTGGGGTCCAAAAGTCTGAGAGCATCGGTGAAAATACTTCTATTTTGCATTGTTTTCTAATTTAATACAATTTTCATCACAAATTCTACTGTATTATTGACAACAACCTGAGTGGAAAGTAGAATGTTTTCATGAATTTCAGAGTTTCTTAGTATGAGCTGACCTATTGTACAAAGCAGTTAACATGGTCAAGATCACACATTTGTTTACGTTTAAATCGGGACCTAGAACTAGTGCAGAATCTTGTTTATTAAATATTCAAGATATTAAACATTTATTCAGCACTTTCTTAGTTTTAAATATTTAAAAATTCTAAAAGCTTATTTTGAATTTTAAATGCATGGACCAGATTTCAATATGGTCTCAGAGTTTTGGACCCCATTATGTATAAGTGATAGTATTGTCAAAATTTCATTAATGTAAAATAATATATATATATTATATAAATTATATTTATCTTTTGAATAAAAATCTAAAATTTTATGCCGTTAATTGTTATGGCAATTTTTCCACGTGGTATCGAATATCAATATTTTTGAAAGTATTGTATCGAAATTAGAAATACCGGTATCCTGATAGCACTAATCAATACCATTTATTAATGACTGATACCAGATTCTGACTCAGTTTAGTGATGATTATGTAATCCTGTTTGAGAGAACTAATTAGAGTACTTTTTTCTCTTTTTTGTCTCTCTTTACCTTAAAGTTAATAAAATGGGGGGGGGATGCTGCTTTTTATGTTCCGAGACAAGAGTTTAGACTCCTTGCATAAATACTATGTCTTTAATACTTGATGTTTATAAGTATCACCACATATGTTTATGCTTCTTACAGAAATCTTCACAATATCAACAATTACACATGTTTTTTTTAAATCCATTTATGTGGCACAATGCAGCTTCCTGTATACGTTGTAGAAACTATAGAAACAACAATATATTAGAAAGAGCACATTAATATAAACCTTGCAGTTGGAATTCCTGTCAGTAGAGCTGCTGTTGTACAAAATTAATCAACACCTTCTGACCAGTCAGATTCATGCATTCGACAGCACAAATGACTAAAACAAATGACTTGCATAATTATTTTGCATAGCTTTTCCACTGACAAATACTGTAACGAGTTAGCTTGTAACTCTGGTGCAAGATGATTATCAATTACCCTCATTACCATTTCCCACCGTCGCAGCATCTTGGCTCCGTTTCTCTTATTTGTATGAATAGTCATAGGGTTTTCTTTATCTCACGGATGGCGCATTTCTTTCATCGCTTAGTCCACAGGAGACTTCGTCCCCTCGATCTTCTCGCTGTATTCTGTGCTTGGAGGAGAGGAGGCACTCCACAACAACCCCCTGTGGGCATCTGTTCTGCTGGGAGTGTATCACGGAGTGGTGTAACACCAAGGTAACATGTTTATCTCTGGGAACTAGGGCTCTCTCATACCTTTGAAACGCATTCGAATTTGAGATCAAGCAATGATGAGACAATAGATCAGGATTTCAGCTTTCGTTTCCTGATATTTAGATCTCGATGTGTTCAACAATTTAGAACATGACACCTTAGGTGGCAGACCAGCCAATATTTTTGGTGAACAAAAGTAGAGTAACAGATATAGTCTTAAAAGGAATAATTATAAAGTAAATATTTGGTTCCATATTCCTTGCTTGTAGTGGCTGCATCAAGTCGGCGACTTACTGACAAAAACCAGTGTTTTTGATTGATTGACGGATGGATTTATTTGCAGGATTTATAGAGTATAAAGTAAAAATGAGTCGTTTTTGTTTCTTGTGTTTGCAGATGGAGTGTCCGCTGTGTCGAGAGAAATTTCAGCCTCACCGCCTGGTTTATCTGAGAAGTTACAGATAGACACGACAGTATTTCACATCTACCTGAACTAAGCCTTCATTCCAATACTGCGTCTATCACACCCTCATAGCCAATTCAGAAGTGTGTGTATTCGGTGTCATGAAAAAACAGGATGAGTGGATGTATAACCAGAACACTTTTGCACTTGAACCATACAGCTGAAGCAGATTCCTTTGGAATGTGTCTCATCTGATACGTCTGAACGGTATACCTGGTATTATCGGTTTAATTACTGGCCGTTGTGCTAATTAGCTAGCTATATGGTACTGTAATAAGTAAAAAATAAAAAAAAAAAAAAAAAATTTTTAAAAAAATTTTTTGAAAAAAATTTTAAAAAAATTAAATTATGATATTTTTCAATGGTTAATGAGCCTCACCGTGTTGCTTTTAACTACATTAATTAACCATGCCTGTAATAGCTAAGTCTCACTGGTGTCCAACTAGGGTTCGAAAAAAAAAAAAAAAAAAAAAAAAAAAAAAAAAAAAAAAAAAAAAAAAAAAAAAAAAGGGGGGGTTTAAAATTTCTTTTTTAAAAAAAAAAAAAAGCTTTTCACCAACACCTTAGCAACTTTATATTCATGTTACTTCATCAGCTGTTTTTAAATTTATAGACACGTACATTCTTGTGTGAAATATTATGTACACCTCATGTTTGACATATTTGGACAAGCAAACATTTGATCATGTTTAAAACGGTGCCTATTTATGAAGTTGATTATACCTGCACAAAACTAGCTGAAATGGAAAAATAATAATTTCAATCATTTACTGAAATATCAATATATGTCATATTCTTCTGTGGAAAACCAAGTACACCCTTGGCCTCATGTGCTAGTATCGTCCCCTTTAGCAGAAATAACTTCTTGTAGGCGTTTTTCATAATTGTCCACCAGGCTTGCTGGAATCTTTGACTACTCTTCCATGCGATATTCTTTCAGTTGCAAAATGCTTGAGGGTTTTCTTGCGTTTCAAATCCCGTTACATCTCAATGGGATTCAAATCATTCAGTCCAGGATTTAAATCCATTTCTTCTTTTTGAACCATCCCTTGGTGGATTTGCTAGTGTGCTTAGGATCATTGTCCTGTTGAAAGGTCCACTTTCGGTCAGATGGCCTCATATTATCTTCAAGCACTGTTTGATATGTGGAATGCATATCAATACAGAATTCATAGTTGAATCAATGAATGCAAGCTGTCCAGGCCCTGAGGCAGTGAAGCAACCCCAAACCATAACAGTTCCACCACGGTGCTTCACAGATGGTATGAGGTGCTTTTCCTGAAAAACTGTCTTTGGTCAGTACCAAACTTGTCTGCTGTTACTGTGGCCAAACAACTCTATCTTTGAGTTGTCTGTCCAGAGCACATTATTCCAAAAGGCCTGGTCTTTGCCTATATGCTCATTGGCAAACTAGTCTTACAAAGGCTTTTTCCTGGCACACCTCCCATGCAGGTCAAATTTGTACAATTTCTTTGATTGTAAAATCATGCACTTTGACACCAACACTTGCAAGACGTACTAGCAGATCCTGAGATTAAATTTTGGGGTTGTTGATGTTTTTTTGCATCACTGAATTTGCTGGAACCTGTTGCCAGTCCTGGACAAACTGACAGTCATTTGAAATCTGCACCATTTTGTAGATGATTTTCCTTACAGTGGAATGATGTATGTCAAATCATTTGGAGCTTTTTTTTAAATCCCTTGCCAGACTCCGAGGCATCAACAACCTTTTTTCTGAAGACATTACAGAACTCTTCAGATCTCGGCATGGTGACACCACACACCTCTAACAAAGGAGACACTAGATATGAGGGGGATATAAATAAGACAGGTTCCACCTGCACTACCTTAGCAGGTTCTAATCACTGGCATCCAATCTTGAAAACCTGATTCTAATATAGATTTGACACTGTGATAAATATACGGGTGCACTTACGTTTTCCATGAGATGGATATGCATAAGATGGATTTCCATGAGTTATTTGTTCATTTAAATTGAACTACTACAAAATGGCAATTTCATGCATCATTTGAGAGAGTGTAACACCTTTTATTAATAGCCACTTTTTCAAAGAGGATAAAGTGTGTGCTTGTCCAAATATGTCCAAAAAGCCAACAATTTCCATAGGGTGTGCTTATTTTTTCACATGACTATATTTTCATAAAAACCTGAATTTTAGGGTGTGTATTTCACAGCTGACTACCTGTGTTGTAGAACACTAGTAGGAAGGGACTATATATATATATATATATATATATATATGAAACCATTTGAAAATCCATACCACATGTTTTGTGGCATCACAAGTAGGTTAAATCAGTAATTGAGCATATTAATCTGGATTGTCCTCGTAACTCTGTGTGTTTTTCAGATGGATGACGTCTGTGACCAAAATGGAACTATTCTATTGAACATAATCCTGCTAGTGTTTCCCCCAAGGTGATTTTTCAAGTTTTAATGAGCTAATGATTACTGTAATGTAAAATAAATAGTCTTGCGCACACAGCATTTGAGCCTGTAAGAGTCCTCTACAGATCTCATTTTAATATCATTGTCTCTTCTAAATCGTTGATCTTTGCAAATGAGATGTTTGTGCAGTAAAAAGTTTGCCTTGGCAGGGCACTTTCAGGCAGCAAAACAAGGATGGTTCACCTTCTCAAGCTATATTATGGTAGATGACCTTGTGTTCTGTATAGAGTATTGAAAACATTCTAGAAAGATATAGGAATTTCCGTCTGCTGTAATTGACAGTTTGAGTCTATATTTATCTGGACCAAAGAAGCATTTCAGTACGGGAACTGACTTGAGGGAATCGTTCTCATTTCACTGAACAGCATTTTTATTCTGTCCCAAAGGATGCATTAGGTTTTAGATGTCTTGTGAGATGCAGAAACGAGTTATTCTCACCATACCGCCTCAGACGCTACGGTGTTGCTCGTTATAATCCACAGTCTATCTCTGAAAACAGACCAGTCTGCCTCGATACATACAATATAAGATAAGGGACACATACAATAGTGCTTGGTGCTTATTAAAATAGGTTTATCTGTTTCAGGTCATGCAGAGAGTTTGAGTTGGGTTTTTACAGCACTCGTGTCCATCCAGGCCAGATTCAGGAGTTCTCATTAGATGAACTAGAGGTCAACAAAACCAGAATGGCACACTGTGGGCCCTTTTTTTAGTGTGTGTGAAAAACGTGGAAGAAAAGTCCATTTGAGTCTGAAGGTTCTGGTTGCATTGAAACAATGAAAAAGAAACCGTTTCAGTACAAACCAAGGTAAATAGATGCTCCTAAGAGAAAAGCTGAAGTAGAAATCATAATGGACAAGCTGCTAGAACCAATCTGGGTGGTTGATGTGTTTGCTTTGTGTTTGGTTACTGTGTCTCTGGAGGCTTACAGTAATCCAAGGTGTAATTTCATTGATTCTACTGAACACTTAATAGACTTTAACGCTATTGGCCTCACATTATCGCGTACAGTCTGACATTAATGGCATCTGAGATCCTTCAGTGTGACCCGGCTTACAGCGGGGACAAGCAACAGTCGCAACGGACTATTAAAAATCGCACAGTGTGCACCCGGCTTAAACTATAAGCACTTTGAATACCAAAATTGATGATGGTAGAAGTTTTGAGGCTGTGGTTATCTAATCTGGTATTTGGTTCAGACCTTGGTAATCTATGCATTAATGAAGGCTGATTAATATAGAACTCACCATCAGCAAGCCAACTCACTATTCACCTCTCTTCTTAGCCTCTGGCAGTATGTAGTGATAAGTGCAAGCTCGTCGGCTTAAAGCAGCCAACGTCATTCTGTGTAGACTGTAAAACTGCCCAGGGACAAATTTTAGGGACATGTAAAATTTAGAGATGTTCACCTCCTTCTGTTACACTGCAAAACAGTTCAATTAACCAGTCATGTGACTGCACAATGCCACACTCATTTATCCAAATGACAGTTGCCCTCCCAGGCGTTTTCCTGGTGAGAAGTGAGGAGTAGATCCACTGTGTATTTGTCAAACTTGATCTTTTGGGAAGAGAAGTAAAGTGAGCACACTTGTAGCAAACCTTGGAATGTGGATGTATCATCATACTTGTTAAGTTCAGGGATGTGAATCGGGCTCTGTCATGATGGTATCAGGAGTGTTGTTGCTTGCTGGCAAGGCGTCCTAGTGTTGTATGGATGTCCAAGGTAGCAAAAATAGGCTGTACTAGTTGGGAGCGAGGGTGGGAGGGATAGCATACATTCTCTGCCAGTGACACTAGCCAATCGCAGGCATCTATACATGTGCATGGAAGAGATAGGGAAGAACTGGCTGGCGGGAGGGAATTGGCAATATATTTGCTGTTGCTGTTTACTGTCTACACAGCCTTGAGCAGAGAGGGCTTGGCTGGTTTCTTCTGTCATGAAGCAGACAGACTGATGCACGTGCAGTTTTTCAGGTTCTATTAAAACCTATGTAGCAAAATAAAATAAAAATAGGGCTAGGCAATGCTCAAAATGTTCAAATGTTGAACACTGTATTTTATGCTCCTTAAATACAAAATTATTGACACTTCATAAACATGAGCAAAGATTATTTATTTGAAATAAACAAACTGTCATCCTTTATGATTTTTCATTTGTGTTCAGTCTCCAGGAACTCTGTGCATATAATAAATACCGTTGAACATCGTATTGTCATCCATTACCATTGGAAAGCCCAAAGAATACAAAAGAGACAGATGGTCTTTGAGATGCACAAATCAGGCAATGGATATAAAAATACATGTAAGCAGTTAAAATATCATTAGGCACAATTAGTGTAGTAGCAAGAAGTTTCACATGTCTCAAACAGCTCGAAATGTGCAGGAATTCTACCCATGATCACTTTGCACATATATTACTGATACTGATGTGTATAAAACCCCCAGAAACAAAAGCTGGTCATCATGTTTCCACTCAGGTTCGAAACAGCAAAAGGTTACAAAAGATTAATATTAATGAAGCCAGCTGGATGTGTTGAAGTATAAAATGCTTCTCGTCTCATTGGGAAAGCTACGAGCAAGCTAAGGAATATTAATAAACACTAGCAGAGTGCTTTAATAATATTGATGGCTAGTGAAGGAAAATGGGCTGAGAGTTGAATTGGTTAAAATGCTTTGGATCTGCCAAATGAATAAATATTCATATAATGTGCACACCGGTTTCAGGTTTTGTACAGATTCCTTTAGCTTTTGTGGTGCATTACAGCATGCTGTGCTAGACTCAATTCACCGCAGCTTAGCTTCATCACCAAAAAAAAAAGCATCCTCAGCACTGCTTGGTCTCCAGTGAGCTATTCTGCATCATTGTGCTCAGGCAGACGATGCAGTGAGGAGATGGAGTGCATTAATACTTGCACAGTCTTTGCACCAGCTGAGCATAAAAGTGCTCAAGGTGGCATGTTAGGAGGCAGAGCATTATCATAATGTGATCATTCTGCCTGCAGGGCCATTGCATCCTACAGTTAAATTACCGAAAAGTACAGCTACTTTTCTATGGAGGTTTTTGTGTGAAATTCATCCTGATATATAACCATGGAATACTTATCCATCTTACTTCTGCCATGCATACATGTGCACACTTACGCATCTATTACTGTACACATACACAGCTGTTTGCTAGTGTGCCCTTAGCATTAGATAAGGTCAAGAGTGTAATGACCTCTCAATCAATAATTTGTAAATGATGACAGACTCAGCAGTACTTACTTGAGAACACATATTCTGTATGAAAGAATGAAAAAACAAGTAGTGCTTCATTTTCACTTCAACAGAAAATCAGCAATATATATATAAATATATGTATGTGATATATATTATATATATATATATATATATATATATATATATATATATATATATATATATATATATATATTTATATATATAAAAATATATAAATAAAATAACATTTTAGGACTGAAAGCAAGCGGTTTCCTTGATCGGCCCAATCTTTGGACCTGATTTGAAAAAGACACCGAATGACTGATCTGTCAGCACCATAACATGTAATATGTCATGAAAACTGTCAAAGATCGACGAAGCAATTGTTTTGTTAGTATACAATAAATATCTATATTGTCTGCGTTATTTTCTAAGGGTATGCAAACTTTTATACTCACCATACGATTGCGTAAAGGCTAGGTAGCTGAAGTCCAGACAGGAAAGATCTGGGCTGAACACTATTGTGAGGACTGCCTACTGCATGTTGCCTGAAGCCAACACACAATATTTCCAGCACACGAGTAAGAATAACTACTCCATCTAATACTGCTGTCACTGAAGGAGTAAAGTGAAACTATACATAAAAAAACTATACACATTCTATTAAATGCCAAATTGAAATGGCATTTAACAATTTTCAAATGTTAAAAGAGTGTACAGAGCTTGACTGCTTAATGCAAAGTGGTATTAAGGTGTGGGGTTTTTTTTGGCATCAAGTGGAATCAAGCAATTTTCTTGCTTCAGATAATCAAGAAAAATCTGTCAAATATACTAAATGTCTTATATGATATAAGGGAAATATTTGCACTGTGTAGCATTTTTCTATGAATAAACACACCAATTTCTAGATATTTACTTCTGCAAGTTTTTGCAGCGCATGTACTGTATGTAGAGGTCATTGCCTTGCAGCAAACATACAGGTCCATGAGGTTATGCTGTATATTCTGACTTGCGTGGTCAGTTACTGATCATATTTAGTAAGAATATGAGTTTTCTTGGAGTTTCTCCTCAGGCAACTCACTCTTTTACCCCACATCTGTTTATCCTTCATTAAGATACATGTTTTTCTAACAAAAAAAAATATCTTTTACCTTTATATCTTTTTTTGTTTTTATCTATTACTTCTTTCCCAATGGCTTTCATGGAAACACACACACTTCTCATCTGTGATCATGTATAGATAAGAGCAAGCTAAGACTTTCCTAAGCTAATTGCGTATTTACTTTTTAAACGTCTTGTAACTTGTTTCATTTTGCATTGAACAGACTCGAACTGGTTATAGCTGTTGGGATTGTTTGTCTGCTCTGTGCCCTTGCTTTAATATAATTAGAGCAAATTTGAATAAGAATCTGTGTTGAAATTACATCTGACCTAGTTAGTTTGCACTGCTGTGCAGAAAATGCAGATGTTCTATTGAAGGTTAGAAAGACTTGGTGAAACTCTAGGGATTCGGGATTTTAAATTAAAAAATAATTGGCCAGGGTTTAATAAAGTGTCTGCACAGGAATGAGTGGACTCAATTCAGCATTTATTGTACAGTGAAAAAACCACTATAAGGCTTACTATAAAAATAGTAAGGCTAGTTAATCTACCGCAGATTGCTGTCTCATTTTCCTTCCTAAAACCAATTAAACATTAGTTATCCAGTTAGTTAACCATTAGTTATGAATGAATGAATGAATGAATCAATGAATTTTACTGCATCAGTGGATCTGAATGTAAAATCAGTTAATTTTTTACCATTTGGTGTGCAAAGCAACAGGCAGGATGCAAGTGTGTAAACTCAGTACATGCTTTCTTAGGACAAATTCACAAGTAATAACCGCAGAAAACAAGGCTTGGACTTAATGACACTAAATGCATGATAAATAAATAAGTACATATTAGTGAATTGGTCATACAGACAAATTAATCAAGGACTAACACAGAACAGGTGAACACAAGAGGATAACAAACCTGAGAAAGGATAGAGGTGAAGACAGGATTAGAACAAAAAACTAAAACATGAGCATTTGGTGTTTGGTGCCATTGGTAAAGCAATGTAAATAGGGAAAGTGGCTATCATTTTATTTGTTTGTTTATTTGGATTTGTCACCATTTGTTCCTCCAATTTGGTCACCTGCCAATTCTTATTCACCAGCTAGCTCTTTATGATACAGCAGCTACCAACCACAATGGGTGAAGGCTATAAAGGCCATAAACCTAACAATGGACATATTGCATGCAAATGTGAACACAAGAACAACAAAAGCTTGACAATGAAGTGCTGAAAAACTAGAACTTATACAGAGGTGGTGATCATGGTGAAGCAAGACACAGGTAAGAGTGATTAAGACATGTGATGTGCTGGGGCTGATGGGAAATGTAGACACGTCAAGACACATGAAGCCAGCCAGCGCCATCTTTTCTATCTGCTGTAAATGCTGCAATACAGGACAGTGAAACGCACTTGCTATATACCGTCTTCAACACACATGAGCTCAGAGACAAGCAAAATTGGCTAGTTTTGCTGTGATTGACAGGGCACAGAGAGTAGGAAGAATTTTTGTTCCCTTGGCTACCAGTTACGGACGGCTGTGGCATTTCCAGGATTCGATCTTCCGGTGAAAATGGCAACTTTTCTGTTGCTCCACTTGTAAACAATTTGTAACAATCATTTTACTCTACCTATTTTTAGAATATATTACAGTGCTGTGAAAAAGTATTTGCCACCATACTTATTTCTTCTGTTTTTGTGTATATTTCATACTAAATTGTCTCAGGAATGAAAACAAAACCTAAGATAAAACCAAGGCAACCTGAATAAACACAAGATACAGTTTTTAAATTATAATGCTATTTATTGAAGCAAAAAAAAAATATATTATGCATATGGGCCTGTGTAAAAAAATATTTGGTTTGGTTGCAGTTATTGCTACTAAAGGTGGCACAACCATATTTTAAGTTTAAGGGTGCAATTAGTTTTTCACACAGGTAATAGGTGTTGTATAACATTTTTGCTTCAGTAAAATAAAAAATAATAATTAAACAGTATTGTGGGTTTACTCAGGTAAACCCTAAAGCTTTTTAGTATGGGATATATACAAAACCAGAATCAGGATGGGGGCAAATACTTTATTCACAGCACTCTACCTACTAATATTGGTATCTGAAAAAATAAATTAAATCCCAGTAATAGGATCTCGATCCATCACAACCCTGCCCACAATAAAGCAGACAGTAAAGCTGAATGCATGATTTCACCTGTGTAAGCCATTCAGTTTGCCCCAAAGCCTCTAATATCACTGATGACACGTTGTTCATTCAGGCAACAAAAGGCAATTGAGAACTTATTCATCTGTGAGTGACAGTCTATCCTGTACCATTCAGTATATAGTGTATTTCTTTCCCTAGTTATGCTTTCACATACCTAGAGAGAGTACCCAGAAAGTCGAATAGCTTCGGTCCATTTGTCTGTCCAGTAAGAGTGGTACATCCAAAACAATTTCCCTTTTCCCTCACCTCAATTGACTGGCAGTGTTCTGTGATAGCACCTGACAGTGTAGCTCTTCTGACAGCCACTATGCTCGAGGGCATGAACACACCGGAGCTGACAGAAAGCCACTGAACTGAGAGGAGAAGAAATGCTGGATGACTTCTTGGCTTTGCAATGGCATTCATGACATGGAAGTAGGCTGTGGACACAATACTACGGATTAGGAATTATAAAGTTACAGGAGAGCAGGGCTCATTTGAAAATGTCCAGTATTTTATTTATTTTTTTGCTAATTACATCATTAGTGCACTTAGCATTTATATTGCTATTATTATTCTATTATTATTCTATTATTATTCTATTATTATTCTATTGCTATTATATATTGATATTATTGTTATTCTCTTATTAACAGGTGTATTATTTCATTTTTATTACAGATTTTCTCAGCCAAATAGGCATTGCTGTTACTAATAATGCTCTCAGTCAGGTTGCACTTAAAAGTAATGGAATTTCTACTGCTGTACTTCTGTAAACCAGATTGTGATCTTTCTTTGGGAATGTATGTGTTGTTTCATTTGCACAGTCTGTTAAACTTTACAATAACCTTACTGACACCAATAACCAATAGTCCAAACAGGCACTAACAATGTCTCGGGAGAACGGAAAATCAATTCAAACAATCTTTAAAGTATGTATACGAAGAGGTTATGGAGTGTATCATTGTGTGTATCTCTGTGTATTAAGGAAGAACTAGTCTCCAGTATGGAGAATCAATGTTGAATTTGTATGGAAGTTCTTTTGCTCATTATTTTCCTCTGTATTTGTGAAGAAAGGTAGAACTCTGTACCAAAATATTCCCAAGGACCCCTACCTACCCCGAAAAAAAAAAGACAGAGAAAGGAAAGATATGACAGCAGTACATGAGTATAAAGTATAAGAGTATAAAACTTCACCACAACTTTGAATCTTGTATTTTCATTCTAATGCATGAAATGAAAAGTGATCCTGGTCCTGAAAAAATAGTAAGTTCCCTGATTGAGTAGGGTGGATCAGGGCAAATGATACTATGATTGGTTAAAACAAATTCTTAAGACAAATCTTAGGTATAGGCCAAATGCATCATAACCAAAGTATTTACGATTTTTTACCCCTTGTTACAGCGATATGGGAGCCACCTGAAAATGACAATTTTCTGCTTTTTTTCCAATAAAGCAGAAGAACAAAAGCAAATTCATTCAAGGGGAAAAGTGGAATTTGCTGAAGGGGAAAGGACATGGGATCTAAAAGACACGTTTTCTACAGTTTCACTACAATTGTAGTTTATCATCATGTGCAACAACTGATTAGATATGCACTTTTTTGTAACAATTGTTTAAAATGCATTTATACATTCAGCTATTCACTAAATCCAAGCATTAAACGGGTAAATATCAGTCCAACCATTCTTTTTTTTTCTTTTTCTTTTTTTTTATCATTTATGCTGTTAGCATGGAGCTGTCCTACCCACTTTTTCTCTCTAGTTGCTAGAATTTTCTCGGTAGCAATGTTGGAAGCAAACCTCTGTATTAACAAGAGGATTAACTTGAAAAATCACTTGTCTTTCTTATAAAGATCTTTGTGTATGTTGGTGAACTAAAGACAAAATTCTACTCAATTCGATTCAGTTTTATTTGCATGGCACTTTTAACCACGGGGATCGTAATACAGTAGCTTTACAGAAATGTATAAATTCAGGATCTGAGATGGGTTGTCACCCAGTCCAGGGTGTCCCCCTGCCTTGTGCCCTGAGTTCTCTGGGATAGGCTCCAGGCTCCCTGTGATCCTGTGTAGGATAAACGGTATGGAAAATGGATGGATGGATGGATAAATCCAGGACATACATTTTAAATGTAAAATTTATCCCTAATGAGAAGGCAGAGGCGATGACAGCAAGGAAAAACTCACTGAAACCTTGAGAGGAATCAGACTCAAAATTTAAATCTACTCATGAGGCTTTGTTTGTGACCTATGGTTATAAATTTTGTTTATTTTGCAACTTTTGTTTGGACTCCACATTTTCAGTGTGGTATGATGAGGGTATTAAACAAGTTAGAAATTTGTATTCCGATGTTGTGTTTGAGGACACCGATGGTGTGTTTGTGGATAAAGGACCTGATGTTTCTTTCTGAAACTCAAGAAAATAAGATATACGATGAATGGTTGTACGGACAAGTTTGTTTGTTTTTTTATAAATGGCATCCCTTTATTGTATAATTTATGGAGTTACAGACACTTCCCACTTAAATTTTTGTGCCTGTTGTTGGATTTTACAATATCTTTACAACCAGCGACAGTTATTGGGTGGCCATGATGAGCCGGGGGGGAGGATAAAATTGTCAGTATAAAAAGGAAAAAAACCTGTGAACGTTTACTGCTGTTGCTCAATTTGTTTTTTGTTTTCTTCTCAATGGAATATTTGGGAATGGGAGGGGAGGACAGAAGAGACAAGGCAATGTAGAAATGTTTAGCAGAAATGTTCAGGAGAAATGTTCAGTAGAAATGTAGAAATGTTCAGCAGAAATGTTCAGCAGAAATGTTCAGCAGAAACGTTTAGCGAAATGTTCAGCAGAAATGTTCAGCAGAAATGTTCAGTAGAAATGTTCAGTAGAAATGTAGAAATGTTCAGTAGAAATGTTCAGCAGAAATGTTTAGCGAAATGTTCAGCAGAAATGTTCAGCAGAAATGTAGAAATGTTCAGTAGAAATGTTCAGTAGAAATGTAGAAATGTTCAGTAGAAATGTAGAAATGTTCAGTAGAAATGTTCAGTAGAAATGTAGAAATGTTCAGTAGAAATGTAGAAATGTTCAGCAGAAATGTTCAGTAGAAATGTAGAAATGTTCAGTAGAAATGTAGAAATGTTCAGCAGAAATGTTCAGTAGAAATGTAGAAATGTTCAGTAGAAATGTAGAAATGTTTAGCGAAATGTTCAGTAGAAATGTTCAGTAGAAATGTTCAGCAGAAATGTTCAGTAGAAATGTTCAGCAGAAATGTTCAGTAGAAATGTTCAGTAGAAATGTTCAGCAGAAATGTTCAGTAGAAATGTTCAGCAGAAATGTTCAGTAGAAATGTAGAAATGTTCAGTAGAAATGTAGAAATGTTTAGCGAAATGTTCAGTAGAAATGTTCAGTAGAAATGTTCAGCAGAAATGTTCAGTAGAAATGTTCAGCAGAAATGTTCAGTAGAAATGTTCAGTAGAAATGTTCAGCAGAAATGTTCAGTAGAAATGTTCAGCAGAAATGTTCAGTAGAAATGTTCAGTAGAAATGTTCAGCAGAAATGTTCAATAAAAATGAAACTATATTCAGGGTCCTTATTGTGCTTTTGTCACAGGTTTTACCACAGAACAATGTTGATGGAGATTTTATTTTTTGGATCTTTGGAGCCAGAGTTGCTTCAAAGTATCTTGAGAACATGTTACCTGTTTCTCAAAATAAAAATCCAACCCACCAGTGCTGGTTTGTTGCCTATTAATATAAATCTATACTACTTTAAATATTTAATGTACAATTACTGCATGATTCATAACTGTAAGTCTTGTTGTCTAGCTCATAAAAAAAACAAGATCTGCTCAGAGAACATCATCTCATTAATACATGCATGCACTTTATACTTCTCTTTCTCTCTCTCTCTCTCTCTCTCTCTCACACACACACACACACACACACACACACACACACACACACACACACTCCTTCTCTGTCGTACTCTTTCTCTTTCTGTTTGTGTTCATCTCTTCATTCACATTCCTTACTATGGTATTTGTTTTTACTCCTCTCCTTTATCACTCTCTTGATTTTTTTTCTCACGCTCTCTCTTTCTTTTTCAGATTGTTCTGTACGATCTGGGTTAGACAAAGGAGTGACACACACACACACACACACACACACACACACACACACACACATGCTTCTGACAGCTTCAGATACCTCTGACATATATCACATATATAACCGATTTGTGTATTTCTACATGGTACATTATTTTTAATTTAATAGGCACGATGTGTCCTTATCTATGTATTTTATTGTTGATGTGGAAATTGATCCAATTTATTCTGTTGTTAAATTGTAAAACTTCTATCACAAGTACTTATCAAACCTTCTCCTTGAGTTCATAAAAATGCTGAAAATTTGGAGCAGGTTCTTGAGGCGCATTGGCGAGCACTGCAACAGAGCAATGCACTAACATTGTAGAAGCAGATGTGAATGCTACAGTATCAAGAGAGAGTAATACTGCCCCCTACAGGCCTCAGCATCACTGGACAAGCACATGACAAATCTGTCATTTAATTTCCAGGTTAAACAAAATTTTGCAAAAATCCACTTTTGCATGTCATTACAATAAAGGGTAAATTCAGCTATATTGGGAAATCAGGAAAATTGGGACAGTTTAACTTAGCAAACATTTATTTGCTGGCCTGATCAGTTCAAAATTAAATCAAATCTGATTACTGAGCCCTTGCTGTGGAAGTGTTCATTCATGTAGTGTCATATATCGACATATAAAAGTAAATCCAAATACATATTTATAAATCTGAATATATAAATGTAAATCGGAATATATAAAGGTTGATCTGAATATATAATGTTATCTCAATATAAATATATCTTTATGATCAGGCATGACAATAGGCAGATGTTCTTATTGAATTGTATTATGAAAACAGTAGGCCTATACACCCTGTATACATTTATCCATGCAAATATTGTACTCTTACGTAATTATTTTTAGTTCACATCACTTTTCAAAAACCTATGCAGTAACACATCAAATACCTTGTCTTTATCCTTTGTTTGTTTAAATACAAGTCAAAGTGCATTTACAAATCACTCTTTTTTTATTTATATTAGCATTTTCCATACTATCCCAACTTGCATGTATGTATGTCAGTATATATATGTGTGTGTTTGTGTGTGTGTGTGTGTGTGTGTGTGTGTGTGTGTGTGTGTGTGTGTGTGTGTGGGTAGTGTGTGTGTGTGTGTGACTGACTGAGGTGATATAATAAAGTGTATTACTTAAAACAAAAATAATAATTTTGCTCACCATGTTTATAATGAGTGACTATTTGAGTTACTGTAGTTACTGTAGCCTTCCTGTCCGCTCGAACTACTCTGGCCACTCTCCTCTGACCTCTCTCACCATCAAGCAATTCTGTGTAATCTCTAGGAACTCTAGAGTATGTGACAATATCTTGAATATGGGCAAATGTCTCTAATATTTCTTATTATGAGATCATTATTATTATTATTATTAAATTAAATATACGATTCTTCAGCTTGTTTTTAGATGCGTTCACATATTTCAAGCGTTACATTTTCTTATTCTGTTGGCAGATCATTTTGCTTCTTTCTAGAAGTAAATGCTTAAAAATTAGAATTATTTGTCAATTAAATGAGACTATTTTAAGCTTTTAAATTACTAAAAAATGCTTACAAAAATGTTTCATATTCATATATTTGATATTTGATATATTTTCACTTGCTAAGATATTTATTTATTTATTTATTTTTTTGCAGTGCACTGCAATACGACGTGTTTTCCCACTACCTAGGGACTCATTTAACACATCACAGAGCAGAACTGCTTTCTGTCCAGCTCAGTCCTTAAGCAAACAGGGTCTGAAATCAGTGGTGAGTCCCACTCTCACTCTCCTAATCTAAGATTCTTTTTGGAGCCACAGTTCCTTCATCCTTGTCTGTGTCCCTGCAGGCTAGACCACTGCGAGCTACTTAGATTGATCGATCATGGCCAAATATTTGATGAGATTTCAGAGCAAGGAATCTGAGATCCCTGAGGGTCCTCTCTTGTGGACTCTCCTCTTCAGTTCACCAAACAAGTTTTTAATCTGGTTTAGGTCAGGGGACTGAGATGGCCATGTCAAAAGTTTGATTCTATGGTCCTTGAGCCATTTTTATGTGCATTGGGTGGAATGTTTGTTTGGATCATTGATCTGCTGGAAGATGACCATGGCCCAGTTGTAGATTCTTCAGAACCTTTCAAATGCATACATTGGTTCCACTAGATTGAATTGAGTTACATTGAAACAAATTGTTTTCCTACATCCAACATGATTTGATCATGTCTTTTCAAAGCCATGAATAAAATCAAATGCTGCACTCTCACCCAGAATGAGGATCAAACCTGGGCCACATTACCGCTGCGCTAATCTACCTCACATGTGATTTTGTTAATTTAATAATACAGTTATGGTTCCCATCATCCTTGCCAGATTTAATAGTGTAGTTGGTTAATACTATGTGAATTGATCACACTCACTCTACATAATTCAATCTAGTAATTAGAAACTTGTTTAAATTGAGCTTATTATATGCAGTGAAATCACATTTTGATGAGAAACTCTATGTAATATATTCTCTTAAATCTGACTGACCACATATTCCATTTTGTTTTCAGTGTATGATGCCATTACATAATATAATAATAAAATATTACAATATGTTATAATATGTTTGTGGCAAAATTTTGGTCTGACATGTTTTCCTTTATTGGGTGGAACTGGAATCAATTATTAATTACTTTTGGAATTAAATGTGATATTTTGTACTCTGTGAACAAAGATTAGTCTTTGAGGACAGAACGGTGCCTCGTAGTTTGCATGAGAGAAGACACAACCGTAGCTTATAGAATCTGTCAGCTTTCACCAGCCAGCAAAATTATGTAGATAAATCTACCTAATCTCCTGTCGAGTTAACTGTCTAAAATTATTTTATTATTCAGTCTTGGCATAGGTTATTGATGAGCCTCTTCCATGGTGTGCCTTTTGTTTATCAATGTAAACAGCAGTTGTCATATGAGTATTTTGAGTTAAAGGAATTGTTCATTTTCTAGTTTCAAATAAAGGAAAAAAATGCTAAAATGCTAAAAGTACTGCGTTTTTGTTCAAAACATTCTTAGTTTTGAGTTTGTGGAACATAATTATATTCATCAACCGAACAAACATTTTAAAGTTGACTCAAAGAATTTTATATCTAATCAATGTATATTTCTTGTCTATGCCAGTTAGATAGTTTTGAGGTAGTTTTGGATGAATAAGTTATTAGTTAGGCTAATTTTACTTTTTTTTAATCAGCTTGCTCAGCGACGTAAAATTTAATCGTTAGCAGAATGTCTCAGTAAAACGTTTAGTAAACTAAGATTTGCTATTGTAAACAGGGTTGTTGTTTTTTTTAGAGAGAGACAGAAGACTATTCATAGATTTATTTACTGTACAGTGAAGGTTCTCAGGACCTGGTTTTCTCAGGAAAAACAATGCCACAACATCCTCCGCCATACTGTGTTTACCGTGTATACCCATCCTTCTTTGTACATCAAAACCTCTATTTATGTCTCATCTGAAAACAGAACCCGGTTAAGTTCCAGTAGAGTCTGGTAAAACCCCAGGCGCTGACATTTATGGTTAAAGGTCTGGGATTGTCTTCTAAACACTGTAGTTTGCATTGAGTTCATATCTAATTGTTGATGTGGTGACTTGTTACCATATTTTGCAAATCTTCATCCATGATCCTTGAAGATAATCTTGCTTCTCTAACTTTCATCCTCATGGCACGTGGATGCAAAATACACTTACATCTTCAACCAGGCAGGTTAATTACAGCTCCAGTTGGTTTCACTTCAATGTTTTAATTACTGACCCAGCCTAACACACATTGATTAAGCTCTGTCAAAGAGAACAAAGGAAGGTAAAATGGATAAACTGGGAGGCATAAAAAAAAAGAATAGCGGTGGGAGGGAGGGAGACAGTATTCTGAGCAGCTAGAAGAGAAGTCTTGGGGGAACTGCTTGCTGAATGAAATATGGGCATTGTCAAGTATGTAGCTCTTTAGTTATAACCGTTCCCTTATTCATGAGGTTTGTCTATTCTCTAAGGTTTCCCATATTAGTAAATGTCTGATATTACTTGGCCTCTGTGTCAAAAACAGGAAAGTCAGGAATTCCTGAATGCTCAGATGTGTTACGATACAGGACTCAAAACAGGAAGTGCATGCAGGAGTGATGTCTTTATTTAGACTTAAGCAAAGGACACGACACTTAAACACTTATCCCTTAATTAGGAATGGGGCATAAAGCATTGTAATTTGAACACAACTAGAACATTAAACACTCCTTTAACTAAGACCCTGAACACTCCTTTAACTAAGACAGGACATGGAACTTTGCCTCGTGACACCCTTACACCCATCAGTCTCTATTAATCAGCAACGCGAGGGGTTTAAATAACCAGTCACAATTACACCTGAATACAGACAGCTGGGACCAATCATGACACACCCTCGAACATCAACAAACACCTGAACTGGAAGAGAACAAAACCAAAACAAAAGGCACATGTCCATAGGATTAGTCTTAGCATCCATACGTACTTCGAATACGTGCACGCGCTTTCCAGCTGCTCATGCACGTTGTCTCCACAGCGCCCTCTGCTAGCGAGATCGTGACAAGATGAAAAAAATGAGAAAATGCTTTGATTAGATTTTGTTCATACATATTTCTAAGGCTGACACATTGTTGTTGTTGTTGTTGTTGTTATTATTTCTTAGTATAGGATTTCTAAGATTTCTTTCATATTATCAGCACGAGACTAAGCTAATTAATCATGATATACATTTACTAAGGTTGGAGATGACTCCACAGTAGGTGACATCTATTATTGAGTAGAAATTCAATATCAGACTTTCTCAGGCTGATCTGTATTTGAACAGAAGAGGGCACACATGCTCTCCGTCTCTCTGTGCTAGTGAAGTGCTAGTGAAGGTTCATTCCAACACACACACAAAACACACACACACACACACACACACACACACACACACACTGTGAAACCAAAGTGCTTACTTACACACTACTACATTGATGTAAAATATAATACTTATTGTGATCATAGCTGTAAAAGCAGTTAAATGACTCGTGCATTTTTTAAATATTGATACTGATTCTCAATTTTTTTATAAAGAACTCACGCCTGTATTTGGCTTCAGCCTGATATTTTTCCTCTCCAAACCTCATCACTCAAAAACGTGTATGTTCTATGCACACTGCCAGCAATTGATGCTGTAATATTTTACTGAATTTGCTTGAGCACATCTGCATTGTTTTATACAGTTTACACTTTTTGAGCACACTGAGTGACTAAGTTAAACCGATTAGTAGGAAACGTATTTGCTATTCAGTAATTCAGTGTGTGTTTGTTTGTGTATTTCTTGGTCCTTACCCAAATGCGTAAGAGCCTCTTATCTAAAATCAGAGTGTGTGCCATGCCATACAGAAAGTCAGGCAGTGTGCCATCCGGTGTATTAGGTACACAAACCAGTAGAGTTTAACCTTAGTCGGACAACAACACAGGCATACACTCTGTCTGAATGCCAAAAACTGATGCAATGTTAGAAAGAATACACACACACACACACCCCCCCCCCCCACACACACACACACACACCAGAATTGTAAATAATGCAACGCAATATACAGTAATCATTAACAGAGATGGATAAGGAATTGGACATCTTTGAATAAATATAAACCTCAACTGTGTGTGTGTGTGTGTGTGTGTGTGTGTGTGTGTGTGTGTGTGTGTGTGTGTGTGTGTGTGTGTGTGTGTATGTTTATATCTTAAGATAAAACTCTTAACTTTCCTATCAAGTCTAACACCTCTCAATGCACACAGCTGGACACCTGTTATCACACAGACACGCGCACACACACACACACACACACACACACACACGCACATCAATGCTCGGTGGAATGAGTTACATACACACTCGATGCCACTCAATTACTTACTGAACTGACTTTGACACTACATCACGCTGCAAATATTTTTGCACATCATTTACTGTTAATCTTTTTACACAGCTTCACTGCGAATGTATTCTAGATATTATTTTTATATCTTAACATGCACTGCATCACCCTTATCCCATCACAGACTGCACAGTAGTGTCTGCGCTACTGCTGTACAACATGCCATGTGCGTCGTTTGTGTAACCAGATGTCTTGTTTCTGTGCAAACATACACTATGTAGCCAAAGTTTTGTGGACAGCTGACCATCACACCCGTATATGCTTGTTGAACATCCTATTCCAGATTTAGTCCACCTTTGCTGGTAAAAATCTCCAATCCTCTGGGAAGAATTTTCACTAGATGTTGGAGTGTGTCTGTGGCGATTTATGTCTCCAAGATACAAGAGCGTTTGTGAAGTCAGGCTGGGAAGATTGGGGATCAGTCAGCATTCCAGTTAGTCATGAAGATGTTCACTGGGGTTGAGTTCAGGGCTCTGTGCAGGTTACTCAAGCACTTCTGTTAAAACATGTCTTCATGGATCTTCATTGACATACTAGAACAGGTTTGGGCTTGACCTGTTAGTACAAGTGAACTTAATTAGTTAGTTCAGTTTTGGGTAGGCCCACATATGGATTTGACGGTCCGGTGTCCACAAACCTTTGGCATATATTGTATATCTGAGATCATTTGGATTTTTGTCTAACCTTCCAATGTTTAACACTCAGACTTTGAGAAAACAGTATGTTAAGAAATCTGTAAGAATGTGTTGGCCCTTGATTCATTGGATAAGATAATTAGTACATTTATTTGGGGAGGGAAGCCACCAAGGGTTAGTAAATCTTTATTGCAGAAATGTAAACTTATGGGAGGACTTGCATTACTCAATTTTCAATTCTATTACTGGGCTGCACACATCCATAAACTTTGTTACTGGGTTCAATCTCCTGGATCTTCTTGGTCTAAATTGGAATTATCTTCTTGTAGGGAATCCTCTTTACCTGCTCTACTTTACTCCCCTTTACCTACAAAACTTTCTCAATATACTGATTACCCTGTTGTCCTCAGCACACCTAGGACTTGGTATCAATTTAGACGACATTTTAAATTTGTAGGTGCATCCTCTTTGTGTCCTTTAGTGAACAACCATCTATTTCCCCCATCGTGTTTGGACTCCTCATTTTCAGTGTGGTATGACAAGGGTATTAAACAAGTTAGAAATTTGTATTCTGATGGTGTGTTTGATAGCTTTGCCAATTTGGCATCCATTTATGATCTCCCCTTGATGCATTTCTTTCGGTACTTTCAAATACGGAATTTCGTTTCTAGATGTTTTCCTGATTTCCCTTCTGCTCCTTCAGAACAGGCCTGGGAAGACCTGTTTTCAAATAACCCGCATCAGAGAGGAATGATTTCTAAGATTTATGATTTTATTTTGACGCAAGGTAGTGGGTCGAGTAATAAAATTAGGAATGCGTGGGAAATGGAATTAGGAGTACAAATAAGTGAGGAGTGTTGGGAACATGCTATAGGGAGGGTACAGACTACCACTTCTTGTGCTCGTATTGGACTTATACAGTTCAAAGTTTTAAATAGAGTCCATTTGTCCAAGTCGAGATTGTCTGTGATGTATCCGGATGTTGAGGACAAGTGTGATAAATGCCATGGCTCTCCCCATCATCTTGGCCATATGTTTTTCTTCTGCCCTGAACTCCATGGTTTTTGGTCTGGCTTTTTTACCATCATGTCCACTATTCTCAGGGCAAATCTAAAGCCTTGTCCATTGATTGCAATATTTGGGATTCCTCAAGCTTCAATTCCTTTGAGCTCAATACAAAAGGATGTTATTGCTTTCACATCCCTTATAGCAAGACGTTCCCTACTGTTACATTGGAAGTCTGTTAAATACCCATCTATCTCTCAATGGATAAAGGAAGTGATGTTTTTTCTGAAACTCGAGAAAATAAGATATACGATGAATGGTTGTACAGATAAGTTTTTTCATAAATGGCATCCCTTTATTGCATACTTTATGGAGTTACAGACACTACCCACTTAATTGTTGGTGCCTGTTGTTGAATTTTATAATATCTCTATAACCATCGACAGTTAATGGGCAGCCATGATGAGCCGGAGGGGTGGGTTGAGGGTTCAATTTTGTTTTTCTTTGTATAAAAAGAAAAAAAAATCTGTGAATATTTACTGCTGTTGCTCATTTTGTATTTTTGGGAAATGGTGGGGAGGACAGAACAGAAAAGGCAATTTAGATAGGCTTAGCAGTTCAACAGAAATGTTCATCAGAAATGTTTAATAAAAAAGAAACGTAGAAATGTTTTGCAGAAATGTATAGCAGAAATGTTTAGCAGAACTGGTTTAGCAAAAATTGTTCAGTAGAAATGTTCATCAGAAATGTTCAATAAAAATGAAAGAATGTGTTGGCCCTTCAGTAACCGCTGTATTGTTGTTGCTTTTTTTTTTTTTTTTTTTTTACGAAGACACTTTTGTCACTGCTATCTGTGGAAAAAACAAACCTTGAAGTGAAAAGCTAAAAAAGTTCATTCAAGCACCAGAAATGTTTGAGAAAGCAAATAGACTTATCTAAGAGCTGTTTGCAGGTCTCTATATATATCCCTATATACACAGGATGGAGATATATATATATAAAGTCTACACACCCCTGTTAAACTGGCAGGTTTTTGTGAGGTAAACACTAATCTAAATTCTGACATGGTTTAAACCTTTTTCACCTTTATTGTGAAAATGCAACATATAAAAATCAAGTTATAAACAACCAGAAAACGTCCAATACCCAGCTTGCAAATGTATGCACACACTTTTATACATGGGAATGTGGCAGTGTTCAGAATCAACCAATCATATTCAAACTCGTGTTAAATACCAATTATTATACACCTGTCATCTATTGTGACAGTGACTGACTGGCCCCCCAAAAAGTACAGCTGTTCATGTAGGATTTTCCTGAAATCTTCTTTGTAACATCCAACAGGAAAAGCCATGGGCCGCAAAGAGCTTACAAAGCAGTTACGGGATCTCACTGTCAGGAGAGAGTTACAAAAACATTTCCAAGTCACAGGATATACCATGGAACACTGTAAAGACAATAATCAACATGTGGAGAAAATATATAGCACTCGGTGACATTGCTAAGAAGAGAAAGTCCTGATCAAATAGATGAGAAGCCAGGAGGCTGCCAAGAGGCTTATAGCAACAGTCAAATAATTGCAGCAATTTCTGGCAAGAACTGGTTGCTCCACACATGTGACAACAACTTCCCAAATTCTTCACATGTCTGTGCACATGTCACACCTGTGGGTAGGGTGGCAACATGGAAGTCTTTAAAAATAAACATTCAAGCCCAGCTAAAGTTTGCAAAAAATAAAATAATCTCCCAAAACCATATGGAATAATGTGTTATGCTCTGATGTTCTCAAACCTTTTGGTTATAATACCAAAAGATGTGTTTGGTACAAAAACACAGTACATCAGCATTCCCATAGTGAAGCATGGAGGCGGCAGCATCATTCACTGGGCTACTTTTCTTCAGCTGGAACTGGGCCTTTATCAGGGTGGAGGGAATAATGAATAGCCCCAAATACCTCTCCAAAACCTTAAGGCTTTTGCTAAAACACTTAATTGACGAGCAATTTCACCTTTCAGCATCACAACAGCCCAAAGCAAACCTGCAGATCAAAAAAGGAATGGCTTCACCAAAACAAGATCAAGGTATTTGAATGGTCCAAAGTCTAGAACTAAATCTAATCAAAAATCTGTGGGGTGTGCACAGGAGAGGCCCAGCCATTTTGACAGAGTAAGAATGCTTTTGTAAGGAAGAATGGCAAAATATTGCTAAGTCAAGACGTGCCAAACTGATTGACTCTGAACCAAAAAGATTGAATGCTGTGATCGAATCTAAAGGTGCTTCAACTAAGTGTTAGTTTAGGGGTGTGCACACGTATGCAACAAGGTTATTGTACATTATTTGTTTATATATTTTCCCTAAAATTATTCTTATTGGGTGTTTTTTTATGATTTATGTTGGTTTAAGGTTTTTTTTTTTTGTTTTTGTTTTTTATATATATATATATATATATATATATATATATATATATATATATATATATATATATATATATTATATATATATGTGTGTGTGTGTGTGTGTGTGTGTTTGTGTGTGTGTGTGTTTGCGCACGACATCCTGTGAAAAATTAATCTCCTGCTCAGAACAAATGTGTTGCACCTTTTCATTTGTATAGTTGGACAGAACATTATGTTCAGAGAGAACAAAACATGTTCCTGCGACATGATATGCAAACATTGAAACATCAAATGTATCACCAAGGTTCGGAACATTAGACACTACGATAGGAAATTGTCTGATATTAAAGATACAGTTTGGTTTCCTGGACACAGACACAAGAAAAATGGGTGTATATTAAGGTAGGGCGCACAGTGTCTTAGTGGTTAGCATGTTCGCCTCACACCTCCAGGGTCCGGGGTTTGATTCCTGCCAGGGCCCTGTGTGTGCAGAGTTTGCATGTTCTCCCCGTGCTGCGGGGGTTTCCTCCCCCAGTCCAAAGAGATGCATGGTAGGCTGATTGGTGTGGTTAAGGTGTCCGTAGTGCATAAATGGGTGTGTACGTGATTGTACCCTGCGATGGACTGGCACCCTGTCTTGTGCCCAATGATTCCTGGGATAGGTTCCAGGTTCCTCGTGACCCTGAAGAAGGAGTGTTAGAAGCGGTACAAGATGGATGGATGGATGTATATTAAGGTTTTAGCCAAAGAAAAGCCTTAATCTATGCCCAGGTATCCAACGGCACTCTTAAAAAATTATAATAATTAAATAATTAAAAAATAATAATAATAATAATTATAAAATTGTGATACCAGAGAGCCTTTTCCATGTTCTGTTGTTGCCACAGTAAACTGAATAACCATTTCTCACCACAGCAATCCTTCCATATAAACATTTATGATGGGGATTTATTTTTCTCTTCAGTTCTCTCTGGCACCAATATATAAATAAAGGGTTAAAGAAACATACAGGTTCTCAGGGAAATTACACACCCCACCCTACACACACAAACTGCTTCACAAGTGTTCTGCAGATTATAGTTGATGGTTTTAGCTTTCTAAACAGGTCCTTATGTTTCTGGGGGAAACTCTCAGTTGCAGAGTCCTAGCTCTAGAAATGTAAAATCAAAGAAGCCTTTAGAGTGTTAGTTACTAAATCAGTAGAAATGTTTTGCAGTAAAGTTGGCTTCTTTTCTGCTAATGGAAATATGGTAACACTAATGGTAGCTAAAATCTAGAAGAAACTCCTACTGCAAAGTACAATAAGGACACTACAGAACTGTTAGTAAATTCAAGGCTGAGAATTCACATGGGTTTCATAGTTGCACTGCTGTTCAGTTTGTAATCTTGTGGTGACTTTGTGGAAAAAACCTGATCTGAGAGTATTTCTGTTTGAGGACATTTTGCCTACAGTCATTGTAATTTTAGTTCCACTCCCCTGTGGCACAGAACATGTTGAACTCCTTGCCCAAATACCTACAGTCTTGTAGTTGCCAAAAACCCTATGGCTATTTGATATGATTTTACATTCCCCTTCAAAACTACTGAAACTGCGAGGTCAATTAATTTGTTTTTGCTGTAGAATGAAGACATTTGGGTTTGAGATCAAAAGATGAATATGAGAAGAGAGTTTAAATGCCATAGAATATCATTTGACTGAGAGGTGTTTCTTGTTACACAAGTGTATCCTGTTAGATTGATTAAACGTTAAATAGCTCGGAACGTCTGCTCTTGGTTTTAGCCTTCGGGTTCACCCGTGAAGACTGCATTTTTTGTTAAATAGGATTGGTCAACATGAAGATAAGAGAGCTGCCTATGGGAGTCAAGAAAGTCATTTTGAAGCTGAGAAAAGAGGGAATCAGGTAATTGCACAAACATTGTGTATAGCCAAAACAACAATTTCGAATGTCCTGAAAAATAAATAAACCATTGGTGTACTGAGCAACAGACACCGAATCGTTCGGCCAAGGAAAATAACAACAGCTGCTTAAAAATTGGAAAGTCTAATACAAAAGGTTCAATGTTTTGCGTTGTTGAACACATCTAGATGTAAATACCAGGAAGTAAAAGCTGAAATCCTAAACTTTTGTCTCATATCCATCTTTTGATCTCAAACCCAAATGTCTTCAGTGTATAGCACAAACAAATGAACTGGCCTTGCCGTTCCAATAGTTTCAGAAGGGACTGAATATAAGGCTTTGGCTTCTAATATATAGAGAAAGCAATGTTGAGCATGAGCACCTGAGGTTTTCACATTCTAGCAGTGATTCTCAGTTTTAATGGAAAGGACGTTTTTCACTAACAGCCCTTTACTTCTCAAACAACCAACCACTTAGTCATTCTACTCAGCTTTGTGTGGTAGCGTCCTTGAAATGTTAGTGTAAATACAGCATTCCTCAAAGTATAATACTGACCAGCTGATAAGACCTTTTATAACTCCACAGTAGAACTGGCTAGGCTTGTCACATATCATGTTTAACCCTCCTATTAGGTTGGGAAAAAAAGTTACATCCATTATGTTATGTGTCAAAATGACTATAACTGTTTAAATACACACAAAAAACAGAAAATAACAGATTAAAACAGTAAACTTTCATTATGGCTTGTCTCGTACAAGAAGAAGAAGAAATATTTGCAAATAAGTACATGACCCTAAATGAGGAAAAGTCAAAGAATTTTTAAAAGGAAAAGAGATTAACCAATATTTCAGACATCTCAAATGTGGAAATAGGAGGGTTAAAGGTCATGCTTTTAAAAGTTCTGGTAGACCAAGGCATGTTAATAGCAGCAGGTGATGATATAAATGATATAAACCTGCTGTTAATACAATGCTTCTTCATAATTATATTGACATATTGCTGCAAACTTAAACAAGTAGGCCAGAGCCTTCTCTCGTAATAAGTTTCAGATAGAACAGACTTTATCAGTTATCTGGGATTTGTACCCTGTGACCAAAGAGTCAGGTGACACAGAGCAGCAAAACATTACAAATTAAGGTGAACCTGACATGCTGTGAATGGAAAATGTCCTGAAAATTGCAGAGGCATTAAAGCCTTAACCCTTAAATCAATGCACTTAATACAACTCTACATAATAAAACAATAATCTACAACTCACTATACCTTTGAAACCACAACAGTGTCAGATATTTTAGACTCCACAAAATTGACAGAAGTGCACACATTCCTTACATAGGTAAAAATGCAACGGGAATTCCACGAGTTGCCAGTTATGTCCCACTGAAATTACATATACAAATACAGTATACAGCAAAATCACCAGTGTTGATTTAAAACCCACAATGTTAGATTTACACCCTACAGTGTTTATATAAGTCCATTGGACTCATAGAAACACTCTGGGTGTTAATTCAACACTATGGATTTTCCTGTATGTATGTAAAAGTACATAACATTTTAAACATAGGTCAGATCTTCTTCACAACAACATACAGTGAATATAAAAAGTCTACACATGTGATTAAAATTGCAGGAAAGACAAAAAGAAAGAAAGAAAAACAGCGAAATCAAGTAAATCATCAGATATTTTTAAATGGCAACGAACAACATTCAGGTGAAAAACAAATAGGACAGAAATATTTAGAATAACTAGGTATGTCCTTAACTAATACTTTGTTTAAAAAAAACACATATGCTTGTAATACAGCACTCAGTCTTTTTGGATATTGTATTCCACTGTTCCTTGAAAAAATTCTCCAGATCTATCAAACTGTGAGAGGATCTCCTGTGCAAGTCCTCTTCAAGTCATTCCACAGGTTTTCAATAGGATTTAGATCTGGGCTTTGACTGGGCCATTCCAAAAATTTTATCTTCTTCTTCTTAATCCATTGTTTTGTTGACTTGGATATGTGCTTTGGGTCATTGTCGTGATGGAAGTCAAATTTTTTCTTCATCTTTAGCTGTCTAACTGAGGCCTGCAAGATTGAAGCTACTTGGAGTATTTGGAGCTCCTCAAGGTTCCCTCTATCTTGACTAAATCCCCAGGCCCAGCTGCCACCACCATGCTTCACCCTGGCAATGGAATTCTTTAGGTGAAAAACTCTTGTTTTTGTGCCAAACTTTTTTTTTTTTTTTTTTTAAGGATTATTCTCAAATGAATCTACCTTGATCTCTTCATACCATAACACATGAAGAATAAAAGAGATTGTTGCCATGTCACATGCATGGAGTGACCTGTACTTGGCAGATATTCCTGGAGCTCCTTTAATGTTGCCCTAGGTCTCTTATCAGCAGCCTCCCTGATAAAATGGCGTCCTGTTCTTGATAATGTCACTGTGTTGCCCCATTTTCTCCACTGGACATTTACAGTGTTCCAATTTGGAAATTCTTTGTACCGTTCTCCTGATTCACAACATTTGACAATGAGAGCCCGAACATGTTTTATAAGCTCTTTGTAGACCATGGCTTGAGTACTCAGATGAAACCCAGAATATATGAAGAAAATCCTATAGAAACAGCTTTATTTGGGGATAATTACAAATGCCCCAATCAAATGCCCCAGTATAAAAGGGTGTTTTTTAAAACATGTTTCTATGTGATTTTCACTTGAATGTTGTTGGTTGATACACTATATCCCAAAGGCTTGTGGACACTTGACCTTTACACCCATATATGGGTTTTTCTCAAAATATTGCAATAGAGTTGGAAGCACACAACTGTAGAGAATGTCTTTGTATGCTGTAGGATTAAAATTTCACTTCATTGAATCTAAGAGGCACAAACTTGTTCCAGCATAACAATGTCCCAGTGCACAAAGCGAGGTCCACGAAAGCATGGTTTGTCAAGTTTGGAGTGGAACACCTTTGGGATGAACTGGAATGTCAGCATATGAAATATCTGTAATATTCCACAAGTCACATATTCAACATCTTCATTGAATTTCCCGAAGATCACAGAAAGAAGAATAGTATGGTCTCACTAATTAATACTTAATTAATTTCAATGATACTGAGAAATTGACTGACAGATCGATTTGAAAGCTTTGTTACCCAAATTATAGATTGAAAGTACATTATTTAGAAAATCAGTAGAATTGTATTGATGTCCTCATGCCAATAGAAATAATGCTAGTTAATCAAATTTTCTGTATTTGCTAATTCTATGACAAAAAAAAACTTTTTAACTACTTATTTACCAGCAAAAATAGAAACCTTGTAAACACACACACACACACACACACACACATTTGTAATGGTTAAATCCATATTTTCTTTCATATTTATTATTGAAAATTAGTTTAGAAACGTAAAGGTTAATTTTAAACAGTTATAAGGGCTACATGGCACAACAATCATGAAATTGCATACAAATAGTTGTTACTAAGATAGATATTCAATGAGGTTTTTTTATTTTTATTTTCAGGTAATAGTTGATGTCAAGTTTCAAAACCATCCATCCCTCCATTTTCTGTACCACTTATACTTCACAGGTTCATGGGAGCCTGACAGAAAGCCTGGAATCTATCCTAGGAGACTTGGGGCACAAGGTTGGGGACACCCTAGACAGGGTGCAAACCCATCGCAGGGCACTATCGCACATACACACGCCAACTCATTCACACTCTACTGACAAGATTGTTAAATTTCGAGATTGTCCAATCAGCCTACGATGCCTGTCTTTTGACTGGAGGAGGAAACCCCTGAAGCACAGGGAGGACATGCAAACACCACGTACACAGAACAGAGGTGGGAATCAAACCCCCAAGCCTGGAGGTGCAAGACAAACGTGCTAACTGCTAACAACCATGCCCGCGCCAGATTCAAATACTATACTAGTATTTGATGTAGAAAAGTTTTTACTTGTTTTTACTTTGTTACCAGACCACAGACCACATCGCCTGACTAGTCACATGACACATGTCCCCATTCACAGTCACCTGTACATTTGATCAAACACACATGCTTCTAGATTGGGGTTTTAGATTCGACCTTTTTTTAGATTAGATTCAACTGTAGTGAGAATGTGCAGTGTAGTACTTGATCCATGAATTGCATTTGAACTTTATAACTATTAACCATTTATTTCAGTCTAAGCGATATTCTTCAGGTATAAATTATGTCCTAAAATGTAATCATTTATGTCCCATACCAGTAAACAAGTATAAGGGTTTTTTTTGCAATCAAACAAAAAAATTGAAAATAGACTAGCAACTTTGAAAACCTGTACATACTTGCAGTTGCCTGATTACACACACACACACACACACACACACACACACACACACTCCACAGAGCGTGAGTATAGTATGTATAAGCACTCCTCAGAATAGTCTCTAAATCTGTTTAAGGTTTGTCTTCAGAAGTCATGTGACTTGCTGGGCTACATGTATTCTATGATCTTGCTTTACATCTAGAAAAAATGCTTGCACTATCTTTGGATTGTCCTGTGAAAAATGGGAATCATATTATGGAAGTCTTGTCATGTCACTAACACTGACTCATATTCCTATGTTACATAATGATACAATACAGCACTGACATCCTGTTTTTGCCGATGATTCAAAACAGTGGGCTCGTTTATGCTGTAGTGCGTCTGCTATAGCAGGACTTACAGAGGACGATTACATCAGAGTTTTATACATTGGTCATTTCAGGTCTGTTGCTAGTGGCAAACCATGTGACCAGCTGTAATCAATTAATAATGCCAACAATGGCTCCTGTTATAATCTTAAAACAAACGAGGCATAATAGCATTGCACATTGAAGAATGGCAATCCGTGGACCTTAAGCCTGGACTTATTTTCTATCTGCTATGCTCTCTCCAAACAAAGAACACTTTGTTAGGTCATCCTGTCCTATAACTCAGTAAACAAATAAAAACAAAGTACGTGTGGAGTTGTGTAGGTTGGATTGCTAGCTCGTTGGCAGTTAAAAAGTCAGTGAGGTTAGTTAGGTAACCCAGTCCTTCGTGCACTCTCACAAGCACATCTAGATCTGGCAACTTGCACACACAGAGAGAGAGAACCTCCCTCACACTCAGACCCCACAAACTGAACACCTGTTTCTTCATGTGAGTGAGTCAAAGACGAGCAATAAAAATGATCCAAGAAAAAAAATTATGCACTGGTTATTCATAACTACATAATAATAGTCCACAATCTAAAAGCGGTTTATATAAAAAAAAAAGAAAGAAAAAAAAGAAAAGAAAACGAAAAACAAGTAATCACAGTGAAGATGTATGAAAAATATAATTGCAGAAAAAATTTTGCTTGATCAGTGTCTTGTAACTTTCTGCTCAATAATCCAGGATATACATATTCTTGTTCCAATTCTTTTCTTGAAAGTTATCCTGCTTTATTAAATCCTACTCCTATTGAAGTGTATTACAAGCCAAAATAACTTAAACTGATGTGATTCAAGTTAAAAACACAGCCAAGGAGATGTTTACTTTCTTTAATTGGATAAGAACAACTGTTAGCAGTAGCTCTGACTCATAGAAATAGTCAAATGGATGGCTGAGTTCATTTTATCTAAGCCATTGGACCAACACTCCCTAAGGCGGCATGAGGAAGAAACTTTGGGAGGAACCAGACTCAGAAGGGAACCCATCCTCATATGACACCAGATAGTGTGATTATGAATCATTACCCTTCCCTAACTGTATGCTATAAAGTCAAACAGTACTGAATGTGTTGAAAGGATCTTAAGTACAAGCATCAGGGTCATTTATGACTTTTAAATCTATAACATCCCAGTGACGATATCCACTGAGGTTTGGGCATTAACTGTTTTCAGTAAGTGCAATTTTTAGGCTATTGTAAGGCTGGTGCCAAGATGTCTGAACCTGGAGAGAATTGCTCTCTGAGAAAACAAAGGATTCTTACAGAAATTAACATTTGCACTCTCTCCCACAGAAATAGCATCTTCATCACATCACACATAGCACATCACACTTCTCTCTCTGTGTGTTGAGATCACCTTAAGCTTACCCAAGGTCTATATGCAGGTCTAATGTAGCAATATGCTTTGGCCCCATCCCAATATAGCTTACAGCAGGTTATGTTCGCTGAACTGCTAGATAATTGGAGTAGTTTGGGGGAAAGGCAGGCCTGTTAGGGCAGGATTGTATCCATCCCACTCGGGAAGGTGCTGCTCTCATTTCTTGCAGCATAGCACATAGACTCAGAACAGGCCTAGTTAATCAGTGACAATCCAGACCCAAGGCCAGGTAGCAGACAAGCTGGCTAAACTGACCCACCACTATCTGCACTGAATCGTCACCTCGGTTCCACAATATTGAGACTGTCTGTTCCCCGAGCTAAACAACAATGTAGAAATATTCAGAAAGTTTGTTTCAGTAAGGTAATTAACATACAGTTAGATCATACTGAATGTATAGCCAGCGCCTGTGAAGCTAGGACTGTTAAAAATTAGATCACTTACATCTAAGCATGAAACCATTACTGATCAGGAGATAAATATAACGTGTTTAACAGAAATATGGATTAAACCAAATGAGTGCATAGTATTAAATGAAGCTAGTCCTTCTGGATACAGTCATAAACATCAGCCCCATCTAACTGGCAGAGGAGGAGGAGGCACACTCATTTATAATGATAATCTAGACGTCACACAATAACCTAGTCATAAATTCCACTCTTTTGAAGTTTTTTATACTAGTATACTCAGAAATTTTTTTAAAAAAAGAAACGTCCCTTTTTCAGAAGACTGTATTTTAAAGGTAATTTTGTCAAATCCAAATATGCTTTACAGATCTTTAAGGGTTTAAACAATGTTTTTCATGCTGGTTCAATGAACCATAAACAATTACTGCACATGCACCTGTGGAACAGTCCTTAAGACACTACAGTTTACAGGCAGTAGGCAATTAAGGTCACAGTTACAATTATTTAGGACACTAAAGAGACCATTCTACTGACTGAAAAACATCAGAAGAAAGATGCCTAGGGTTTCTGCCCACCAGGTCATAGACCTACTGCAGGGAGGAATGAGGACTGAAGATGTGGCCAGAGCAATAAACTGCAATGTCTGTAATGTAAGACGCCTAAGACAGTGCTACAGGGAGACAGGAAGGACAGCTGATCATATTTGCAGTGAAAAATTACATGGAATGATGTGTCCCCCCCAGAGGTGATCAAGAACTTGTAAATGACTTGGTGGAAGAGTGGGGTAACATCTCACAGCAAGAACTGACAAATCTGGTGCAGTCCATGAAGATGAGATACACTGTAGTACTTAAAGCAGCTGGTGGCCACCAGATACTAACTGTTATTTTTGATATTGATCCCCCTTTGTTCAGGGACTCTTTATTCAATTTCTGTTCATCAAATGTCTGTGAAACTTGTTCAGTTTAAGTCTCAGTGTTGAATGTTTTTATATTAATACAATATTTATGCATGTTAAGAGATTTGCTGGAAATAAAAGCAGTTGAATGTGCAAGGACATTTCTTTTTTTGCTGAGTATATAACATATGTAGCGACAAAAAAATAGGTCTACCGAGTCGATTCTGTTAATTATTTTTTACAGACCCTCAGGTCCTGACTTCCTTGATGAATTTGCAGATTACATGTTGAACCTGGTTGTTTCTTTAGACAAAGCATTAATAGTTGGTGACTTTAATATTCATTTTGATAACCTGGAAGACCCCCTGAAAACAGCAATTGTGTCCATTCTAGTTTTAGTAGGGGTCAATAAGATAAGTATAATAAGTAATAGAACCCACTCATAAAGGTGGTCACACTCGACCTTATACCAACATATGGGTTAAATGTAGAAAATATAGTATAATATCACAGATCATTATCTCATCTATTTTAAATTGTGTATTAATCATAATATATGCATCTTGCCATGCTACCATGTCAAATGAACATTCACGTCAGTTACTGCACAGGGTTTTATCAATAACCTCCCAGAGTTATCAACTATGATTGAATTACTGTCTGATCCCAAATAACTTGAACAGGTGACTGAATGCTTCAAGTAGGTTTCATTTATGTTTTTATGGGATGACCATACTGTGAGTAATAAATTAAATGTAGGAAACAAAAATTAGGGTTGTCAGTGGTTTAAAAATTTGTTGTGGGTGTATAAGGTGACCTGGATGAGTGTGAGACTCCTGGCCTGAAATGATCTCCTAGTCCGGCCCTGTAGATATAATTACTAGTATAGCCTTCTTTCATCTCATAAATATTGCTAATAAATATAAGATCACTACACGAGGAAGAAAAAGTAGTTTGTGCTTTCGTTACCTCTAGGATGGATTATTGTAATGTTTTACTGTCTGGATGTTCCAGTAGGTGCATAAACAAGCTCCAGTTAGTCTAGAATGCAGCTGCAAGATCCTTATTAGAACCAGAAGATATGACCACATCACCCCCATCTTATCCACACTGCATTGGCTCCCAGTGAAATTTTGCATTGATTATAAAATACAACCATTGACCTATAAAGCACTGAATGGTCTCACTTTTATGATCCGGCATGCCCAATTCGATCAAATGGTGCCATGCCCACTTCAATCAAATTTGTTGGTACCTCGATGGCAAAGACTTCAGCAGGGGGAAAAGCTTTCGCTTATGGAACAGCCTTCCAATTAGTGTTTGGAACTCAGACACAGTCTCAGTGTTTCTGCGATTAATCTCCTCTTAGGTAAAGGAGCAGATCTAGAGGGCTCACAGGCATAGGGTGTTGTGGTGAACTAAGATGTTTGGATGCTGAAAACCATAGCAATAATGAATGATACAAAGAAAATAACGACATTGCATTGTTGGTACACACCTATTAATAACTAACAAAATTATAAATATTGCACGGTGGATACATAACCAGAAATGGCATTACAGAAGTGTGTCTATTCATGACACAGCGTAATCTCCTAAATAAATAGCTTGGCATCAGCTGCTGGATGACCATGGTGAAGTAATTTCCAAATGCACTGTATATATTTTGGGATGCTCACGTCTCCTCATGTCTGCCAACACCTGAAGGAGGGCAGCATCAACAGCATCTGGTTCCTTCCCTCGCTTCCTCTATTTCATTTAAGGTATGTTTGAGCGTGAAATTGGTTTTCAGTTGGTTTTGTCAAAAGGGTAATCCAATTCTTCTTAATATGATATAAACATTCCCATGTGTGGGATAATTTGTTTTATTAATGACAAGAAAGTTTTAGACATGGAGGAAATTAAAAAGCTGTCCCACTATGTCTGAATTCAGCATAATTAGATATCTACTTGTATCAAAATTCGCACTGGCAGCTCTGATAGACACCAGCTGTTTATAGACACCAGCTGTGGAGGACATCATGGACATGAGTGGTCTCTATGCCAAACTCAATACCTATTTCTCCTCTTTTAATGTCATCTACACCAAGCCAGAGTACAGCATCTGATCTGTCTTCTTCACCAAGACCGTGTGAACGTTAAAATGTCCTAAATGACCAGAATTCACCACCCCACAAAGAACTTCACACTTCTCCTGAATACTGAATGGGGAAACAACAAACTGCTTTAAGTGGACTTGATACATACTGATAAATTTAGCTTACAACGCTGCCACGTTTAAACTACATCTTTAACACGTACAATATTTACTCCTTAATAGGTGTCGATGGACCACTATTTTTAAAGCGGTATGTGCGCCACGCAGACGCGTCGCGTTCATTTCTAAGAACGCGCACAGGCGACGCGCGCGATACGCACGGCAGCCATCTTGCGTACGCGTAAATAAAAGCAGGATTTGCTTAACGCTAAAAATCTAACTGAGTTACATTTATCACATTTAACATAATCACCGATGGCGAACACAGGTGATAACGAATAGCACAGAGATTACTGGTTGTGGAAAAAAAGTGGATTATTTATTTATATATGCATTTAGTTTTTTAACGCCGAAGCAAGTGAGAATTTCCCGGCAAAAAGATTCCAAAACAGGAAAGACGTCACGGGACTACGCCAGTTGTGGGCGAGCTACGAGGGAACTCTTGGCCACCTCCCACCTGATGTAATGTTGCATCAGGAAATTTCATCAGCCACAGACATGAGAATAAGAGAATAATTTCCTTAAGAGTATGTAATAAATAACGTTGAAAAACTCTAAATAGATTTGACGATGGGGTGGTTGTTATTTTTAAGTGCGTTATTTGTTGCCTTTATTGGTCATCTTTTCTGCTTTTTTAGTTTGAACTATTGTTTCACTTGATATATAAACACACACACACACACACACACACACACATTTTTAAAGTGTGAGAATGTGTGACAGCACATGTGCTGATATGTGCAAGACCAACCATTCTTCTCTAGTGATATGGATGTTCACCTTTACTCTTATTCTATACAGCTGTTACAAAGTGGCATGGATTCTGTAACATGGCTGATAAATGCAATAATGTGGCCAAAATGAGACAAAAACAAAGAGTTTTAGTTTGGGGAACATGAAGTTTTATTTGATATTCACCAGTGATCCACAAAAAAAAAAAAAACACAACAAAAAAACAAAAACAAATGGAGGGATTAAGGATCCAATGCAATGGTAAGCGACATTATTTCCCCCCCAGATTATAACAGCAAGCACCATCACGGTCAACATCCATGGCCTTGGATGACGTGCATTCGCTTCTGACTGAGTCTCTTCAAAAACACAGCACACCTGCCATGGTGTGCATGTGTAATCCAACTGGCAAAGGTTCCCAAAACAGTCTCAAAATCTTCAGACTTTGGACTTACGAAGTAGTGCAATAACCAAAATCTCTGTTTATAAATAGTTTTAAAAAGCATTTAAGTTAAACTCATAGTTGTAATTTAAGTGCTATCGAAACGTAGGCAAATAATTTTGCAGTATATTAATATACTATGGTTTATAACCATATAATAATACAGTGTTCTTAAAATAATCCACTCAACATGAATGACTTTTCAAACCATGTACTGCGCTTAATATTGCTGATATTACAGTATCTTATGTAACAACCAAATCATTAGTGGCATTATAGTAGCTGCTTATGTGGGGTGTTTTGGAGTCCTAAAATGAAACAGCAACAGTCTGGCTAATGAATGTTTTCTTCCAGAGGTTCTGGAGGTGCGCTTAGCAATTCGAACATGTCGTCAATGACCTGCCACAGACAGCTGTTCAGGGGGAAATCATTGTCCACTAGGTTGACTAGGAAGTAGTTATCGTGGATATACTGGATGATCATTCTGGAGGGGGACTCATCCTCGTACAGCTTCCCCCACTGCTCAATCCACAACGCAAATGCCTCGTCCTGCAGGGAGGGGGAAATCAGCATTATTATCACTGGCAAGTGTAGCCATAGGTGATTTCCCTTTCAGGTTATATGTAGAACAGCAATCAACCTTTCCTTTCTTATTGAACAATAAAGATAAGAGATAAAAGTACTATGCAAAAGGTGTGAAGCTTTCAAACTGCACGAAAAGAGAGTTAAGGTATCTGTGATGGTAAAATCTAATGGATTTCTTTAAATATCCTGCTTTAACTTTATACCCAAAGAATATAATGAACCCATAATATACGCTCATTCGTGGGATTATGCAATTAGCAAATCATGTGGTAGCAATGCAATACATAAATTCTTGCAAAAACGGCTACAAAAATGTTCTCAATTACTTTGTGGCATCATTGTTGGCTATTTGAGTATTTCAGAAACTGCTGATCTGTGATATTCACACACGGTCTACCACAGCACAAATATCCACTCTTTACAACCACCGAGTACCTAAGAACTTGAGACATTTGGTCTACAACAGAAGAAGACCACACTGGGTTCCACTCTTGTCAGCCAAGCAACAGGAATATGAGGCTACAGTGTGCACAGGCTCAGCAAAACTGGACAACTGAAACATTTTTTTGCCTGGTCTTTTACAGGACTGCCACTCACTAGAGGTTTTCTGTTTGTGTAAATTCTACACAGGTCAGCAGTTTCTGAAATACGCCAACCAGCCCACCTGGCACCAACCACCATGCCAAGGTCAATGCCATTGAGATTACATTTTTTCCATTCTAATGATTGATGTGAAAACTGAAGAAGTTGACCTGTATCTGCACAATTCTATGTATTGTGCTGTTTGTGTTTGGCTGATAATAGTACATAATAGCAAAAGTATGGACAGATATCTGAAGTATATATACACAGTAAGCTCGCTATATACTGATCATATATGGAATCTTCCTCACCTTCCAGGACATAAAGCTGACTGGATCGACCACCGTGGGCTGAACAATCTCTCTGCCAGGGAAAATCCCCCAGGTTACAGCATTGGGTTGCAATTCAGGGGCATTTGTAATATTCTCACCCTGCAAGAGAAGTTAAAGTGATGTAAAAATGATCATACAAACAGGAAAATTGTAGTGTGAACATGCTTCGGTGTGGGGGGGGGGGGGGAAGCAGAGAGAATGGGACATGTGTTTTACCCGCATGTTGACGATGTGATAGTTCACACGTGGTTCATATTTCTTCAGCACTTTTAAAAGTGCCTTTGCATTTTCATTTGATGTGAAAAATTCCAGGTACGCCTTTGAAATTAAAAAAGAAAATGCATTTTATTACAGGTCTGCTGTTCATGTTTGAATATGAAAGTCTAATTAAAATAATGTAACTCTATACTAAAAAAAAAGCTAAATAATCTGATAACTTTTTCATGAAGGGTAATGACTGATATGAGGCACAGTAAGATGTTGAGCCTCCAGAACACCATAATGTTTTTCATGATTTCCCTACCTTCTGGAAGACGTATCCTCCTGGGGGTCCCCAACCTACAATGGGGTCAGAAGAAGGCTTGCCATTGATGTTGGGCTGGGAGTTGATGGTGAGGATACCTCTACGATTCACTTTCTCTAGCTCATCCTTTAGCATGTTTGTTTCTGGAGCCAGAGGGTCATCGTTCCATGGCAGACACATCACCTAATTAAAACAACATAATATCGTGATTATCATTGCATATGTAATATATGAATATAGCCTAAACAGTCTGTTTTAAATCAGGCAGTTTCTGTGATTAGGTCAAATAACCTGCAATCACTGTCCATCTACCTTGTGTCCATTTTGGTTTGGCTGTGCTGTAATATAGTTGGTGAAGACTTCATACACACTCTCCTCCCTCGTTAGCTCCTCTCCCCACATCTTTAATAGGTCTTCTTTAGTCGACTTGCTTTTCAGGTAGAACAAATAGTAATCCGTCAGCTCACCAAAGGCAGGAGATGAAGAGTTCCCCCTAAAATGGAAGCAAGTTATATGGTGCAGTACATAAATGAAACAACGATTTTGATGTTATTTTGAAACATCTATTTTAATTATTGTTAAAAAAAATGTAAAAAGGTGCTAAAATATTTAGAACACGAACGATAAACAGTAAGAATATTCTAGGTACCATCTCCCATTGGGAAAATCATCCCAGTCTTGCGTTCTATAGATGTAGCTTTTGGACCTCGAGGACCAGAAGATTGGCCTGACGTCCTCCATCTTTCGTTTGGGATGAGCACTAACAGTCCAGGGCAGAGGTCGCCTTTTAAAAAGATTACCTCAGAGTCAACAATTTTGCCAGACAAGTACTAAAACATATACTTTGTTGGTTTTCAGCACAAACGCACTGTGGAGCTAAAGACCTATCTCTGGTTTGCTCACCGAGGGTCCTCGGCCCATAAACCGAGCTGTCGGAGCACTTCGGTTGTAGCCACCTCTCTATTCAGTGTATAGAAGTGCAGGCCGGGGACTTCGCCGCTGTTCAGTAGCACCTTGCACATCTCCACGGCCTGCTGGACACCATAGTTACGGATGGCAGCATCGTTATCTTTGATGGGCTCGATCACTTTCATGATTTCCTCTGGCACCTCCAGCTTTGACAGTTTGACCAGTTGACGTAGTGAGTGATAACCCTGTGAAGAAGGGAATATGTCAAATTCTTCTCTAAATACAATAAATCAGGAACAGTGCAAGAACTATTGTCAGAGATTCTGTTATAGAACGTTAATTAACACATTTTGACCAATCATATTAGAGTAATCAACAGAAGTCTGGTATATATGATACATAATAAAATAAAACACAGGGCACTTCTGGACCCTTCTGTAGGTACAGTCATATGACTCAATACTGTGTGAATGAATTGAGCCTGTAATTTAAACATGCATTACAACTTTATGCATTATATATATTTTTCTAACTGGTTTTAATTACCTGAAGGGGGAAAATTCCAGGTAAAATGGGACAGGTGATGCCAATTGCTCTGCAGTCCTTAAGGAATTTCAGAAATGTTTCAGCTCTGAAAAACAGCTGAGTCACAACAAAGTGTGCTCCTGCATCCACCTTCTCTTTTAAGCGTTTCAGGTCCTCTTCATAGCTCTCGGCCTCTGGGTGCCCAGTCGGGTAGCCTGGTCATCACAGAGTCATAAGTGAGGTGTTTTGAAAAACAATAAATAAATAAAATTCTGTACACACTTTCACGTTTTCCCAACTCCAAGCTCACCTGATCCAATATGTGAATGCTTTGATAATTAGCTGATGAACCGGATCAGGTGGTTTCAGATTAGGGAAAACGTGACACTGTACTGAATTCTAGTCATGAACCCATGTCATTACTGCCCATTACACTACTTACCAGCCACACAAATATCAAAATAATCATCAAATTCACTGCGGATGTGCTTCACCAGGTCTACAGCGTAGTTGAACCCTCCTTCTTCTTCTTCCCAGTCTGCTCCCACTGGATCTGCATAGACATGTTGTTGTCATGCATGGTGTGACTGGATATAACACACACAAAGGTCCGATTCAACAACTCAATGTCTAACCTCCCCTCAGCGCCATGATGTTCTTCAGTCCCAGGTGCTTGGCTTTGTTCAGATAGAATGTGAGCTTTTCTTTCGTTTGCTTGCAGCAGGTCAGGTGCAGCACACTCTCCAGGCCACAGTAGTTGACTGCCGTGCTAGCAATCATCATGGATGAGGTCTCTTTGTCTGAGCCAGGATCTCCTGCTGGATGCCATGTGATGTCGATGAATAGAGGCCCACCGGATCCCATACGGTCAAATCTAAAACAAAGAAAAAAATATATATACCCTTCGATACAATCGTAACACACACTTATAAGCTTAACTAACTAATCTGAACGACAACCTTTATTTTCTCCTTTTGCTCTGCTAGTTAATTAACAGGCCAATAAGACTGTACATTATGTAAGGCTTGAAAATCGCAGAGGTAATCACTTCATCTGCTTAGTGCGGGTTGCCAAGTTCAAACACATAAAAAAAAGAAAGGGGAAAAAGAAAAGAAAAATGCTGATAACTGGCATATAGCTGAAACCTAAGGTCCATTATCATGATGCACTTTCTCCGTGATGCACTATACGGACAAATGTTTGTGGACACCTGACAATTACACCCATATGAGTTTTCTGAACAGCACGTTCCAGTTTTAGTGTCACTTTCCTGTTATAATACCTCTACTCTTCTGAGAAAGCTTTCCGTTAGATTTTGGAGATTAGCTGTGGGTGTTTACCCGTTCCACTATACGGCCAAATGTTTGTGGACACCTGACAATTACACCCATATGAGTTTTCTGAACAGCGCGTTCCAGTTTTAGTGTCACTTTCCTGTTCTAATACCTCTACTCTTCTGAGAAAGCTTTCCGTTAAATTTTGGAGAGTAGCTGTGGGTATTTACCCGTTCCACCACAAGAGCATTATTGAGGTCACGCAGTGACATCAGACAAGAAGGTCTGGGGTGCAGTGTTCCAGTTCATCCCAAACGTGTTCATTACAGTTGAGATCAGGGATCTGTTCAGGACACTCGAGTTCTTCCACTCCAACCTTGACAAGCCATGCCTTCGTGGGTAATGCTTTGTGCACAGTGGAGCGGTCATGCTGGAAAAGGTTTGTTCCAGCAAATGGAAACTGCAAAGTGACAGCAAGGCATACGAAGACACCGTATACAAATTGTGTGGTAACAGTTCGGGGTGCAATGGTTAGGTGTCCCCATACGTTTGGCTACCGTGTACATCCGTACTGGCGACGCAAGTGGAACAGTGACTTAGTGATTTAGAGCTCACCTGGAAATGAGGTTGACAGCACCTCCGGCTGTGCGTGGTGGAAAGAACTCGAGGGAGAACCACCAGTCCCCGGACTCGATGCGTCGCCTCATCTTGTCCCTCAGTCGGTTTCCGCGGTCAGACTCCCCGACAGGTGTGGAACACCTGGAGCTCTCCTTGGAGCTGTCCTTGGAGCTCTCGCCGCTGTTACTCGCTCCGCTCGAATCGCTTTTAATCCACAGCAATCCGTTCTCCTCCCGCTGGTTCACCATGACTCCTACACGATCATGATATATGGTTATACATCAGTAACACCGTACATTAACACAGCTTCCAATAACTATTCCACAATTCATTATCCGCATGGGACAGTGCAACCACGAGGCAGCCGAGAGTCCCTGCACCATAATGAGCTCTCGGTTATTTATAGGACATTATTTTTAAACTAGCTGGATTAACCACGGGTTGGTTTTTACCCCGCGGTTTTTTTTTTTTGTCGTGAACAAATAAAAAACCCAAATAAAGAGATGGTTGAGCTAGATTCTCTAGACTGAGACTACTATTTACAAAAAGAAACGACTTTTCGAGAAACACGTGAAACCGCGCGCTACAGCTGCCGGCGCGGTGGCGTTAGCCGATTAGCTCGAAAAGCTACAACACAAGCCCACTTAGCCTAGCTTATCCTATATTGAAAACAAAACAAACAAACCAAAAAAACATAACCGGCTGTGTTTACCTCAAATATGTTCCTGGGTAGTCAAATAAATAAATAAATAAATATACGAGCGGGAGCGAGTTCTTCCACCGACTGGTCCAGAATCCGCCGAATGCACCCGAAAAAGGTGTTCTAGACAGAGGGGGGCGGAGCCTCACAGGACCGGACACGGCCTCGCTAAGGCGTGGGGGCATGACGCTAAGGCGTGCGTCTGCGTAACATCGCAGAGAGGAGGATTCTGGGTACGCGTAGTACGCAGAGACACGGAAGCGCTACCTGCGCGTCGTGTGAACGGGGCAGAGCGGCCGGTGTTGAGGGAGTTCAGTTGAGGTGACCGCTGGTTTCTTGGTGGAGAGGTGTGTCGGGTTGTGTACCGGTGGTGCAGTAAACATTGTGGCCAAGTGTTGTGACATTTCTGCCGCAGGGGTTATTCAAATTCAGAGTAACATTGTTGAGATCAGAGTGATATTGTTTCAAATACAGCTCAAGCAGTGAATACAATGCTAAACAATAAAAGCACATGTCACAACGGAAGTGTGACTTTTATACTTTTTTTTTTAATAAATCAGACAGAACACATAGCCTACATTTTGCATAATGCAAGGTGTCCCAAAGGTCTCCATACATATGGGGAATTAATTAAACACTGTTTAGCTAAATGTAACTTTATTACAAAACATCCTCCACATCAGTGGTTTTTAATCCTGGTGATGAGGACTCACAGCAAAGTACATTTTGTATGTCTCTCGTATCCGACACACTCAGCATACATCTCTGTGGTAATCAGACTTACACTGTTTCAATGAGATCAGGTCAGCTTTTGTTTGTGTTCAAATGCACAGTAACATGATTATGTATCACTGACGGGTACAGTCAGTAGTACCTGTTCTTCCTCTCTGATCTCCATCATCTTCTCTTTTTCTTTTTCTCTCTCGCTCAGTCTCATCTTGTCCCCCGTTGCTTTCTTCCGCAAAGCTGGACTTTAATGGGTGCGCTCTTTTCATTTTCATCTGTGTCACAAAAGAAAGTAAACACAGGGTAAATGAGTATTTATCTGAAAACAATCCCAGCCTCTGATAGGATAATTTTGCAATGAAAAAAAATTACAAATATATATATATATATATATATATATATATATATATATTACATACAGCGGTGCCTCACATAATTTTTAACGTGCGTTTGAACCCTACACAAACTGATATGAAAGAAAAGCACATCATTATCACTGTCATTGAATGGATGGACTTGATGTTAGCTGGCAGCTAGCTGCTAAATTCACTCATGATGGACGGCCACTGTTTAACGAAGCGCGACCGCGACCGCGACCACACACACACACACACACACACACACACTAAGGAGCTGTTTGTCAGATGATGTCTGACTGGTTGAGAATGAATCGTGGACTACAAGCAGATGATTAGTAAAATTCTCTAATTACCTCGTAAAACTTCCGCGGATGAGCGTGCCTGCCGTGCCCGGTGTAGTCCAGCACAGTGAACGCAAAGCCCGCCCCCCGCTGATTTAATTGGTCAGTTTAAGCAAGTCACATGAAAAGGTCGGTTATCTTTACGTTGTACGAAAATAATTATTATTAGGAAATTATTTCATGACTTCTAATATACACCTCGGAAGAAAATACCGAGATCACGTATACTGATAATTCACGCTACCCGCCAGTGTCCTGCCAGGTCTTACTGCGCATGTGCACATCAGTATTGCGTCAGATTTTACATGGCACAACACGCCCATAATTTTTTTTTTACTACTAGCGCCTGGACTTGATCAGTAGAAGGCAGTAAATGACCATTAGAGATCCACATGGACCATTACAGTTTCCATTAAAACAAGTACAATTCCCATTATAACCATTAAAACCATTACAAATTCTAGGAAGGTTTCTATTTGTTTATTTTTTAAACAATTATTATTTGTTTGTGCGTTTTGTTTTTAAGAGCTAATCCACATCCCAAATCTGTGAATAATTTTAGTATTAATTAGTACATGTAAATAACTCTGTAAATAATCATCTTCGTGTCTAGTAATCTATATGTTACAGGGAAATAAGAATTTCGCAGCATACGGCAAACTGTAATGTAAATGAATTTTTTAAAAAGTATATATTTATATAAAAAAAAACGACACTTGAAATAGTTCTGCGCAAATCGTGCGCAGAAACAGACCACTTGAATAACCCTTTGTCGCGTCCCTGTACGTCACGTGTTGCACGCCCACCAGTGTGTGATGCTGAAGATGGCGTGCTGTGGGAGCAGCTTGTGCTGTCAGTGCTGTTGCAGAGAAGGAGAAACCAGAACACCAGAGGAGCTGGTAGGCTTCATGTTCACTGAATTCCATGTTATTGTGCCATATAGAAGAAGGAAAAAAAAATCTCCAGTATCATGTCAATCTTTTGCTGTAACTATGGTTACAGCTGAGTGTGCTAGCTAGCAGAGCTTCCAGTCGAGGCTCCACCCCCTGTTTTCATTCTACATAACGGAACAAGATCATGGCTTTTCATCTGTCCACCCTGGACTTGTCCTCAACTGATCAGTGTGTCTGACTTTAGACTGATCATATCAGTCAGCTCTCCTTGCTTAAGAGCTCTGTAGCTGTAGTACAGTTAAGATGGTTCAGTCTCTGATTGTTACTATTGTGCACATCGAGCAGAAATAGTAAGGACAGTCTGTCCTGTGGAAGGGTGAGCCCTTTGTTTAGGAATAACTGGCCATCTGGCTCTCTCACATTCGTCTACAATTCAGGGGTGTCAAACTCATTTTAGTTCAGGGGCCACATACAGCCTAATTAGAAGTCATGTGGGCTGGGTCAGTAAAATCATAGCATAACTACCTATGAATAACAATAAGTCCCCAATGTTTTTCCCTTTGTTTTCATGCAAAGAAGTACAAGAACATTAGGAAAATCTTCATAATTACTGAAATAACCTTTTAACAAATCATATCATGAACAACCTCAGATTTGTTAAGACAAACATTTGCAGTTTGCTTCTGATTATCATTTACATATGTGCATTACATTACTGGTCAGAGTGTTTGTACAAATGCAAAAAAAAAAAAAAACTTCACAGGTATTTGGAACTGAAAAATATAGTATTGCACTTTAAAATTGATGGCATTGCATGAACAGTAGAATTCAACCAAACTCTTTTGTAGTGAAGCTGTTGACTAACATTAAATTGCACCTTTTTTTAAACTATTACGCATTCATCTCTGTGAATAAATAGGAAGCGGTCCGTTTTTCTTGGAAAACTCTATATTCTGTATCCACTTTTTTCATTTTTGACAGACATTTTAGCTAATGAGGGTGTGGGGACGAGTAGAAAATAGGGTCGACTACACCGTAATAACAAACAGCAAAAGGCGCATTGCTGCCATCTGCTGTTCGGTCTGAGTCCCAGGATTGTGCCGCGTCTTCTACTTTGACTAAAACAGTGCGCCCCTAACGGATAATTTAGGAATAGCATTTTTTCCACTTATAAAATTCGTCCTGCGGGCCGGATTGAACCCTCTAGCGGGTTGGACGTTTGACACCCCTGGACTCTACATCGATAACTCAAGCTGTTTTAGGGCTGAATCACAAATGACCCCTCACTCCAAACAAGCGCGCACTACCTCACATACAGAACATTGTTTAATAAATATTGACCTAATCTATCACAAACCTTTTATTTATTTTTTTCAACAAGGTTGATGATTAACGTTTGAATGATCGAGATATTCTCAGTATCAGCAACAAACCAGACTTTCTTCTTTACAGCTATGTAGAAAACTGAAATAACCGTTTGATTGTTTTTTTTAAAGTCTGAGTGAGGAATAATGTCGCATCTTCATTTATTAATCAGTCTAATAAGATCATTAAGGATTAAGACACATGCGCACACAGGGCGAACAGCTATCTGGACTTAATGTAAGGGATAAAACACGTGGGGGGGCATGCGGTTTTAGGAAAATAATCCAGGGTGATGTGATGCAGTCTGATGCACAGCAGAGTTCCTCTTGCTGCCTTGAAGTGGATTATTTTCCTATAACAGCACAACCCGACATGTGTTCTTCCTCCTCTCATATCACGGCGATTTGCAATTGCGATTACAATTGTAAGACTCCCTTTGACAGAAAACCTACTGACTTAGGGTTCTGACAACGCTCTGACACTGGAGACTCCTTCCATAAATCTTAAATAAGAAGCAACGGAAAACGTATACCATATCAACAGCTATACATTTTTCTTTATTAACTAACAGCACTTTTTATTTGTCTATAAATTATTAGTCTTAGATTATCTAAACTGTTTGCCTTTAAAGTCCCCGTGTTTGTACTATATACAGACATATAAAACGGACACTTGTGTTACACCCAGAGCTGCTGAAAATGAATCAACCTTTTTGATTCGAGAATTCAACCTTACTGTGGAACACAATACCAATTGGAATAATATTTACGTCTCCAAAGGCAAAAAAAAAACAAAAAAACAGACAAAATGTTTACGATTTAAGTTCTAACCTAAGCCTGCTGATATACAGGAACATTTTCGACACAATTAAGCTGAATGATACTTTTCACAAAAAATGAAAAGGGTTACGATTAAACTGTATATGATTTGTGTATACATGCATTCTGTGTATTCCTTTGGGATTCATTCAGTTATGAAGTTATAAGTTAGACATCGTGTCGTTTCAACTTAGACGATTCTGGGCGAAACCAGGGAAGACGAAGATGAAATACTACCACGGAAAGACTACGAGGTGAGAATATGATCAGAAATACAGCTTATTTAATTCTACAGCTACTGTGGGAGGTGAGATGTTTTTAATACTTCTTGTATTTGCAGAGTTTGGATTATGACCGGTGTATTAATGAGCCGTATGTGGAGGTGTTGGAGGGGATGGACAATAAGGTAGCTATTAATATCTAATTGCTGTGTGATGTTTCTGTGATAATTGCTTCTTGTTCAGTTGTAGTCTCATTTGTTGGTGTGCGTGTGTTTTTGTTTGTTTGTTTGTTTGTTTTTTCCTCCATTACTCTTTCATTCTAGAAAGCTAAAAAGTATGAAGCTGTCAAGTGGATGTTGGTGTTTGCTATTGGAGTATCTACAGGCCTGGTATGATAAGTTACTATCTTCAGTAAACGATACGAATTATACGATCATAAATGAATATCATACTTATGAATCACTCTAACAAAGTGGATAGTCGTATTATAAATCATTACCCAGTCCCTCCAGGATTTCGCAATCACAGAACCGAACGCGAAATCAAGGAAACGCGATTATATCAGAGGAGCTTGCGATTTTCCGAAGCACAAATGACCACAGATTTGGGCCGAGACGCATCACGTGACGTCGTCACAACGCGCATTCAGCCAAAGCCCTCTGCGGTTCACGTGCGTCGAACATGAGTACAGCTGAAAGGTCTAATTTGCCAACAAACATCACTACGAAAGACCATTTCATGCGATTGCAATTTTCCTGAAAAAAAAAAAAGCAGAAAATACGCCGCAAAATTTCATCCCAAATTTTGAGAGAAAAAAAAAGCCACAGCGCAATCAAGCTTTATCGACCGCAATGATCAGAAAAACTCAGCAAAATCCTGTATGGATGGAGTACTCTTCTAGAACTCTATACCATGAAGTGAAAGAGTACTACGTGTGTCAAAGGATGTTCAGTATGAGTCGATTTAAAAAAAAAGTTTTAAAGTGAATGTCTTTTTAGATTGGCGTCTTTGTCGATTTCTTCGTGCACCTCTTCACCCAGCTGAAGTTCAGACTGGTGGGGAACTGTATCCTTTGTACTTCACATGATGTGTGTGGATTTTATTTCATACTAGCTGTGTTATTCTATGTCTCGTGCGTGGATCACGAGCAGTCTGCTAAACGATTATCCTTAACCGACCTTTTAGCTGTGGAGGAGTGCAGTGAAAATGGCTGCCTTGCTTTGTCATTGCTTGAACTTCTAGCCTTCAATATGGTGTTTGTGTTTATTGCCAGCGTCCTGGTCCTGATCGAGGTAACAGAGTCATTACACCTCACTCCTTATCAGATCTTATCATGTTACTCACTGAACACATTACTCACCTCATCATCCTGAGGTTGGGAAATAAATGACATCACCACATTAGCCTCAGATCGGGAGTGGAATATCTGCATCTAATAATGTGCAATGCCCAGAGATCAGTATCAGATTTCTCGTTCCTCACAGCTTTAGCAAGACAAACGCTGCTGTAGTGTTCATCCTCCAGTAGGATTTGATTATTTCTTCCTTGTACTTCCTTGCCTGAGAAAAGATACAGACGTTATATGTGTGTTCTTAATGCCATCATTGTGTCCTTTCAGCCTGTGGCTGCTGGATCAGGTATTCCAGAAATCAAAAGTTACCTGAATGGTGTGAAGGTTCCAGGAATCGTGCGATTGCGCACCTTCGTCTGCAAAGCCGTCGGGGTTCTGTTCGCTGTAGCTGGAGGTAGGGAAATACCACATAGTTAAAGCTGCCGTTTCTAATGTTGGAAAGTGTTTCTAGATCTGTAAGATCTTGTCAGAGGTACTTTAGGAAAACTTTGGGTTACCGTTCGAGATTGTAATTGAAATTTGCCACCCAGCATGTAAAATGACAAACTGTTTCTTTAATATCGGCAGAAATTGTGAAACGTCGTCTTAAAACAGTCTCACAGCGTACGTACGAGAGCGTGAGTTGTTAGCATGTCCGACACACGTGTTGATTGATTGATTGATTGAAAAGCTTTAATGTGGTGCGTTTTTAATTTCAGGTCTGTTTGTGGGGAAAGAGGGACCCATGATCCACAGCGGAGCAATTGTAGGAGCCGGACTCCCTCAGGTACGAACTAACAAACGTTTCCATTTATTAAACCTCATAAATCAGCCTAAATGTCAACGCTTTTAAGACGTAGCATCAGCACTGACATGGAAATACTATTGATGATGCACTAGGGGTTCTTAATTGAGGAGAAAATGTCTTAGGAGTATGTTCTAGGAAAATAATCAACCTAAGAGTGACATGATGTGACGTGAAGCAAAGTTAATGTTACCGCCCTTAAGGTAATTATTTTCTAATAACAGCACATGCCAAAGTGTTTTATTCGTCTTGTACCACAGCAATTTCTCCACACTGATCATTATTATTTATTAAAGATTGATGCTTTTTATTGGTTTACAGTTAAGTTTAACGTTGTGGAGCAAGTTCATGTTATTACATAGGGTTATAGCAGCTATATATTTAACAGGTCGTTCCCTTGCCAAGTAAAAAATTGCAGCTTGTCATGTTACCAAGAAGCTGTGAAGCGCTCTGCTCTGAAGACTTTCTTGTGTTGGAAAACTGAAAGTTCCACCTGTTACCTCTGACGCTGTAGAGACTCCTTCCAAAAATGCTCCATGAACATTTCTTCACAGAAAAATTCATCCTATCAGTGAGTCCCTATGAATGATCTGTTAGAAATGATAAGTATTAGAACTTGTGCCTTTTAATATAAACCTTGAACCCTGACCTACTGTATCATAAGAGGTGTTGTTAAAGAAAATGAATCGACACTTTCTGACCAATCAGAATGGAGGATTCAGCAGCGATGTGGTATAAAGGGTTTTGTTGATGTTTCCTCAGACAGCCAAACGAAATAACCTTTAAAGGTGCTGAGTGTAAACATAGACATGGTAGTACTGGAATAGTGGTCATATTATTTATTTACTCGCTTTTGTGTGTTTGAGTATGATATTGATTATTTGAATAAAACAAACAAATATGCTTCAATTTAGTTTCAGAGCATCACCTTCAAGAAAATCCGCTTCCAGTTTCCCTACTTCCGTAGTGACAGGTGAGAACTTCAAGGCCATGTTGTTACATTGTAGCGTAAGCAGAGAAAGCCTCCAAGCATCCTAAAATACTACTTTATTGCTGATCAAACATTATTAGCTTATACTGCTGTGTTAATGAAGTGGGGTTTTTGTTTGTTTGTTTGATTTTATTCTCAGGGATAAGAGGGATTTTGTGTCTGCGGGAGCAGCAGCTGGAGTGGCTGCAGCATTCGGAGCTCCCATTGGGGGTACTCTTTTTAGTCTGGAGGAAGGCTCGTCTTTTTGGAACCAAGCTCTCACGTGGAAAGTGGTGAGGAAGTAGTTTGTGCTGTGAGAAATGCTTACACCCTGGAAATCTAATTTGTTAGTAAAGCGTTCAGTTGGATTTGTAGTATTCAGTAGTAGTTTGTGTTAATACAATGAATAAAATGCCATACTTAATAATAATAATAATAAATCGGCAGACTCAAATAAAAAAATTCATATCTCAGTAACGCCTTATCTTTTTCATCTTCTAATCTGTCTGTAGCTGTTCTGCTCCATGTCAGCCACCTTCACTCTCAACTTCTTTCGCTCTGGAATCAACTACAACAAATGGGGTTCTTTCCATCTCCCTGGCCTGCTCAACTTCGGAGAGTTTAAGGTAAAAGCACATAGGATGAAAAAATAAATAAAAAATCCATGATGGTCCCATTTCAGCTTTTGGCATGTTTTTTGTGTGTGTGTGTGTGTTTTGTTTTTTGTTTTTTTGGGGTGGGGTTGGGGTGGGGGGTCTCCCTAATTTAGTTCCGGCCAATCCCCGCCCACCCACCCATACGACAGCAACCAATCAAGGAGGGTGAAGACTACTATCTCTATCAGTGCGCTCACAGGCTCACTGTGTCTCTGGGATTGATAAGGGAGAGAGCACCTGAGATCACGGCTCTCTTGGACTCCTGGCATCACTGTTATTCGAACTCGCACGTGATTTCTGAACATTAGGGCGAATGCTTTTTTTTGTTGCGCCACTCTGAAGACGTTTAAGACTTTTTGTGTAATTATATCCCCCGTTTTCCTCCCTGCAGTGTCCAGATGGGGATAAGAAGTGTCATTTATGGACAGCGGTGGACCTGGCCTTCTTCGTGCTCATGGGGTTGGTGGGCGGCCTGCTCGGCGCCATGTTCAACTGCATCAACAAGCGGCTCGCCAAGTACCGCATGAGGAACGTCCACCCCAAAGCCAAATTCATTAGGTACACGTTCTAAGATGGCGCTTGTGAGTAGTGAATATTTATCAAAACGAATGTCATTTTCTTTATTTTTGTCTTTTTTAACGGACTCTTCATGATGCTCAGGGTGCTGGAGAGTCTGCTGGTGTGTCTGGTCACTACAGTGGTGATTTTCATGGCCTCCATGACCCTGGGAGAGTGCAGGAATTTAGTCTCCTCGACAGCGAACAACACAACAGTGATAGTTAGTATAAAAAAATAAAAAAAAAAAATTTTTTATATATTTTTTTAAAAAGTTGGGTGGGGGGGGGTTGATATTATAATAAAAAAAAAATAATATTTTTTTTTTTATTATATTTTATTTTTTTTTTTTTTTTTTTTTTTTTTTTTAAAAAAAAAAAAAAAAAAAAAAAAAAAGAAAATGTATTGATTTTTAATTTTATTATATATTTTTTTTTTTTTTTTTTTTTTTTTTTTTTTTTTTTTTTTTTTTTTTTTTTTTTTTTTTTTATTTTTTTTTTTTTTTATTTTTTTTTTTTTTTTTTGATGGCAGTTTTTTAGTAATCCTACAATATAGTAATTTTTGTGATGTGAATTATGACACTTTTTTTTTTTTTTTTTTTTTTTTTTTAAATCATATCACCCACCCCTAACTATTGTACTCTTGAACTAATCTGCTTTTTATTCTCAGAAATCAGTGTTGGCCTTTATGCTTTCTGACCTCAGAATGACTCAAACAGACCCAATAAACAGTAATGGCTGGAGATCTTTGTACTTTCCCATGTTAATTGTGTTGCATTGACTCTTGAGCTGAAATCCAAAACTGACCACATCCCAACCTGAGTGTTTCAAATATACATAACAAATATACAGTAATATATGCAAAAGTAACACAAACTTTTTTTTTTTTAAAGCACAGCATAAAAATTCATTGGTAGAGATTTATCTCTTTGACATGTTAAGATGCCATGCATGAATATATTTAGTTTAGATAGCATTCATTTATCAAAAATTGTTGTGTTTTTTGTTTTGTTTTTTAAACAGGCGTCAGCAAATGAGGACGTGAACTCAACGATACGGCGGTTCTTCTGCTCCAATATGACCTACAATGACATGGCAACTCTTTTCTTCAACCCTCAGGAGACTGCAATACATCAGCTGTTCCACCAAGATGGTGAGACACACGTTGACTGTGAGAACACATGTTGAAATGAGCGAGATGAATGAAACATGGTGACATAGTGCAAAGTTCTAAAGCATCGCGTGTCAGGGCGTGTTATGCAGGGTGTTTCTCCCTTCTTATCAATTACCCCATAATTAACAGCGAGCTAATAAAGTTAGCTGATAAACAGCATAACTATTCTCCACATGCCTGGCATTTAAACCCATACCCAACTATGGTGTACATGAAAGTGAGAAATATATAAAAAAAAATTTAAATGTATGCTTTTGTTTATTTCTAATTGCAATCTCTTTGTGTGTGTGTCTTTCTCTCGCTAGCCACTTTTAGTCCAGTCACCCTCTCTCTGTTCTTTGTGCTGTACTTTTTGCTGAGCTGTTGGACATATGGCGTCTCTGTCCCTAGTGGACTCTTTGTCCCTACATTACTCTGTGGAGCTTCTCTTGGACGCCTAGTGGCCAACATCCTCAAAATGTACGTATACATTAAGCAATTTTCAGGCACTTTACTAGGAACAAACTCGGCCAATTGTGTGGCAGCAGTGCAGTGCCGTGCATAACATCATGCAGATACAGGTCAAGAGCTTTAGGTAATAAGGTTCACATCAAACATCAGATTGGGGGGAAAAATATGCAACTTTAAATGTGGCATGGTTGTAGGTGCCAGATGGGCTTGTTTGAGTATTTCAGAAACTGCGTATCTCCTCTGTTGTTTACACAGAATGGTGCGACAAACCAAAAAATAAAAACAGCAAAATGCTTTGTAGATGAGAAAGTTCAGAGGATAATGGCCAGACTAGAAGACCAGAGTAACTCAAATAACCACTCTGTGCAAGAGGAGAAGCATCTCAGAGTGCACAAGACATTGAACCTTGAGGTGGATTGGCTACAACAGCAGAAGACTACATCAGGTTCCACTCCTGTCAGAAACCTTGGATTGAAATGGCCTCGTTTCAACAAATTAGGCTCCTCAATACTAACTGAGCATCATTTGAATGCCACAGCCTTTCTGACAATTATTGCTGACCACATGGTATCCCTTTATGGCCACAGCTTACCCAATTTTTAACGCCTACTCCCAGCATGATACGGTGCCATGTCCCAAAGTCGTCTCAGTCTCTTTAAGTGTACTTCAGTGGCCTACCAAGTCACCAGATCTGAACTTAGATCACACCAGATCTGAGTGTCTTTGGGAATGTGGTGGAACAGGAGATTCGAGAACAGGTGCTGACAAAGCCGTAGCAATTATGTGACACCCAACATGTCAACACAAATCATCTCAAACAACACTTTTCAAACAATTTGTGGAATCCATGCCATGAAGAATTGAGAGCAAAGGGAAGGTTCTCCACCGTATTAGTATGGTTCAAATTTAAGTGGTTTTAATCTCATTTCAACCATACACAGTTGGTACAGTACATAGTGAAATGAAACAACATTCCTCTAGGACCATGGTGCTACATAAAAGAACACACTAACCACATGAGACGACACAGAACTAAATAAGATCTACAAACATTCTACATAAAGTGCACATAGCAAACGTGTGCTAACAACACAGGACAGTACAGTAACTACTAAAACAGGACAGTAGGCACAGTGACAGTGTAGCGCCGAACAGTACACAGTTTTAGTGTGGAAGTGTCTGATAAAACAGGTAGTGCAGTAGTGCAAAATGGTATAAATGTAAATGTGTCCGTGTGTATCAGTCCCGTCTCTGAGTATTGAGGAGTCTGATGGCTTATGGGAAGAAGCTGTTACACAGTCTGGTTGTGAGGGCCCAAATGCGCTGGTACCTTTTTCCAGATGGCAGGAGGGTGAAGTGTGTGAGGGGTGTGTGAGGTCCTCCACCATGCTGGTAGCTTTGCGGATGCAGCGTGTGGTGTAAATGTCTGTGATGGGGGGAGAGAGACCCCAATAATCTTCTCAGCTGTCTTCACTATCCGCGTTTGGTGTGTTTTTAATAAAGTGGCCAGTGATTGTATAAACCAATGTATATCAACTCTGTTTATAACATATAGGGAATCATTGACTGAGCATTTCATGGATTCCTGTGTCTGTTTGGACACACCAGATTTAATATATATTTTTCATACATGCTTATGCTTGATTTTTATTTTTTTTTAATTCCAAGACATATGTGAATAGTAAGTTAATGCCCATTTGTAAATTTGCCTCTGAAACAAAATGTGTTTTTAATACATAGTTTTTATATTACAAATGAAGAGAAGCAGCCAAACAAGTGCTCAGCCGAGAACGTGCAAGGATTCATCAGGAATACTGTTAAGAATTTCAAATATAAATGTTTTGATTAGATTAACACCTTTCTTGGCCATTGTATAGTTCCATACCTGTTCTTTCATAGTGTTACTATCCTCCTTATTATTCGAAAACTCTTTACGAGCAGATTTCCTGGTGACGTGAGGAAATCGTATGTTACCTCTACTACAGACAAAACTAGCAGTGTAGGTCTTGAGACATTTTTAAGAAAATAATCAAATATTGAATGAATGCAAGTCCAGATTCAATCACAAGCATTTCTATAGTGTAGCTTTTGATTCTTCTTGTCTGTTTTTAATACCAGCGCCATGTGCTTGTTTTTGTCCCTGCTACTGCTAAGTCCCAATTTCTCTTCTATACGGCAGAAATCTTGGTATGCATATATACTCAGGGACGTTTGCTCTGATTGGAGCGGCTGCCTTTCTGGGAGGCGTGGTACGTATGACCATCAGCCTGACCGTCATCCTGATCGAATCAACCAATGAGATCACGTATGGCCTTCCCATCATGATTACACTAATGGTAAGCACATAGTCAGCCTTTACATGGTTAAAATATTTGTTGTGGAGTTTACTATACAGAAACGTTTTCTGGTTTCTGAGAATGGGTAAGAAGGATATAAGTTCTGCTTCAGTGTTGTACATATTTTGTACATTATTTATATGTATTGCATCTTTTTTTTTTTTCAGGTGGCTAAATGGACAGGAGATTTGTTTAATAAGGGTATTTATGATATTCATATTCATCTGCGTGGAGTGCCACTACTGGAGTGGGAGACCGAAGTGGAAATGGACAAGTGAGACAACGTTTCTGTATTTCCTCGCTTTGTTTTAGCATTCGTTCTACAATACACACTGCAAAGACACAAACACACTATAGAGGTACGCTTTTGTTCCTCAAGATCCAAACACAAGGCCCAGTTGTGAAAACGCTACAGGCACTTTTCCAGGAAGTTAAATGGACAAAAGATGTAGAGTTGTGCATGGAGTTGTACATATGTGTGTTGTCTTTTTTCCATAAATTTCATTCCCACTCTCAGACTAACCGCCAGTGACATCATGGAGCCTAACCTGACCTACGTGTATCCCCACACACGCATCCAGTCTCTGGTCAGCATCTTGAGGACCACCGTGTATCACGCCTTCCCCGTGGTCACCGAGAACCGTGATAATGAAAAAGAGTTCATGAAGGGGAACATCCTTGTCAGCAACAACATCCGATTTAAGGTACAGCCTTCATCATCAGCAGGGTATTGATTACAGATGACCGATTCCATGTAGATTCAGCTGCTTTAAACAGATCTAGCATTGTAACTGTCATTCCTTTAATAGCAATGCAAGCAAGTCCTTTTAAAGCTGATATTTTTAACATGGTTACGATTAATCTTTGAGTTGTGTACGGAATAATACACTACAGGGAGTGCTGCTGTAGGATAATAATCAACACCACCAAAGCTTTACATTTGACATTTTCCTCTAAAAGCATATTGCGAAGGGTCTTATTTCTCAGTCTAATGTGACTCACAATCGAATGATAGGTTGTATAATACTGATAAATGATGGTGTCATGATATCTTTTGCTATCATTTATTTTATTAATAATACTTTGTCGCATTCATACAGTGCCATTTGTTTCCACATGATGGAGCAAGTGACCTCCTTTTAAAGTGGCTTTCCTCACTTTTATGGTGACGATTTTGTTCATGTATGAAAATGCTTCTGTTAGAAATGATTATAGAGGCATAGACGCGGCTGTTGGTGTTTTCGACAGTAGAAGGTAGTTGCAAATATGTGTAGTAATATGTTCAGGCTGTAAATTGGACCGTGAATGCACACAAATGTAAGCAAAGTGGTCACAACTACATATGAAGTCCTTTTGCATGTGGACTGACAAAGTCAATTTCATGTTCCACCCATCAATTTGCTTATTAATACAGTTGATATGTTTGATCGCATCTTTTCTTAAGATGCGGTAGGGAGGACGTCCTTAGGATACGAAACGCAACATTTCCTATGAGACTTTTGCTTCCCTCATATTGTTACACAAAGTTCCACTATGTAGCAGTTTTTATCACTTTAATATAAACATTTAAATGATATATGGTTAATAAATATATAAGGGGGGGAATAAAAGCATGTTGTCTCCCTCTGTAGAAAACAAGCGTGTTGACACGAGCGGGGGAGCAGAGGCGGAGGTGCCAATCGATGAAATCGTACCCTTCCAGTGAACTACGTCACATGTGTGATGAGCAGGTGGGGGTGGAGCTAGCTGAGGAAGGTCAGGACATCCTGCAGCAGATGCTGGACAGGAGGTAAGCAGTGTGTGTAACAGTGTAACTTTCTGTGAAATCAAGTAGCCTAATCCTAATAACGTGCTACTTCCACTCCATCTCATTTAAAGGAATAGTTCAGTCATTGAAGTTGTACAATGCGTAACTGGTATCTCTAAGCTTCCCTTACTCTTCGCTGACGCCACCTTAAGAGTATCAACATGGCCACATTTAAAGGTTGCGTGACTATTTATATTTACTAGTCAACCGGTAATCCAAAAAAATCTATCCGACTAGTCATCTTTTCCATAATTCTTAACAGACGTAACATACTAATTTCATTCAAAAATTGACTTTATCTAGGCGGAGTTATTTCCTGCACATGTAGCCTGCATTCTTTACCATCTGCCTCACTATTTTTTCCACCGCACCGACTTGTTGACTTGCCCACACTGGCGACGAGTGAATGTATTAGTTGACGAGTCTATGCAAGCCCTAGCTGCTTTTAGGAAAGGTCATGAAGCTTCAGCTTATTATTCCCTACTGATCTCGGGGATGGGGCGTCAACATCTCTTAAGAGGATCTGGGAAAATGATTTTAACTTGATATTGGGAGACTGGGAATGGGAAGGAATTTTTTTTAAATGTTAAAACTATGTCCAGGGGTGCAAGGGTGTGCAAAAATTTTATATTGTTTTTTCCTGGACTCCTTCTAGAGTTCCAGCTTGGTTTAAAAGACACACCTATCTGCTGGCAATGTCAGTTGGAGAATGGTGACATGCCTCATGCTTTTTGGTACTACACTAAAATCCAAGAATCTTGGCTGAGAGGGCAGACCTGGGGTATATAGTAGGAAATGGGGAAAGCTTATCATATTTCTGGGTGGCTGTGGCTCAGGTGGTAGAGCAGGTTGTCCACTAATCGTAGGTTGGAGGTTCGGTTCCTGACCCACATGACTCTTCATGCCGAAGTGTCCTTGGGCAAGACACTGAACCCTAAGTTGCTCCCGATGGCAAGCTAGGACCTTGCATGGCAGCTCTGCTACCATGGCTCTGTGTGTGTGTGTGTGTGTGAATGGGTGAATGACGCACCGTGTAAAGCACTTTGGATGAAAGTGCTATGTGAGTGCAGACCATTTACCATTTTCTGGAGGGCTCGGCTTGAGGACCACGTGGAGAGAGGCATGGTTGCGTATGTCGTTTGTTGTGTTCTGTTTGTATATGTGTTATTGATTATTTTTGTGTGTGTCCGCATGGAATTTTTGTGATTTTGACTTTGACCACAGTGTTGCTCATTGGGTGTTGGTTAGGGTGGGGTAGGGGGAGGGAGCTACGGATTTAACATAGCTCACTGGGTTGAAACAGATTTCTTCATGTTTGTTATGCACTATACTTGTTTTGAAACAATAAAAAAGTTTCAATATAAAAAAAAAAAAGAAATGTTAACCTCATAGACAGAGTACATAACTGAGTAAGCAGATTGCAGATGTAAAATACATCTGGACTGATTTAAATTTAAGATAACATGTATATTCTTTATAATTATTTTTCAGTGAAACTATTCCATCGTCTTCATTATTTACAGGTGAACTTGCAGAGAAGTATTGGCATCCCTTAACATAGCAACAGGTTTAAAACAATAAAAATAGGCGCTTTAATAACCCTTTTCCACGCTAATAATTTATTCAGGACCTATTTGTTAAATGGGTGTTGTATAAAACTATGTGTGGAAATAGACTTCATTCTACAGCTTGTTCTTTGTTTAATAACTTTTTTTTTCCCCTGATTGAATGGTAGGGAGTTAGTGAATTGCATACTCATACAAGAGAGAGTTTATACATGCTACTCTGAGTCATCTGATAAGTAACATATTGCAGTCTAAGCTCTGAGAGGAGCCGCATAATGTTTCACTAGAGTGTGCAGTTTGTTACGGCTCGTTAAATGGTGTTCTGCCTTCAGGGTCTGCTACCCTACTTTCATGTACTGCTAGTTTGACATTCATATCGTCTGCCTCCTGCAGCAAGCTCGCGTCTCTAAATGGCAGGCTTTCGGGAGCAGAAAAACCTCATTTGAACTTCATCGTTTTGATGTGTGTGCAGAGACCGTGAACATGATGTTGGCTTTTGCCCATTAGTCTGCCTGTAATAACTATAAAGGATAATTATTATAAGCATAAATAAAAAATATCAACATAAAGAAGATCATGAAACAACAAAAGAAAACTGAATCGGTTTTGCCGCTAAAACCGATAATAATCTATCAGTTTTCTATCTGATAAATCTATTATTCTACATACAGTTGTGCCCAGAAGTTTTCATACCCAAAAGTCTGGATGTTTACATGTTTACCTTGAAGAATCTGCTAAATCTTAATACTGTACAAAATAAGGGGGATCATAAATTCCATGATATTTATTTAGTAAATGACGCACTTCTAAAAGTAAAAGCGTTTTATCCAAAGCGCTTTACACTGGTCTCATTCAACCATTCACACACACACCAACGGTAGCAGAGCTGCCATGCAAGGCAAATCGGGGTTCAGTGTCTTGCCCAAGGACACTTCGGCATGTGGAGTCACCCGGGCCGGGAATCGAACCGCCAACCCTACGATATGTGGACAACCCGCTCTACCACCTGCGCCACAGCCACCATCGAAAATAAAAATAAAATTTACCCCGTTCAAAAGTTTACATATACTTGATTCTTTCATACTGCATGTCGTTACCTGAATGATCCACGACTGTTTTTTTATTTTGTGAGAGTTGTTCATGAGTCCCTTGTTTGTCCTGAGGAGTTAAACTGTCCACTGCTCTTCAGAAAAATCCTCCAGGTCCTACACATTCTTTGCTTTTCCAGCATCTTCTGCATATTTGAGCCCTTTCCGACATCGACACAATGCATTTAGAGCCAGGAGGATGTAAACTTTTGAACAGGATGTTATGTGAAATAGCTTATTCAGGAGAGTACTAAATAAAAAATAACGGGGGATTTTTATAGTCCCTCTTATTTTGTTAACAGTATTAAGATTTAGCAGATTCTGCAAGGGGTATGCAAACTTTTGGGCACAACTGTATCTTTCCCTGAAAACTGTACTGAAAGCCACAGGGAAACAATATGGTGAGAAGTATTTAATGTATTAATAATAACAGATATATTAAACTCTGCTTATTTCAACTCTTTGAAAAACACAGTAAAACGCATGCAGTACTTCAGCCAACGTTTTCATGTTGTCTCGGACAGACACGCGCCATACCCAAGTCTGTACCCGGATCAGTCCCCCAGTGAGGAGTGGAGTATGGAGGAGAGGTTCCGCCCACTCACCTTTCACGGCCTCATCCTACGCTCACAGCTTGTCAACTTGCTTATTCGTGGAGTGTGTTACGCCGAAAACCAGTCGGTCAGTGTTCTCCATACTCTCCATAACCGCATATTTTCACCATGTTCTCAACATAATCAACATAGAGTTCACTTTATTCACTTTAATCACAATCACCATATTTTAATTATCACAATCACCACAGAGTTCATATATTAGCTGTTAGCTATAAGCTATATAAAAACATTAGCATTATCTGCCCTCTTCCACATACATAAACTCACAGATACCAATGTTTGGCTAGTGTAACTGTGATTGACAGGAGAGAGTGTATGCCATCCATCCCACCCAAAAACAATGGCCTAGTTCTCTTGAACACCTGGCTATGGATGGCTGTGGCATTGTGGGAATTTGTATATGTGTGTGTGTGTGCATGTATGTGTATATATATAACATTTTTATTACTATTTTATTGCGCCACTCAGGAATCGCATTAGCTCAAGCACACATCTGATGATGCACCAATACTTCACTCCAGGCCCCAACGCTCCTGATTTATTCCCCTCCCTCACTAACCCACTCTCTTTTTCACGTTTTATTTCTCTTTTGCAGAGTGCGTCTCAGCCACGGCTCTCCTACGCAGAGATGACAGAGGATTACCCACGTTTCCCTGACATTCATGATCTAGACCTTGCCCTCCTCAACCCACGTATGATAGTGGTAAGACTCTCTTAGGAGAGGAGGTTATCTCTGAGCGAGAGAGAGTGAGAGACACGTGGTGTGCAAGCTTTGGTCAATATTAATTGGTAACTAATTAGTTATTAATTAGTGCTGGAGTGCCTTTTCACTGAGGTGGGTCCACTCTAATAATAGTTTATTCTCTAAACTCTCAGAACTGATTAGCCTAATTATTTACAAACAATCTCCTTTCTTGCTGTTTGCTCATGCCTGTTTCTCTTTTACCACAGGATGTGACTCCATACATGAACCCAAGTCCATACACAGTCTCTCCAGACACACACGTCTCTCAGGTCTTTAACCTGTTCAGGACCATGGGACTCCGCCACCTGCCTGTGGTCAATGCAGTAGGAGAGGTACATTTGACCAAGCACTCATAATTGTATACAACGATTAATTATGACACAGAGCTTTTTGTGTATATACTTGGTTTAGGCGTATGTTAATATGAAGCATTCCCATTATGAGGTTTTTTGTTTTTTTTAAAGCAATTATCATATACACGCGCCAGCCACTTTAATAGGAACACCTGTACCACAGCTCATTCATGCAGTTATCCAGTCTGCTGCTCACTGGATGTTTTGTTTTTCACATCACTGTGTGAAAATCCAGGAGATCAGCAGTTTGTAAAATACTCGCACCAACTCATCCCATGTCCCAGTCAAAGTCACCGAGATCATATGTTTTTTTTTTTTTTTTTTTCATTCTGATGTGAACATTAACTGAAGCTTTTGACCTGTATTAGCATAATTTTATGCATTGCACTGCTGCCACATGAATGGGTGACTGGCTACTTTCATGAATGAACAGGTGTACAGGTGTTCCAATTAAAGTGCATGTGTTTCAGATTTCCGGCACACATTTTTTGTTTTGTCCTTATGTTTACAAATGATGAGTATTCTTTATTCTTGATCTTTTTCAGATTGTTGGAATAATCACAAGACATAACTTGACCCATGAGTTCTTAATGGCTAAACTCAGACAGCATTCCATCACCATCTGAGACGAGCGCTCACATCATCTGTTAATAACTGCAGCTCCGACAGTCCTGTGTGTGTGTGTGTGTGTGTGTGTGTGTGTGTGTGTGAGAGCCATGTCTCAACTTGCACTGGGCCAGTAATGCAGCTCTCACTTTTAAGCCATTCCCGGCCACTTCCTGGACCACTACAAAATGGTAAAGCATGTTCATACTGACCGACCCAGGAACGCACACAGGCAGACATCATCATACTAATTTAAAAGCTGAACATGAACGCATCATTCTCATGTGTGATATGAACGTTCGCCCTGCTTTATGAACCTCACTGTAGCACTTTTTTTTTTTTTTGGACATTGATTATGTTTTTGTATCTTTTTTTTTTTTAACCGTTTTCTGACATACTTGTATTTGTGTTAATTGAGTTGCTCTTGCACTCAATGTTCATTTCAGAAAGAGTATTATGTCTGAAACGAGGCTTGAAAGGAACCTTTACTGAAAGTATGGCATTTTAACAATATATCAGATCATAATAGTGAATATAGATAACCAAGCATGTCCCCCATGCAGTGTTTCATATATATAACTCCTTCATAAATGTTCTAATTCAGAGTCAGGTGTCTTGAATTGGGATTAAAACTAAACACATAACACCTCATCTCAGAAGCAAGGCAGTTACTGTACTAAATTGCATTCCTATTCTTTTTTTTGTTGTTGTTTTTTGTTTGTTTTTTTTTGTACTAAATCAATGCTTCAGCGTTTTTAATCTTTTTCCTGCATGTGTAAGGTATGTGTGATGACCACAACCAATAACTTTGACAATATCCCTGTACTGAGAACACAACAAAATCCACTGTTTACTCCAAACTGATTTATAATGGATGCCTATGGACTGTTGTTGAAATTCCATCAATGAGCATTTCAACTGTGACTATATAACACAAATGATAAGAATAAGAAGTCTTAAGATAAGATGACCATGAGAAAAAATCTTACCGAAGCTGCTGAGCTACATTATTCTTAGAGCTACATTATCACATCATGAAAACTGACCTAAACCTACATAAACATTTTATAAAGGCTTATTCCAAAAGGTATCAGCTGACATAAGGACTGCTTTCGTCAATTTTGATGTCAAAACTAAGTCAAGTGACATAGTTTTTTAAAAAAAAAAATGTAAAGTTATGATGCTTTCCAAGCTGGCATACATTAGAAAGTCATAATTGCTGACTGTAATTCTGTTGTGTCATATTAGATTTATTAGATTTGGTTGTCCGGTTTACTCCCCCAGTACAAAGACATGCATTTAGCCTGATTGGCATTTCCAAATTGTAGTTTGTGTGATTGTGCCATGCAATGGGTTGGCACCCCATCCAGGGTGTCTCTCGTCTTGTACCCTGAGTTCCATGGGATAGCCCTCAGGCTCCCCCACGACTCTGTGTAGGATAAGTTGTATGGAAAATGGATGGATATTGAAAAGTGATGACACAGTAATTAGTTTCTTCCCCTAATGTAACATTTTATTTTACTATATTTAAGATTCAAATCTTCTGGCAATGTCATAACTATTATGTCTGACCCTGTTTGGTTTTGATGTCAGTCTAATGGCACTTACAAAGTCTACAAAGTCAGTTGTCATAACATTCTAACATTAGACAGAGCAGAAAGTGTCATAAATGTATCTCAACAAAAAGTCAAACCGACTGTTATTGGCAACTTGACATGACAATCAACAACAGTAGCCTGACAGTTGACATCTGTTGGTATAGGCCTTTATAAATGTTTTTCATAAAGGTTTTTCTCTGTTGCTACTTGAATAAAATGCAATAATATAAAAATAGGCTTTCGAGTAGCGCAATAGAAAAGCATTCGTTCTATACCCAGGAGAAAAATCGGTAGTGTCCTCTGGGTGGGAGGGATGACGTACGCACTTCATTCCCTCCTGTCAAACAGAGCGAGTTTATTCAGCTGCCCTGTAATGCAGCATGAGCAGGAGGCTGAAAAGATATGGTTGATATGGTTTAACTGTTACCTTGAGTTACATAAGTATTGGTATTGGGGGGAATTATTCATTACAGCTTAATTTACAAATCATTTTAAATACAGAAGTGTTTCCTCCAACAACTGTGCTTCAAATTCTCTTAAAATGAGTCTAGAGTAAACAGGTTTTTTTGTTTTTTTTGTTTGTTTTTTTTTTTGGGGGGGGCTTTTCTCAGGGGGTGTCTGTATTGTTGAACTAATCAAACCACTTAAAAAAGGATAGGTTATTACTGATAGGTCTAATACTGTGATTTAGTCATAGAAAAGCAGTTTAGTCATAGCATCCATAATTCACTTTCATGTGGTGTAATAATTGCACTGTGTATAGTGTTGGAGCTATGCTAAGTGGAAACGTGTATGGCATGTGTACACTAAGCATTCCTTGTACCATTTAAAAAAAAAAAAATTATTTTGTACTTTATTTAAGATCAAGCTTCTGTCAGATATATTTGTGTAATGATTTTGCTTTTTAAGTGCTTTAATAAGGATCAAATCAATCCGTATTATATTGGGAATGTGAGTAAGTGAAAAGCTACAGATTAAAAAGTGCAATCTTTTGCTTTTTAATATATTGTTCCATTGATTATCTTTCGAGTGTTTGTATTTTCCTGAAGCAGATTATGTGAACCAAGTACACTGTAAAAGTTGTAAAGGAACTTTCCTGCAACTCTTCTGTTACCAGACTTTCATCGTGTACTAACATAAGCGTATAATGTTGGTGCGACTGTAATTCTTCCCTCCTGTCCGATACCATTGTAGACTACACTGTAGAAATGATCTGTCCATGCCTTGGATTTCAGTTAATTTTTATATGTGGTTGAGATGTGAGAAATTCAGGATTTCTGAAAACGGGTCTTTAGGATTTATTGAACAAAACCGTTTTTATCTTCTAAGCATTAAATTAGTAGAATTGCAGTCTTAGATTAGTATAATATACAGCTAGTCAGTATGTCTCAGTAGCAGCAAAGAAACTCCTCCAAACATTTCCAGTATTGGATGATTCAGGTTATGTTTATTTTTTTATATTTAAAAAATTTCAGTATTCATCTCTGCGTTTCACTCACCTGCAGGTCATCTGAGATTCACAAGCCGTGATGGGGTCATCTGACTTTAAGATTAGTTAGTAGTGAAGTCAAATCTTCAGATGTGTTGCTGATTTCTTTATGAATATGAATTCATTTAACCCCAACCCTTACTATTCTAGGTACATACATATCTATATCCCTTGTATAAGTTTTTTTTTTTAGGAAGGTCAGTGATGATTACAGAGTGAAGGACGATGTATTCTTTTTGCTTCTGTTAAAATGGTTTCATGTTCCGGTTGTCCTGCCTTGGTTTCTCTGTAACTGACACGCATTGAGGATGATGCAAAGTCCTGTGCCTTTTCCTGACTTGTAATAAACATTACTGCAAATCTCCTGAATGAAGACTAGTAAGCTGATTGCTTGTTGTTGTTTTTTTGTTTGTTTTTTAATCAAAATATTTTTATCAAAATGATGGTAGTTCATGCTTTTCATCCATTTAAGTCAGCCTTGGCATGCCAGTTACAGACTAGAAGATAGATGTCGCATACAAAACTGATTGACTACCTTAGTCATGTACCATACTCAAAATTTGTTGTGAAGAGTTATGGTATCTTTGCACAGGATTTGTATAGTCTCAGGTGGGTGAGTGGTTTTGGCAATCCATTATTCCTGTACAATGTCTCTGAAGATGTCTAAAAATGCTTTGCACCAATTTTCACGAAGATTCTAATTTGTAGGAGGAGGTGAAAAAATTACTTTAGCATATTATGCTAATTAGCTCAGTATCTAAAGCGCAAAGGTAAAAGATGCTAATTGTAATTATCTTTGGCCGGAGGTAAATAATCAGGATAATGAAACTGGTTGACTGCCTACCTCAATAAAAAAAGATTCTTGTTTTTAGATTTTGAAAATTATGAGCGTCCAGCTGTATAGAATTCTAGAGGGTAGGTAGATGGTAGACTCATCTCATCAAGTTTTCATGATGGTCGTCTAACGCTATTGCTACATCCGACTTACCTTGGAAGTGGGAAGTCAAAGCTCTGAATTATGTCAGCTTCGACCTCCATGCAATTGAGTTTAAAAAGTTGAAGGAAATATCATTCCATGTAGGAATTTTTTCACCATTTTTGTGAAAAAATACTTAAGTTGGCGAAATTGCAATTCCACGAAATAGTCTTTCACCGTGATGTTTGTTGGTAAATGAGACGTTTTAGCTGTACTCGTGTTCGGTGCACATGAATCGAAGAGGGCTTTGGCTGAATGCACTTCGTGATGACCTCACATGACGCATCTTGAAAATCTGCCATAATTTTGAAAATTGTATTCTCCTGCAATTGCTGAGCAATTTCCTTGATTTTGCATTAATTTCTGCAATCGCAAAATCCTGGAAGAACTGAAAAAACATGACACCTCCATGTTCATTCCTTGTTGGCAACAAACTAGCCAGCTAACTGTTTTAAGTAACGTATATATTTTTTTCATCAAAACAGCAAACTCTATAGTCAATGTAATAGAATTAACAAGCGAATATGTTTGTATGTTGATGGATCTAAAGCAAATGTTTATATATTTATATACAGCATATGTAATATGGTATATACAGCATACTTCTTTTAAACGTAAAAAGTGCTATTTTGTTTACAGCCGACGTGGTGGGAAGCCATGTTATCTTGACATCACTTGCTGAATTCGAAGAAACTCGGAGCTGAAGAACCTTCCTGTGTAGGAATTCTAAGTTGAGGGGGATGTCGTTTTTGAGATTTTATTTTTGTAGGTTAGGAATTACGAGTTACAGCCTCGAGTCGAATGTAGCCGAACCTCATTTACCCCGCTTACTTTGGTCCGTTTGTCCCCTTGGGTGACAATGCCCCCATCTACAGGTCACAAATGCTATACAAATATAAAAAAGATTGGAAAAATTATACAAAAAAGTGGATACAACATAATAAAACAACTATAAGATAAATGGCAAATAATGTAAGTGGAAAATTAGAAATTAAAAAAAAAAATCTAAATATAAACCACTCAAAATACTTATCCCAAAATTTTTTATTTAGATTTTATATATATATATATATATATATATATATTTATTTATATATATATATATATAAATTAAATTAAATAATATATATATATATAATATATTTAGAAAGAAAAGAAAAAAATAACCAGAAATTGCATTTGGAGAATTAAATCAAATTGCTGCTTCACCACTTAACTTCAGTAAGGGACAAATATCTTCTCTTTTTTAAAAATTATTATGACCGTGTTTAAAAAATGGTCTTTTATTTAGTTTCTCTTTGCTGTACTTGTGATCAGCATGAACCTGACAGCAGCAGCTGGCCAACTGTTGCGTGGTCCCTTAATGGAGGTTGATGTGTTAGACTACGGAGACATTTCTGGGATGAGACTAATGACGTGTCCAAAGGTAATCAGACATCCCTCAGTGGAGTGTTCCACCATGATCCGTTTTGCCCACAGAGAGCCCTGACTAACAAGAGCAGAGAACTAATGAGCTACCAAACTGAATCTATGTTTGATTTGTGTCTTTTGTTACAACTTTGAGCTTGTAATTGTGTTTGATGTTTGAGTAGGAGGCCTTAATAGATGTAGATAAATCTGACTGGACAGTGAAGACCCAGTGCCAAGCAAACGCATCTCATGATGAGGTCTAATTTATTCAAGCTGTCACCATTTATTCATGCAATGGGCATGTCGATGTGCAAGATGCTAATTTGCATGAATAGTTTCCTGGAAACTTTCCAGCAGGTTAAAATATTTCTAGCTTTTATGTAAAAAATACGAGATGCGTTTGATTCCGTAATGATTGTGTAGTGAGAGCCAATATGTTCTAGTATCATTGGAGTGTGGCTGTCTGCTGTTCTTAGTTGTTTTGTAGACTTCTATGTCAGTTAAGTACAGGGATAGAAAGTCACTACATGTACTTTTGCAACAGTACTTGTGTACATGCTTCACTCTTTTGTGAGGGTACTTTTTCGGAATATAATTAAATAACTGTACTTTTACTTGAACTTCTTACATTTATCACAAATACAATTCAGATTTCCAGGCCCAATCAAAATAAAGCAGTTTTCACAGACTTCAAACACCAAATGCTTACCACCAACATCTGAGATAGTGGAGACAGATCTCGCATCCCTCGCCCGATTGATCAGGTATCGGTTTTAAATTTTTCAAAGGAAACTGTGTGATAACGATCTGCAGATTACGCGAACCAACCTGTGTTAACATGTATCGGTAAGCCATTAGCTAGCTGAATGAGCTAGACTAGCCAGTGAGATTTCTTGATATACTGTTCTACAGTATTAAAGCTCTATGTTAAACTTAAGATATCTCTTCAATGTATTGTTACAGCCTATAGGTAACGTTCAGAATCATGTGTAAGCGGCATCTTTGCTATAAGCAGGTATGATTTAACATGATTTAGCTAACTAGCAGAGGAACCTAGCAAGCTACTGAAACACCAATAGCATTTTTGCAGTTACCTAGCCAGCTAATATTACCATTCTTTATAAACCATTCTTTATAAACTGTGATTTATGATCTTGAAGTTTGTCATGGTTATTATAACAAAAGTTATATAGAATACACAAGAAAAATAGAAAATTTTTGGGTTAGTTGTGTCAATTGTATATGTATACGAAAACGTCATTTGTTGAATATTGACTCATAGTTTTCCACTAGACAATGTTTATCACTAGTTTGACTTTTGCTTGTGTATTTTATTATTATTATTATTATTATTATTTTATTTTTTTTACAATAGACATACTATTACTCAAATCAGGAAAAAATACAGTGCAACAAAGGCAATTTTCCAGGACTGATAGTTACACCATGACTTCGTTATCAAAAGCAGGTGGTGATTCAACATCTCTCTGGACTCCTTCATCGAGCTGCAGAGCTCCCTAATCATTGCACACATTACACGAGTCTTCACCTTCAACAGGTGTGGGGGTGAGTGCGCTAATGTCTGACTCCTCCACCACTGCACGTTTATGATGTAATTGAACACGACAGCTCATAGCACTTCTCCCCCGTGTGCCGGTGGGGACCTTGAGTAATTTGAGAAGCTGGAAAAGTTAGTGGAGATGAGCCATTGACAGTCTGTTAGAATTTGATGAGGCGGCTGTGTCAGAGAGACGGAAACATGGCAGTTTTCTAATCAGAGGCATCTGACACGGTGTACTCTGAGGACCAGAGCATTATTAATGTAATCAGGAGTGGCCCCTTAGAGGGTTAGATAATAGGATTAAATTCAATGCAGCTTGGGCTTTTCAGTAAAGGTTAGTGCAGGTGTCACCAAGCTCAATGCTAATGACCTCCTGCTGCAGCACCGGTCCTTTGCACAGTCTAATAACCCTCATCCATTAGGCAGGATTTCATTAGTCCCATTTTAGCAATATGCTCACTAATAAGCCCGGTTCATTAGGCAAGACTTCATCATTAGATATCCAGGATGAGTAGGTGGGAGTGGAATTTTTGACCATGCGTCCCACCCGCTGATAAGTTTCTAATGTGATAATGTGCTAAAGTCCCTCTATTCGAATGAGTCAAATGATCTTGTCACTCATTCTAGGTTCATATATATACCTTATAGAGTGCATGGTCCTTACTTACACTGAGGAAATATTTCAGTACATGAAATAAAAATATCTGAAACGAAAACTTTTTATTCACACTGAGAAAATAGAAAGTTTTTATTTATTTATTCACACTGAGACATTAGTCATTTTGATCTGACTGGAAAGAGAAAACGTACATACAAGTAGATTATGACGTGCATTACAAAGAGAACATTCAAAACAGAAGAATGTTCTGGATAAATAAACTGTGACTTCAGGAGAGAAAGAAGTCACCAGATAAGTACATTGTGAATACATAGACAAAATTATATTACTCTTCTATATAAAACGAAACTCAATGATGCATCCTCTAGCTTTCAGTTCTACATGTTGATAAATGGATCTTCAGACACAAGCTGTGCTCAGATTTAAATCAATCAAATAAGGCGGAAAATTAGAACTATTAATCATTGAATTACATTCACACTTTCACATCAATCCCCTAAATTTATGCTTGCCCAGTTCAACAGGTTTTCAACATGGTTTTTTGAAGGACTGTTACATTTGTGCATGCTGTCCTCATGAACTTCAAACGGATCCAGTCTCTCCTGTCTTCTTTACAGAAGTTTTAACCTTTCATGGAGTTGCAGCCGAGGCTGCTGGAGGAGCCGATGCGGTCCAACCTTCCACCAAAGCAGCCAGAGAAGCTCTTGCTCCTTGTGGACAGCAGGAGATCCATGAGGTGCTTCCTCTGCATCTCGAGTCCCTCATCAGTGTTGCTGTCCTCATTCGGAGCAACAGCCTGGTCCTCCCTGCCTGGAGATGCTTGGCTTTGACTTAGTGCTATGTTCCTGTCCTCATAATCCACAGCACCTTCTGTGTCCTCTTCGGCTACCAAGGCTTCTTCAAGCTGCTGGAGCAAGTACTGCGGAGCACATCATGATGAAGATTCAGTGTTAGACTTATTGGTTTGCAGGCTGTTTGGTCAAGAGATTCTTATGTTCTAAAGGTCATCTTGATGTGTCAAAGAAAATAAGTGGGTCTCTTTTTTTCACTGGGTTCTCATGGTCTCCAAACATCTTTCATGTAAATTATTCTTTTAGTTAAAGCCATTAGACTGGTGTAGGTTGGCATACATATTTTAGGCATACATATTGGCATACATATTTAATGACTTTGTCAGTCATTACCACTATGCTTTGCTATATTTCAAGAAAAATGTCACCAAACCAAAGGCAACAATACACTGACAAAGTTTCTTTAACATGCGAGAAGATCATTTATATTTGCATGACCTGAGGAGCAAACTACCAAGCTGACTGTATGGGTAAATCTGAGAACTAGTTTAAGATAAGCTAGCAGGTTCTTCTCAAGTCATCAAATCCAAGACCACACATTTTCTTCACAAGTATTTGTTCACCAGACATTTAGTTCAGAATTAATTAGATCGACTAAAAATGTTTCCAATGCATTTGTCAGGTTTTAAACTTACCTTGATTTTGCTGATGCTGTTGGCCGAGTTGTGCCGACTCAAAACGTGAGCCTGTACAGCTAGTTCATTACAGAGCAGGACCAGGAGTCCTGCTAGAATAAGTCCTTTAACCATCCCTGGCTTCCTTTGAGGCTTGACTGTGATTTGCTGTGTGCTTGGCTCCTTCTTTTATTGGGACGCTCAGCTGTCCAGGACTCATCCATTCACAAGCCATGTGAAGTGCATTCCAACACCTCACGTCTGATAGGTTCTTGTTGTAGATTTCCATTTAAGTGGCTGTTTAGTGCTACGTGATGTGCCTTCGAGAGAGAGGTTGTGGTGGCCGACGAGTCAGACACAAAGAGTCAGTGACCTCAGGAGCAGTTTTTGAGGGCAGGAAGAAGATGTGACACCCATCATCAGGCATTCATCCACTACACATGCCTTGCGTTGTTGGAGCATCAGGTCAGACCTGATAACTTCAACCTATACTAAATATACTATTTGGTTGGTCAGACCATGGGTGTTCCATATTTAGACTGAGAAACCCTTATCTCGGTAATATGTTAAGAAATCTTTTGACCTTTGGCTTGAATATGTGGCAAACATTTTTAAAGTTTTTAAAAAGCGCAACAGCTTTCAATTAGCAAATAAGTCATACCGGTTAATGAATAATATGCTTTACTGAATAATAAATGGAGAGTTTAAGAAGTTAAATCCATGCTCATATGAATTTAACAATAATACTGAATAGCTCATAATGAGTAATTGCCTAGTAATTTTTAAAGATTTAATCTTACCAATTACTGTAGCTGCTGAAGGCCATATTAAGTCTAATCCTTATTAATTAACACGAGGTTAAGCATGAAATTGGTCAATTCAAAACAAGGGACTCCATGGTGAGGACCAGTCTAGTGTGGCACCATTAGCCATCAATACAGTGTCCCAAAAGTCTCCATACAGTGGTGTGAAAAAGTGTTTGCCCCCTTCCTCATTTCCTGTTCCTTTGCATGTTTGTCACACTTAAGTGTTTCGGAACATCAAACCAATTTAAACAATAGTCAAGGACAACACAAGTAAACACAAAATGCAATTTGTAAATGAAGGTGTTTATTATTAAAGGTAAAACAAAACCCCAAAATCAAACTTGGCCCGTGTGTGAAAAAGTGATTGCCCCCCTTGTTAAAACATACTATAACTGTGGTTGTCCACACCTGAGTTCAATTTCTCTAGCCACACCCAGGCCTGATTATTGCCACACCTGTTCACAATCAAGGCATCACTTAAAAACGGAGCTGCTTGACACAGTAAGGTCCACCAGAAGATCCTTAAAAGCTACACATCATGCCGAGACCCAAAGAAATTCAGGAACAATTGAGAAAGAAAGTAATTGAGATCTATCAGTCTGGAAAGGGTTATAAAGCCATTTCCAGAGCTTTGGGAATCCAGCGAACCACAGTGAGAGCCATTATCCACAAATGGCGAAGACATGGAACAGTGGTGAACCTTCCCAGGAGTGGCCGCCGCCCAAAATTACCCCAAGAGCGCAGCGACGACTCATCCAAGAGGTCACAAAAAACCCACAACAACGTCCAAAGAACTGCAGGCCTCACTTGCCTCAGTTAAGGTCAGCGTTCATGCCTCCACCATCAGGAAAAGACTGGGCAAAAATGGCCTGCATGGCAGAGTTCCAAGGAGAAAACCACTGCTGAGCAAAAAGAACAGCAAAGCTTGTCTCAATTTCTCCACAACACATCTTGATGATCCCCAAGACTTTTGGGACAACATTCTGTGGACCGATGAGACAAAAGTGGAACTCTTTGGAAGGTGTGTGTCCAAGTATATCTGGTGTAGAAGGAACACTGCATTTCATAAAAAGAACATTATACCAACAGTAAAATATGGTGGTGGTAGTGTGATGGTCTGGGGCTGTTTTGCTGCTTCAGGACCTGGAAGACTTGCCGTGATAAAAGGAACTATGAATTCTGCTGTCTACCAAGAGATCCTGAAGGAGAATGTCCGACCATCTGTTCGTGTACTCAAGCTGAAACGAACTTGAGTTCTGCAGCAGGACAATGATCCTAAACACACCAGCAAGTCCACCACCGAATGGCTGAAGAAAAACAAAATGAAGACTTTGGAGTGGCCTAGCCAAAGTCCTGACCTGAATCCTATTGAGATGTTGTGGTATGACCTTAAAAAGGCCGTTCATGCTCGAAAACCCTCTAATGTAACTGAATTAGGACAATTCTGCAAAGATGAGTGGGCCAAAATTCCTCCAGGACGCTGTAAAAGCCTCATTGCACGTTATCGCAAACGCTTGGTTGCAGTTGTTGCTGCTAAGGGTGGCCCAAGCAGTTATTAGGTTTAGGGGGCAATCACTTTTTCACACAGGGCCATGATGGTTTGGATTTTTTTTCACCTTTAATAATAAACACTTTCATTTACAAATTGCATTTTGTGTTTACTTGTGTTGTCCTTGACTATTGTTTAAATTGGTTTGATGTTCCGAAACACTTAAGTGTGACAAACATGCAAAGGAACAGGAAATGAGGAAGGGGGCAAACACTTTTTCACACCACTGTACATAGGGAAAATAAACACTTTTTAGAAAATGTTTTATATATATATATATATATATATATATATATATATATATATATATATATATATATATATATATAGTAGCAAGAAAAAGTATTCATATTCTTTGGACGTCTCATGTGTATGGCTTTCTTCACATTATTCCATAGCATCTCTATTGGGTTGAGGTCTGGGCTCTGACTCGGCCACTCCAAAAGGCAGATTTTGTTTTTCTGAAGCCATTCTGTTGTGGAATTGCTCCGGTGTTTTGAGTCGTTGTCCTGTTGCATCAACCAACTTCTACACAGTTTCAGCAGATGTACAGACATTCTCATATTATCCTGAAGCATTGTCTGATATACTTGGGAATTCATCTTCCCCTCAATGATTGCAAGCTGGCCAGGCCCTGATGCAGCAAAGCAGGCCCAAATCAAGGTGTTTCCTCCACCATACTATACGGTTGGGATGATGTTTTCATGTGCCTTTTCTACCCCAGATATAGTGCTGTGTGGTTTTTCCAAATAGTTCAATCTTAGTTTCATCAGTCCACAAAACATTTTGCCAATACCGCTGTGAGTGTCAATGTGCTCTTTTGCAAACTTCAGGCATGCAGCAAACTCAAACTCATTTTCTTAACGAGACTCCAGGTGTGCAACAAAAGCTTTTTTGAGGTCATTAACTCAAGATTTTGCTTACTTTTTCGACAAGCACCATTGAGATTTTTTTGGTTGTTCGCAATAAAAGAAATATTTTTTTTGGTGTTATTACTTTAGACACATTATATTTGTCAATACCCCTGACTTAGATGAAGATCAGATCACATTTTATGACAAATTTATTCAGAAAACCATGAAATTCCAAAAGGATCACATACTTGTTCTTACCACTATATGCCACATATATAATTTCATTTTTTTAATAATTATTTTTTCCAGATAGCCTTTAAGAATGACTTTGACAAAGTACGAACATATTGAAATCATTCTTATTGCTGGATTGGGAAGCTGACAAAGACACAACTAATGTGGTGCTGCCAGACATAGTCCATATGTAACAAGACTTTTGAGAAACCTTGTACTTGTAGTTATGCTTTCTTTTTGTGAATCTTGTTATCAAAAGGTTAAACAATAGACAATTTTTCACAGCCTTCTTTGCTCATATTTACCAAGGGTCTCAACATTAGTGGAGGGCACTGTATATTCCTCACTCTCATAACTACTGTCACTGTAGTTTCTGAGTAATTCATAATAGTTATGAAAATATACTTTGCGATGACAAGCTAAATCTCTTTGGGAATCAAAGAAAGTACCGGAATAAAGTCTGTTTCATCTGCCAATAGCACTGTCCATTTAATTGACATTAGTAATTGAATGCCAGGAAGATCCTGAAATTAAAATTTCAATGAACAGGAATGTTTTGTTTGGTTTATATAGGGGTCGGTTCTGCAAGCACAAATGAGGTATCCTATACATAAATATCTGTCTCTCTTCATTTCTACTTAATACTGTTGACCAAATGCCATCATATCAATTTCAAATCATTTACTAAACTTTTTCCAGGTTGAAATGAAAGATACTGGGTATGGCAAAATGTTTTATATATCCTTATGAGATAAGGTCAGTTATATATATTTTTTTATTTATCATCACTGTGTCCAATGGTTTAACGTATTAAGAGACTTCAGTTTTCTGTAGCAGTGTTTGCCTGTGGATACATTTCGCTCTCCATGGTCCTGAACAAAATATTCCAACATGTTCACACATATGGCAGTGCAGTGTTTTCCTATTTCCTGTTTCATTTCACAGACAAGAGAGATGTGAACTGAGCCTCCTATCCATACTTTTACTAAACTGGACCTAGAACTTATAATCATGGTGGAAAACATATTAAACAGGTTTGAAACACTTCATGATTGATAGATAGATAGATAGATAGATAGATAGATAGATAGATAGATAGATAGATAGATAGATAGATAGATAGATAGATAGATAGATAGATAGATAGATAGATAGATAGATAGATAGATAGATAGATAGATAGATAGATAGATGGATGGATGTTGTAATTAATTATTAGGCACAACATTGTTGTTATTTATTTTCTAAAACATTTTATTTAATATTTCATTTAGATATACAACTGACTATTGAGCATAAATAAAGAATGCATATAAATATACATTTATATGAAGACAGATCAATAAATATTCTAATAAATAAATGGACATTTAAAAATTCACTCTGACATCATCACAGACAACGATGTGACCTTCTGACTTCATTTCCTCTTTAGACCTGATGGAAAAAAAAACAGAAAAGGAGAGATTGATAAGTGTCACACAAAGACATCCAAGTATTTATTTATTTTAGTGAAAGCTTCTTGTGTATAGCCCAAATCTGTAATGCCAGCTGAGCTCAGAGCAAGTGTAAGAGTATTTAGTGGTGCAGTGTGTAGCTTATAGAATGATGAAGTTAACTTACTGTGGCGTCCAACAGTCTTGCAGCCCAGATTGGACCTGGAGCCAATTCGGTCCAACCGTTGGCCAAAACAACCCGAATAATTATTGGAACTGGAGTCCTGGCGAACAGTCTTCAGGTCCCGAGCAGAGAGGAAGTTCCTCACAAGCACCTCAGGCTGAGGTACAACTTCCTTTTCCTCAACCACCGCTTCTTCCTCTTCTGGTTCCAGCGTTTGAGCGGGAACTGATTCTTCCAGTTGGCTGAGCAGAAGCTGTGAGAGGATAATGATATTGTAAGGTTTATACAGAGACATTTTGCTGAATTTAAGTGTTGTGTCCTGCTGAACTTAGGTATGTACAGTAATATTAATATTAGTATTAATGCATGCACACTATTTATTGCCATTTTTTGATGAGTCGAATCTTACCTTCAAGACGTCCAGGTCTTCACTGGTCAAGCCCGCGCTTTGTAGAGGAAGTGCATTTGTGATCATCAAACTTACTAGCAGTAGAAAGCTAACAGATGGAATGAAGAATGGTGACATTTTGTCTGTTTTCTTTAAGAACTGCGTGCTTGAATATGACTCGATTCCTTAGTATTTTTAAGCTGTGTCCGTTGTCTGTGTTTCATAGCTCTAAGCTGGGAGATGGGGCTCTTTTATACTTTAAAGTCTGACTCACTAAAGTTATGTGAGGAATTAGAGGCTGCATTCCAACACCTTCAGTGATAAAGCTGTCTGTCGGAAATAACTCCTTTTAAAGCTTCAGTGTAGCAGATATGAGCCCTATGACATCGCCTGCAATGCACTTTGTTTAGATACTGAGCTTGGGAAAGTGGTTCCCTGAAATTACGCACCACTAACACACATTGCGTTATTTTGGTGACATAATGGTGCACATACAGACCTTTGTATACATAGACCTTATAATATACTGTATATTATACTATAAGCTTTATATTCCTATAATCCTGGTTATACAATAAACTCCAGAATTATTGGCAACCTTGGTAAAGATGGGTCAGTGATCTTACAAACTGAAAGTATGACAGAAATCAAACCTAGTGGCATATTAAAAAACAAACAAACAAACAAAAAACTCTTCTAACACATATATTTTTAATGAAATCACACATGCCATTATCATTTCTACCTCGAGAAATGTATTTGAACAAATAGTAACTGTTCCCATTCATATTTTACTTCTTCTTTTTTTTTTTACGTGAGTGATCTGGAACTCGTAAGAGGTCATCTATGACTTCCTTTTTCACTGCAGTGTAAATATGAGATGACACAGAGGCCAAATTCCCTCAGTCACTCATCATTAACGTGTAAGATAAGAGATTACATTAATTAAATGAGACAGCAGTGTGTTGTAAAAATGCTATCAAATATACTAAGAACATGTCCATAGCCACTGTTAGGGCAATAATTAGGAGGCTTAACACAACTACAGCTGTAATGAACTGGCCTGGAAGTGTACTTTCCCCCCATGCTGTTGGAGATTTACGGAAAATGATATCTCCAAATAACCACCTGAATGCCAAAAAACTGTGGAAAGAGTTCCAGTAGATAGTTTTTTTTTTTTAAATCTAATCATAAATATAAGTGTGTGGGGTTCTGTAGACACAACAAATACTCAAGGTGGGATTGGCATAAAAAAAAGATGATTATAAAGAAAATAACTTAATCTACATTGTTAAATGTGGTGGAGGATTTGTGATATGGGGCTGTTTTTTCCTCCAAAGGCCCTGAGTTAGGACTCCATGACAAATCAGGAGTTGCATGACCTCAAGCCTCAATGTTGCGTGAGCTTCATGTTGCGGGAAGTGCCCTCACGCGTGACCGGTATCTGAAGTCTGTGTAAAATCACACCTATTTATAGGCCTGCCGTGGTCAGGTGATGTGGTGCCTGTAAACCACGTCATCAGCTTTCTTTGTCTTCAGAGCAAACTGCATGTCGGTTGTCTGTGTGAACATTCATAAAACTCTTCACTTCTCTTTACTTTCATAAGAATATTCATTTCTCTTCTGTTGCTCTTCTGTGCAAACAGAATGAGCTTTAGAGAGTTCAAAGAGTGTGTTACTCCCTGCTCTCTTCGTCAAGGCATATGGGGTCCCATATTTATCTTGAGGGGGAACCGGAAAAAAAAGAGCTCTTGGCTCTCTCACTTTTCAGCAGAAGGGCGTTGGATAGAGCTCACTAAATTACTTCTGCCTCCTGTATGGAGAGTCAACCCACTCTATCAGACTCTGAGGAGCCAGAGGGGGAGCGAGTGTGAAGGAGAGCACTCCCTCACACAGCAGAAAACTCACCTTTTTCCCGGTAGAGCACCATGAAGTGTCACGCTTCCGTGAATGTAATCCTGCAACATCAGATTATTCGGCCATCAAGGGGTATAAACAGTACAGTAATGCCGATGGTGGAAGAGGCGCTTGCGAGCCATGTCTCTCCATCCATGGCAGCAAAATAACGGAGGCCATCTTTGCTATCCAGGCCTTGTAAGAACACGGCTGGCGAAGCCTATGTGGCAGCGGATCTGGCATTCAACAGCAATGTTGAAGGTCTATGAGGCAGACCAGCTGACTGGGTATGTGGCCAATTTTAGATTTGGGTCATCTGAACTGTACTCTTTCAGCAAACCAATCGAGGATTGGTTTGTGGTGATAAATCTAAAAAAAAGACCCACATTCCATTGCCCAGTCACAGGCTGTTCCTGAGGTTCATGTTTGTAGGTAACGTGTATCAATATCGGTTCTTCCTTTCGCTAGCTTTATCCCCTTGCACCTTCAGGAAGTGCATGGATACTGTGCTGCCTCTTTTGCGACTCTACGGCATCTGTGTGCTAAACTACCTGGACGAATTTTGTTCTGAGATAATACCTCTGCTGGACAGAACTCCCCGGGAGTTTCCCGTTCACAGGGATCTATTGACTCAAGCCAGAGGGTTGATTCATCACCCTTGGCTGGTACTATGGAAACTGTGAGTCTGACCCCTGAGGGGCACCAGGTCATAGATTCTGGTCTCTCAATCGAGGTTGTAGAGACCATGTTAACAATAGAGTACCATCCACAACAAAATTGTATGCATTCATGTGGCAATTTTTTAACGTGGTGTGAGGAACACCAGTGAGACCCAGTAACTGTACAATAGCTACAGTCCTGGAGTTCTTACAGGAATTTTTCTTAGTAGGGTTGGCTCCTTCTACAATTAGGATCTATGTTGTTGCCATTTCGACCAGCCATGCAACAATTAAAGGAGCCTCTGAGAGGCAACATCATCTAAGGTTTATGCATGGGGTCAGATGGCTGGGGCCCATCTGCAGACCATGCATACCTTCCTGGGAGCTTCTGTGGTCCAGGATGGTTTGTCAGGTGTCCCATTTGAACCCTTAGTGAGCTTCAGAGAAGCTTCTGACCCTAAATGTAGCTCTTTTGGCTGCCCTAACATCTCTGTTGCCCCTTCCTACCGTGACTCAGCCCCTGGATTAGCCCAGGGTTATATCTTAGGCTGGATTATTCCTAAGTGCCTATGTCTGTTGCAGGCTTTCTACCCTCCTCCATTCCTTACCCTGGAACTAGGAAGATTGCACCTACTGTGTTTTTGTTTTAAAATTATTTTTATTGACTTGAATTAAAGACTTGATTTCACTCATATTTTCATTGTGAGATTAAAAAAGAATTGACCACAAAGGCATTGATACATCTCTAATAAGGGTGCCAATAATTCTAGTCTTGATTGTATTAAGGTAAAAACTCTGTATAGACTAACATTTCTTTTTTCTTGGTCCATTGGTGGTTTACAATGTCTCCCAGGTCATGTAGTAGGCTTGAACAGTGAATGTATATGCTACAATAATACCTTGTAGATAGACCTACACTACACTGTTTATCTATTATTGTTCAAAGAAGCAGGACATTTTTAGGAACCAGAGAACCCTTGAATTGTGTATGTGCAGTTTCTGTCATGTTGTATTTCATCCAATTAAAGTTAAACCTTATTTCTGAAGGTTAAAACTATGTGGAATTAATCTACTAGAGCACTCGTGTCAATTATAATACAAATAGCATAAAAAATGTGTCATACCAGAATGGAAAATTCACAATTTAGACTAGATCAGTTTTCCCATGCAGACATGTGTTTATATTTTCCACGTGACTTTCTCAGACAATTAATTGATTTTCACATGTTTTCATTTTTCAGATGTGTATATCTTTTCAGCTATAATCCCATGTTGTTTACACAATTTTGCATTTAATTGAGGTCACATGTGCAATTTCAGGGCATAACATGCAGAAAAGTTTTTTCATATGTGAAAAACCTAATTCAAGTGATGTTTTTTTCCAGTTAGGGTATAGTTATGGATGTAACATTGCTATATTACGAATGTGAAAATCAACTTTTAGTATTCATCAGTGCCCCCGTGCCTAATTACGTGTCACTCAAATTTCGAAATTTGGAATATCTCTCTTGACCTTGTAAACACATTGCCACTTACTCTTCTACCTAACTTTCTCCTTCCCCAATCCAGTCTTCACTGTCCTATCAGTGAATAATTACTTCAGCAACAGTTAAATAAGGACATTTCGGAACTGTTGACAATCCTGTCTTATTAATCTGCTGATCTCTCTTGATGTGTTGATATCAAATCACTAAAATCACCAAAATTACCATGTTTTGATAAACATTTTAATTAGTAGACCAGCATTTTAATATAGGAGCAGTATGCTCAGTATAGTCTAATGCCTTCCTACCTGTAATGTTCAAACTAGAGTTAAGAAGGCTACTTCGTGAGTCTATGGTCCATTAACCATTTGTTTTTTGTTGGGTTTTTTTCTTCTTCTTCTTCTTATTATTATTATCTGATTATCTCTTAACTTCTGAATTCTTTGGGCTATTAAAGATGTACTGATATTGCACAGATTTTCTTTTTCCCCCTGCCACATGCCAAAACCCCCTTTTGGCCCACATCATTTGCATCTGCACCCTATAGCTACAGTATGTGAGAGTTAGACAGGGTCAACACACCTAGGCTATTATGCAAAATATTTATTCATTATTCCACACCTTTCAGTCTATGACATGAATTTGGACAAGAAATAAATACATACACAGAAGAAGCAGTAAAAGCTTTAGATGATATGAACAAAAATATATTTCCAATTCTACACAGTTACCACAGAATAAATAACACTCAGCAAACGATGCTCTGCGCACAGCTGTAAACATGTCAATACTTCAGAATAACGTTAAATAAATAAATAAAAAAGGGCATGAGCCCTGCCCGAGGAGTTACAGTAAGGAGATTCAGTGCCCTGTTCCAGTACAAACCGCTCCTGTAGGGAAGGGAAGAAGAAAAAGCACACATTATTGATGGTATATGTGTATATAACATCTCGACTGCTGAGTAAAAAATACACTGGATGTACCTGGCGCTTCTAACATCCCAGACCACTGAAAGAGCCGATGCGCTCTAGCCTAACACCAAAACAGCTCCTTAGGCCACCTTTCTTGAAGCGACTGCGTTTGGACACGGACAGGATGTCCCCGATGAGGCGATCCAGCGCGTTCTCCTTCGCCGCGAGCGCGCCGCTGATCTCCCCGACGGTCCAGGCGCTTCCACTCAGAGCGCGGCGATCCGCCGTCCCGACTCCCCGCTCCGACTCCGACTCAGACTCCGACACCTCCGGACCAATGAAAGGCGCGTTCGCCGTTTGGTCCTCCTCCAGGAGCTCCTTAATGCTCTCCTAAGAAAAATTCGTCCGGTTATATTATAATATATATATATATATATATATATATATATATATATATATATATATATATATATATATATATATATATATATATATATATATATATATATATATATATATATATATATATATATATATATATATATGTATCTCCAGGATTAAACAAAGTAAGAAAAACATGCACAACACAGAATAAAAGCATATACATTCATTACATAATCCAAAATAAATGCGACATGTGTCTATGGTTGAAATAAATTTCAAAAATGCGCAAAAGCGCAGCACAGAGTCCAATACGGGCGCTGCGCAAAACGCACGGATCCTCGATAAAAACAGAACAATATTTGCTCACCTGTAACTCGGAGAGCGGTTTGGCCCCGATGGAGTTCAAAAGCAGGAGCGAGGAGAGGCAGAACACACAGAAGTTGGCGGTCATGTTGCGTTTGCTGTGGCTGTGTGGCCGGTTTCTGAGTGCTCCTCGTCACGTCAGCTACCCAAGCGCAGTCTCCAGGTGCGCGCTTTATATCCGCACTGATTTCGTCACGGGCTGCCAAAGAAACCAACCGAGCTGTAAAGTAGAATGGAAGGGGAGGTGAATCAGGGCAAACTGCAAACTGGGCGCGAAGAGATAAATTATTCCAACCAATGTCAGGGTTTTCACATTCTACTGACTCTTTTACATAAAGCACCACACACTGCAATGTAACCAGCATGCAATTCCATCCTAATGGGATCACAACAGCCAGAAATTTGAGGAAACTATTAGATGTTAGGCTGTCCCAATTAGACATTAGAAAGGTAAATCACTTATACAAAGGTTTACAAAGAAACAGTATTATTTAAAATAATACAATTAAATAGTAGTATTTAAAATAATACTATAATACAAAAGGTAAACCAGTCATAAAGTAGGAAAGGTTTACAAAGAAATAGTACTTTTTTTTAGACCTCCACCAGCTGTGCAAGTAAAGTGTGTCTGAGCCTGTAGGAGGTGAAACCAGTTGATATTCAAAATGCTTGATATATGTGAAATCCACCTATATACAGTAAACCTACCTCTTGGATTTTGGATGTTGTTGGGTATTTCATGTAGTTGAGAGTACCAGTTGAGCCAACTTTCCAGGTCAGTTTGACATAATACACATTTAAGGTTAACTTATCGTGGCTGTTATGCAATCAATAGCAGGAACTGATTTCTGAAAAGATCTCTGGAGAAGAAATTAAAAGAAAGAATAAAACCACATATATTCAGCTGAATGTATTTCTATACGTATGTACTTTGTACTTATATATGTATAAAGGCACCCATGACGTAATTACACACAATAAATACAGCTCAATCGACATGTTAATACAGAACGACATAAATGCCCGCAATTATCTGCAAAATAATAAATTTTACTATATGGATGGAGTTTCAGGCATGAAAGAATAAATATTAACTACTTTAAGTAAAATGTCTTGAACAGCAACCATCGTTCATCTTTTATAAACACTCACTTCTTCAGTTCATTTGTATTTGAGCATTTAAATACATCATTAATATATATATTTTTGTCATGAAGTCAGCTCGACACACAGCAGTGTCATTCAGCCCATGTGTGCACTGAAGACATTTCCGGTAAAATGAGCAGACAGTTTATTGTATTATTTATATTGTGGATTTCATATATAGCAACCATTTTGAATATCAACTGGTTTCACCTCCTACAGGCTCGGACACACTTTGCTTGCACAGCTGATGGAGGTCTAAAAAAAGTACTACTTCTTTGTAAACCTTTCCTACTTTATGACTTAATAATATTATTGTATTATTTAAAATAATACTATTTAAAAACCCATCACATTAAAAAAGAAGAAGAAGAAGAAGAAGAAGAAGAAGAAGAAGAATTTAAAGTAGAGATGCATCAATACAATCACTGGAATCGGGTATTGTGTACAGCTGAGTGTACATTGATGTGTTAAAGAATAGACAACACAAAATGACAGCCATCATTTCACAATTAATAATGGCGATGAAAGGGGAGAGCTGGCTAGTGGGTTGGATTTGGGAGTAAAACGGGGAAAAATCTGAAGAGTGCAAGGTGCTGTGCACAAGTTGTATGCATACACAAGCATGAGAGCAGTGAAGGGAAACAAGTGAAAGAGAGCAATGCTCCTGTTTGCTTAATACTAAGTAGATCTAAGTAGGAAGCACATTTTGGAATCAGTATCGGTATCAAAGAATACCAATAAAAATGTACCTGTATTCTCTCTAATCCTCATGTGCTGTGTATATAACAGGGCAACTCATTATGGACATTTTTAATGGTTCCATTAAAGCCAATAATGCCAACACAAGCGCAAACAGTCAGAGACCATCAACCATCAACCATAACCTGTGGTTACTTCTATTTATCAAACTGTCTGTGTGATGTGTGTGACGTGTGTGAGACGTGTTTTCTCCCAGGGATATCCTGAATCTATTTCAAGCATACACATTTCACCTGCTCACCTCTGTCCTCCCCCATTACAGATCACTGAGCACCACTCATTGTCATGATTAAAGAGTCATAGAGCTAATTAAGATTTTAATGGCAGGCCATAGTATCCTATGCCATTTCCTTTATCCGAAGAACATCTCGTTTGAAATGTCACCTGATAAGTCACTGGAGAGGATAGTTTTTAGACATGTGAAAGGCATTATTGTCCAATCTACCAGAAAATAAAACAAATAACAAAAGTTGTTTATAAATTTCTAGAAGGTAGACTTTATTATAATCTTTGGTACAAGGAGAAATGTGCCAGATGGGCTCCAAGCTATTTCATCAATAGTTGTTCTGTAGGGGCCAGCAGACACTAAAAAACTCATCAGTCCCTGTCTGCCTCCACATTGTGCTTCAGTTCAGAGCTAGCAGGAGACCATCGCTCATGCTGACTTTTTCTGGCTGCCTCTCTCACGCAGGATGGCAGTGGGCCTCAGGGCATGAATGCTAAGGCTGAGAATCTCACACTTTCCACACAGCTAAAAAAAAAAAAGACAAAAAAACCCAAGAGAAAATAAAAGTAAAGGGAAAAAAAATCAAGGGGAACTGCTCTCATATCGGCTAGCTAGCCATAAACAACCAAGAAACGGGAATGTGATCTAACCCACTGAAGCCCCTGGCTGACTGAGAATTTTATAACAATACATCATATAGCAAATTTGTGTGTGTTGCTCAAAAAGGTCATTAGAACTGACTGGCATCAAAATCCATTCTCATAGTTAGTACATTGTCCTTAAAATAACTACCGGTACATTACCAGCAGACAGGTGCATCTCAAAAATTAGAATATTGTGAAAAAGTTTTTTTTTTCCTTAATTTAACTCAAAAAGTGGAACTATTATATATTCTAGATTCATTACACATGAAGTGAAATATTTAAATCCTTTTTTGTTGTTGTTTTAATCTTGATTATTATGACTTACAGCTCATGGAAATCAAAAATCCAGTATGTCAAAATATTAGAATAAAGAATTTATAATACAGAACTGTCCACCTGAGAAGAGGTCTAATCAGCTAATTAACTCAAAACACCAGCAAAGGTTTCCTGAGCCTTTAATCTCTCAGCCTGGTTATCACATTGCTTAGATTTACTTTCAACATGGTGTAGCACATTGGCTTAGTGGTTAGCATGGTTGATTAGCATGGTTGGGACATCTAATTGGGATTGGGGGCTCGATTCACAACGCAGCCCTGTGTGTAAAGAGCTTGCATGTTCTGTGCTGCGGGGGTTTCCTCTGGGTACTCCGGGTTCCTCCCCCAGTCCAAAGACATGCACGGTAGGCTGATTGGCATCTCCAAAGTCACCTTGTGCCCCATGCTCCCTGCGACCCAGTAGGATAAGTGGTATAGACAATGGATGGATGGTGTAGGATCCATCCAATTATTAGGACAGCATCATGCCATAATTAAGAGGTTGTGCTGTTTCTCTTAAGAAGTGTACATGTATAGGATTGATATTTTTTGTGTAATTTTTTGCATGTAATATAAACTGGGTTATATTCTTCAACAGCGTGTATTTGAAGCCGATCACATGGCACAAGCAAAAACAACTAAAACTAAGCACATATAGTATGCAGAAATACACTCGCCACATATTTTATTAGGAAATTTGTTTTCATTAGCATTGATTATGATCATTGATTATGAATCTAGCTCATTATTAGTCAGAGCATTTAATTAGTTATGATTTCTATTTAAAATGTATATTTAAGTAGCTACTCCCAACTATATGGATTGCTTATTTAAACTAATAAGTTGTTGGTTAGATGTCTCCTGAGTAGCTTTACCCATGGTTTAAATTTGCCCTAGATTACTGGTATTGAGGCGATGGTATTTTGTCAGAAGTTAGTATTAAAAAAATGAGGGTCCTTTGCTGCTTCACTGCATTTGCCACTTTTACAGTAGGATTAATAATACTGTATATATTTACAGTAATCTTTCAGAAGCTATTTAAGAAAAGGGCTGCTGAATTGAACTGTAAAACACATTAAAACAGAGTATTATACTGGCTTAAACACAGTATTGTTTAGAAGACATTACAAAAATTCCTTACAGTGCTCATTTGTGACTAACTATTATCACCTTGGCAAAATGTATATACAGTAGTAAAACCTGTTTGCTTTTTTTTTTTTTTAAAGAAGAGCATATTATGGCTAATGAATCATGGAACATGGAAGGGAATGGATGAGCACAAGTGTGTGGGTCACAGTGCAGACTGAAGACAGAAAGTGTCCGCGTAGGTACCTGACATAGGTAGAGTCCAGAAAGACAATTTGTCTGACGATTTGGAGAACTGATGCAGTACAAAAATATACTGTGTAGAGAATACATGTGAAGTTCACAATAGAAGTAACATCAATATGGAGATGTTATATAAATGGCTGTTGTTGACACTTGTGCTCATGAAACTTATCCATATTTCATTATGACCTGATAGTGTTTAATACACTGACTGTTTACACTCCTCCCATCTGGAAGAAGGCTACGGAGCATTCGGACCAAGTCGACCATATATATGAACAGCTATTTCCCACAGGCCATTAGACTTCTCATCAAATTGGTCTGATGGCCACCTCACCTCATTTCATTTTGTTTCATTTCATTACTGTCGCTGTACTCAGACATTTAACTTGAGACAAAATATTTAACAATCTACAAAGAAATCACAAAAAGAGTTTTGGTTTTCTTTATTGATTGTATTTATTGACTTTATTGCATGGTCACTGTGTTACTTATTCTCTACTCTAGAGCTCTATTTCATTCCTTGCGTTACACCTGAATGTGATGAAAGGAATGACAATAAAGACTTGACTCATCACAAGTCTTAAATCTTGAACTTTCCTTTACTGTTGTTTCATTATAGCGTGATGCGTCTATGGTAAGGTTTGAATCCATATTGATGTCCGGATGTACATAGTGGAGGATTAAAGCTTTTTGTTTTGTGGTGGGTCATAATCTGGTCTAAGTGCCATAGAAGATACATCTGGTCAAAAAGTATGTATACACGTTACAATCACACCCATATGTGTGCCTTTAATCAACTTTTGCCACAAAGTTGGAAGCACACAATCGTACAGGATGTCTTTGTATGCTATAGCATTACAATTTCCCTTCACTGGACCTAAGAGGCCCAAACATGTTCCAGCATGACAGTGTTGCAGTGAACACTGCCCACTGAACACCTTTTGGATGAAAAGGACATCAGTGCCTGAACGCACTAAGGCTCTTATGGCTGAATGGACAAAACCCCACAGCCATGCTCCAAAATCTAGTGGAAAGACTTCCCAGAAGTGTGGAGGTTATTCTAACAGTCAAAGGAGGACTAAATCTGGAATGGGATGCTCAAAAATCACATATGTGTATGTTGGTCAAGAGTCAACAAACTTGGTTTACACCAGATGTAACGTCACGGCTGTCTTCCAAACAGTTCCAATTTCGACTCGTCTTTTGCTATATATATATATATATATATATATATATATATATATATATATATATATATATATATATATATATATATATATATATATATATATATATATATATATATATATATATATATATATATATATATATATATATATATATATATATATATATATATATATATATATATATATAAATGCCATATAATAATGACTTTCTGGATGAGTAGTTTCTGTGCTCTTGGAAGAATTTTGAACAGTTGGCCACTGCTCGGAAGCTCCACCACTCTCACTGTGGTTCTTCTGAGTGCATACTGAGTCCCAGAGCATTTGAAATAGTTTTGTAACTTTTCCCAGACTGATGTATTTCAATCACCTTCTTCCTCACATCATTTCTGTAATTTCTTTCAATTTTAGCATAGTGTTACTGGGTAAGACCTTTTAACCAACTTCATGCTCATTTAATAATAAAGTTTTATTTAAGTGTTGATTTGATTGAACAGGGTTTAATCAAATGTAGTCTGTTCTAGTCCAGCTCAACCCCATTATGAATGCAGTTTCATAGAGTTGTTGAATTAGTAACTATGGCCCCACACACAGGCCCCACTGGTATTGGATAACTGTTTTGCTTCAATAAATAACATCATCACTAAAAACTCTATTTTGTGTTTACTCAGGTTGCCTCTATTTTATCTTAGATTTCGTTTTAATTTCGGAAACAATTTAGTATGAGATATACGCAAAAACAGAAGAAATACTTTTTCACAGCACCGTAGCTTTCACAGTTAGTAGTAAGCAGATCTAACTGTAAAATATCAATATGGAAAACCACTGGTGCATTTATTCAACTGGATCTGGGTTCCAGTTCAAGAAGTAAGTGATATGTTACAATTGCAACATATATGAGTGTTCAAACGTGATTTCATAGAAATGAAAGTTCAGTTGCTTTACACTTTGCTTTTAAAGAAACAATGCATTTCCTTTTGGTTGTTCAGGAGAGAACTGACAAACTACTAAAAATGCAGTGGAAGTCTTAATCTAAAAAATGAGAACTCTGACCCTCTGCATTACTCACACATATTTATGTCTCTCAGAGGAATCTCACAGCTGATAAAGGCTAGGATGTTCTGTTGTATGTGTCTTTTCAGACTTGAACATGTCATCAGCATCTTCTCACACTGCTGGATGACACTGGCAGCCTTATCTGTGAAATCCCAAGAAGAATGCTCGACAGCTGGTGTCCAAAGCACAATGCCAACATTTAATTTCACATAAAGAAATCATTTTAAGTCTGCAGCTAAAAATATTCAGGAAGGTCCTTTCTGAATGCAACCCAGAAAGCCTGATTAATGTTTAATCATCAACCAAAAGCTTATTTTGGGTTTTACTGAAGTGTGGCAGTCATGACATGTGTGTAATGACCAATTTAATGGCAATCACAACCTGTTTATGATCTTCAAACACTGTAACCCCAAATCAGTATCTATTTACTTTATCTAATTATGTTGTAGTCAGGCATGCATGCTCCTATAAACAAGCAAACGCACATAGCATTCAATTTTATTTCTAAAGTTCTTGGTATTTACCAGGAAAAAGTCTGACAAGAAAAGCAATTCATTTGGTAATTAGTGGAGAAAATTTTGATCACTTCCAAGTACTTCCAAAAGGCTTCAGAGAACTGGTTACAGTGGGGGTTTTAATGGAATCAGACAAATGAGAAAAACTTTTATGCACAATGTAATCCCCAACAGCAAAACCTAAAATGAGGTATTAACAAAATACAAAATCACTTTCTGTGTATAATTTTCTAATTACATGTTCGTTATGAGCATAATATATCCTTTAAAAAATGCTCAACAATTCCTGAAGACTGGACCCAAGTTCAAAGTTATTCATGGTAGCAGGAAGCTATTTGTCATTACCATAAATTTAAATAGACTTGTAAAAAAAATTGTTGGAGTCACATGGGAGTTGTAGGCAGGTAGGTCATGCAGCTTTATAAAATGTTTCTATACAGAAAAGAATTGTCAAAAAGCTCCTGAGACATCTTGTCCAAGCAGCACTCATACCGCTTACACAGACCCTCAGTTACATCATAACTCACGAGTCAGCCGCTATACGTCTGCCTGCATTCCAGCCTGCTGAAAGGCCTTCATTTGACATTAGTGCTGTAACCTCTACGCCTCTTACAGAGATAACACTATTTTATGGGAACTGAGACCTAATTAGATATTTTTAGACTCTTTAATGACTAAATTTAACTTTGGTCATGGAATTGGGACCAGGAAAAGTTCCTCTTGTCAATGCAAACAGCACAGAGATGACTTATTATTTATAATTGTTCATTTAGTAGGGCATATGAACACAACATAAGCAGTTTTAGCTTACATATACATACAGTAAACAGTACAAAGCACTTTCTCTGATATGGATAGTGTCAGGAATATATAAACTTGCATGACCAATGATACACTGTGATTTGTATAGCTTATGTTCACTCTCAAAAGCAACACAGTTTAATGTATTCAACTGAGAGTCTGTTCCATTCCCACACACAAGACTGTGTTAATGTGGGAAATATGCCACAAGAACAGGGGCAGATAACATGCTCATGGAGTTTTAATGACTCAGGAATGGGATTGTTCTATTTTTTCGAGGCCGCCTCCTACAGTAGCATTCAAAAAAAATATAACAATATAATGATTATAAGTGAGTAAGAGAAAAATTATGCTTTCTGAAAAAATGACATCTGTTTGGTATGAAATCTTTTTTCCCCCCACTGCTCATAGTTACTTTTTTTATCTAATAAACCTGGATTTGGAGTACAGTCTTTGAAAAAAATTGAGCATCTCAAATGTATGTGGAGCCCTCGAACAGAGGATTTCCTTGGAACAGCCATTTAAAATCTTTTCACTAAGGTAATAAATAATGTCTAAATTGTATTGCAAATTATTTTCTTCTTTTAATTTTTTTAACCAGGTGAACTCCTTTAATATCGGAACTTACCAGCTACTTAAGAATGTAGCTGGTACAGTTTATTTGTTTGTTTGTATAACTATCCTCCATCTATTCATCCATTTTCTGTACAAGGCAGTGGACACCTTGGACTGGGTGCCAACCCATTGTAGGGCACAATCACTCACACACTACAGACAATTTAGAGATGCCAATCAGTTTGCATGTCTTTGGACCGGAGAGAAAATCAGAACATTTGGAGGAAACCCCCAAAGCATGCGGAGAAAATGCAAACTCCATGCACACATGGCGGAGACCGGAACTGAACCCCCAACCCCAGACATGTGAGGCAAACTTGCTAACTACTTAGCCACTACTTAGTGATGTTTAACCCTTATATTCTGTTGAGATTTACTTCACTTGTTTGTCGTTGTTTGGGGTCACTGTTACCCCAATGATTAAAGTGTGAAAATGATTATAATTATGAAATAAACCTTTGCTTAAATGTTTCTTTCTATTTATCTTGATAAAAGAATAAAAATAAGTGTATCATTAACTCTAACATTTACTGAAGTAGGAATGTGCATTTCAGAAAAGCAACTAAATACAGAAATAAGCATATCATTTCTTAATTTACACAAAATAATGAAACAGATATAGTTGTATAGGTTCTATATATGTTATTGAACAAATATAAATATCCCTTTTGTTTGGAAAAAAAAATTACAGAAAAAAAAGACAGTTTTCCAAAATTACGTTACTTATTCACACATACAGTGGTGTGAAAAAGTGTTTGCCCCCTTCCTCATTTCCTGTTCCTTTGCATGTTTGTCACACTTAAGTGTTTCGGAACATCAAACCAATTTAAACAATAGTCAAGGACAACACAAGTAAACACAAAATGCAATTTGTAAATGAAGGTGTTTATTATTAAAGGTGAAAAAAAATCCAAACCATCATGGCCCTGTGTGAAAAAGTGATTGCCCCCCTTGTTAAAACATACTATAACTGTGGTTGTCCACACCTGAGTTCAATTTCTCTAGCCACACCCAGGCCTGATTATTGCCACACCTGTTCACAATCAAGGTATCACTTAAATAGGAGCTGCTTGACACAGTAAGGTCCACCAGAAGATCCTTAAAAGCTACACATCATGCCAAGACCCAAAGAAATTCAGGAACAATTGAGAAAGAAAGTAATTGAGATCTATCAGTCTGGAAAGTGTTATAAAGCCATTTCCAAAGCTTTGGGAATCCAGCGAACCACAGTGAGAGCCATTATCCACAAATGGCGAAGACATGGAACAGTGGTGAACCTTCCCAGGAGTGGCCGGCCGCCCAAAATTACCCCAAGAGCCGCAGCCGGACCGACTCATCCAAGAGGTCACAAAAGACCCCACAACAACGTCCAAAGAACTGCAGGCCTCACTTGCCTCAGTTAAGGTCAGCGTTCATGCCTCCACCATCAGGAAAAGACTGGGCAAAAATGGCCTGCATGGCAGAGTTCCAAGAGGAAAACCACTGCTGAGCAAAAAGAACATCAAAGCTCGTCTCAATTTCTCCACAACACATCTTGATGATCCCCAAGACTTTTGGGACAACATTCTGTGGACCGA